>CM032332.1:13462151-13772151 GCA_019022515.1 Quercus aquifolioides | reverse complement strand
TTGTTGATTTGAACAAAGCCTGGGGAGCACAATAAATTGTAGCAGCCCCAAGTTTGATTTGAATCTTTCTGCAGGAATGAATAAAAGACTTTTTTTTGAAAACCAGTAAAAAGAAACAATAATGGTGGGGAAGTAAAAAATTAAAACACGTGCATTATTATTGAAAGAAGCGAAGAGTCTAGAGTTGTAATCTCCATATAGAGTATAGTTGACCTGTTATTACACACAAGTAATTTTTGTAAAAATGAAAATTATTAGTAATTCAATGTTTTGCAAGGGCGTAAAAGAAAAAAAGTGATGATGAAATTAAATAATAAATATACCATCCAGCCAGCTTCAATGCTATTAATCTCTGTAATAGCATTACCACCTAGGATTCCAGGAACTCAACTTGTTCCTGGATTTGGGGTTTCCAAGCGTTTATGCACTACAACAAACATGAGTTTTTTCAACATATTTTTATCCACATTCACTAAAAAATGTTGATAAAAGTCTTTAGTTTCTACATTTGCACTCAATAGTTGAAAAATTCATATATATATTTCTACAGTTGACAAAACTGTTGAAATAAGTGATGAGAAATCCCCATATATATTTCTACCGTTGGCATAACTGTTGAAATAAGTAGTAAATGAGTGGGGAGAAATTCATCCAACTAATTAAACAGTGCTAATTTATATCAACAGTTGGATGAATGTTGAAAAAAAAAAAAAACTATTTTTTATCAACAGGTTATAAGTGCTGAAAATAAAAACACGGAGCTTTTATAGCTATTTTACGATTAAATATATTTACCCTACGATCACTCCCTCTCTTTTGCCCTATATCTCACTCTCGCTCTCTCTATCGCGCTCTCTCTCTCATGGTTCTTGGTTGTCAATTTTCTTGTTATTTTCTACGCAACCAAACAGAATTCAATCGCTCCCTCTCTCTTGCTCTACATCTCGTTCTCACTCTCGCTTTCACTCTCTCATAGGTCTTGGCGGTTGATTTTCCTATTATTTTCTAGGCAACCAAACAGATTCTCGACTCAATTTTTCTATTATTCTCCCTCCGATCAGGTATTTATTCTATTTCTCTCGACTTCGCTCAATTGATTACCCCTATTATTGTATTTGATCAATTAGATCTCAAATTCCAGTGTTTAGATTTTTTTTTCCACGGAATTTGATTCAAGTGGATTTCAATCATTTTAATTATTTGCTTGATATGAATGTTTCGTTTAATTTTGAATTTAAGTTTTTATTAGATTTTCTTTGCTTTGAATTTCGGCAAACGATGAAGCTTTAGCTAGAAATTACCATTGGTTTTTCTTGCGTTTTGGCATTGTCTCTCGGAATGAGTAATATTTCATATTTTAATCAGAAATTGATTAGTTTTTTGTTGAAATTTCCATTTATTAATTGAATTGTGACTATTCTCATTCAATTTCATTAATGAAACAATTGTCATATATGGTTCGAAATGACCTCAGTCTTTCACTCTGTATAGATTTTTTAATTCTCAGAAACGGTGATAATTTTTTTAACTCATAAACCCCACCACAGTGGTTTAATGTGATAAATTTCAGAAAGGGCCCTAGAGATTTTCGCTTCTGAGTTGTTTTCGTGCGTGCTACATGGTTTTGATTTGAGAAATTTAAGATTTTATATTTAATGGGATTGGTTGCAGAGTTAGATGGCACTAGTAGTTAGGCTGATTTAATGTGTAGTATGCAGGAGAGCATAGGAAATGGAAGCGTAATGTGAGCTGTATGTTCGTCAATCAGGGCCGGCTCAATGAATTTGGGGGTCCTAGGCGAAAGTTTTAAACGAGACCTTTTATTATATCTAATTATAAATTTATATATTTTTTTTAATTAAAATTTATTTTTTTCTTGTTCATTTATGAAACTTTTACTCAAATTTTCTACAAGATTTTGCTTTTTACTAGTAATAAATTTTTCCATAGCTCCTTTTTGAGATTCAATTAGTTCTTCTCTTTGTCTTTTTTTTTTTTTTTAGTTTTTCATACACAGATAGATATTTTCTAGTAGACATCTGTAATTAAAAAATATTTATGAATAAATGAAACACAATCTATAATAAAAATGAAATTACAATTTAACTAGAATAATATAAATCTAATGTATAAAACAATAGAACCTGATTTATCAAAAGCACAATTGCAACTTTACTTAATATGATCACTTTATACTTTAAACTTGCACAAATAAATTAAAATTAAAATTAATACAAAGCCAATAGAATAGTCTAAATCTCACTTATCAATACAGTACTTTAACTTCCATCCACATCCACTAAATCTGACTTCTTTAAAAAAAAAAAAAAAAAAAAAAAAAAAACAAAATTAAGTGCCAAGTGGGTCCATTCGGTCCGGACCATTGACCATTCTATAACATTCTAGACAAATCTAAAGAAATAAAAATGTAAGAGAGCAAACTAAATCGGACTTCTTAAAAAAAAAAAAAAAAAAAAACAAAAACAAAAACAAAAACAAAACAAAATTAAGTGCCAAGTGGGTCCATTCAGACCATTGACCATTCTATAGGACTATAACATTCTAGAGAAATCTAAAGAAATAAAAAGGTAAGAGAACAAACAAAAAAAGAGTGAAGTTCCCACCTTACACTCAATCTGTGAATCCTCAGATTGACATAAAAAAAAAAAAGAAAAAAAAGTGTGAAGTGTAAAGCAGTGCCAGTAAAGAGAAGGAGTACAAGAACAACCAAACTCAAGTTAAGCAAAAAAGAAAGAACAAAAACCCAACAGGGCCAGCACTCCGGCAGCAAGCAATGAAGAAGACGAAAGAGGCAAAGGAAGAGAAAACAAAAAACGAACCTGAAATGAAGCTCTGTGAACACAAGGAGTACAAGAACAACCAAACTCAAGTTAAGCAAAAAAGAAAGAACAAAAACCCAACAGGGCCAGCACTCCGGCAGCAAGCAATGAAGAAGACGAAAGAGGCAAAGGAAGAGAAAACAAAAAACGAACCTGAAATGAAGCTCTGTGAACACACCAAGTTTATTGTCAACACCAATTGATGAGTAAGCTAACTAAAAAGAGTATTTTTTTTTTTAGAATCAAGATGGAGAGAGTCAGAGACAAAACAAAATTAAGTGCCAAGTAGGTCCATTCGGACCATTGACCATTTTATAGGACTATAACATTCTAGAGAAATCTAAAGAAATAAAACGGTAAGAGAACAAACAAAAAAAGAGTGAAGTTCCCACCTCACACTCAATCTGTGAATCCTCAGATTGACATAAAAAAAAAAAAGTGTGAAGTGTAAAGCAGTGCCAGTAAAGAGGAGTACAAGAACAACCAAACTCAAGTTAAGCAAAAAAGAAAGAACAAAAACCCAACAGGGCCAGCACTCCGACAGCAAGCAATGAAGAAGACGAAAGAGGCAAAGGAAGAGAAAACAAAAAACGAACCTGAAATGAAGCTCTGTGAACACACCAAGTTTATTGTCAACACCAATTGATGAGTAAGCTAACTAAAAAGAGTATTTTTTTTTTTTAGAATCAAGATGGAGAGAGTCAGAGAGTGAGTGTTTTTTGTTCTTTCTTTTTTCTGCCTTTTCTTACTTGTCTCTTCTTTCTCCTTTTGTAATCTTTTTTTTTTTGCAAGCTGAAGATTTCTGCCGTTTGTAATCTTTCCTTCTGCAAGCTAAAGATTTGGTGATGGCCTGATGGGATTAGCGTTCATGTCACATTGTCACTTCAGTTTTTTTTCTCTGTGAGAAATGGGCCTCTGTGTGAGAAACGGGCCTTCATGGCCTGATGGGATTTGGTATGGCCGTTTGTAAATTTTTTTTTTTCTTCTGTGAGTTGGTTGTTTGTAATTTTTTTTTTTTTTTGGTGAGATGGCTGTTTGTAATTTTTTTTCTTTTTTTTTCTTTAGATGAGAAAGCAATATTATATAATATATTATTAGTATTTGGGGCTCTCTTATAAGTGGGGGCCTTAGGCAGTGGCCTAGCTCGCCTATAGCTTCAACCGACACTGTCGTCAATAATAGACAAAACATAGCCGGTTGGGAGTAATAGGGACTGATTCACTTCCTTCTTGACCCTATGGAAATTTGCCTATCCCATTATTGCCAAATAGATTGGACTTGACCACTCATAGGTGTTTGTTTTTTCTTAGACTTGAATTTTGTCCATATTCGCTTGAAAGATTTTGAACTTTTGTGGTTTTTGTTCTTGAATTTGAAATGCTATGTCAAAATTTAATTTGTGGTTTTGTGTATTGCGTGCTTTCAATGTGATTGCAGGTGCATTGGGAGTTCAGCTCAATGAATGGTCAAGGAGAGTTCAAATTTCACTATTTGTGGGATTGAAAGCTAGAACGTGTGTGAGTTCAATTTACAAGTGCTTGGTAAGTTCTTTAGCTGAGCTTCATGCTTAATGTGGTATCAAAGTCCATTGTTTGTTTGTTTAATTACGTGGTTCGAATTTTCTGTGTTATGCTTATGAGGTTTTCAGAATCTAGTTTGTGTGGATCTGTTGTATTTCATAATGAATAATTGTGTGGATTTGGGCCTTTTTCTTTCGGTTGATTTGTGAGGCTATGACTTTTGTGCTGTACAGATCAGCTGAATCTGTGGAGACTTTGTTAATGTCAAATTTTAATAAAGTTGTTCTAAAACTAATGTAATGACACAAGTTAGCGAGCAAGTTCCTTAAAAAAAAAGTTGGTGAGCAAGTGGTTATCATTTATTCCTTTCTTTTGTTCACTAATTTCTAATTTTTGTTTTTAAGTTTGTTTCTTTTGTTATTTTGCCCCTCTAAGTTACTTTTTAAGCCTTTGCAACCTATTCAAATGCTGCACAGGACCAAAGTTTTGGCTTCATTCATGAAAGAGGAAAAAATATAGTGGGCAGTAAAACCAATTAATAGGGGTAATGATGATCTTAAGTAATATCTTGATTTCCATTAATTTTTGCAGGAAACATGTGGAACCTATGGTATTTCCAGCATCTACACATTTAACAACAAGAATTAAAGCTCACTACAACTAGGTTTGATTATCAAAACATTATTTTCTCCTTTTCATGTTCTTTTTGTCTATAACTTACTTTGCTGTACCATGTTGTTCATCATTTATATTATAATTTGTTGGTAAGCGGGAGATTGGAAGCTTGACTTTTGACAAAGATGATCAGTTAACTAATGAGTTTGTTATTGCGGCAACAAATATAAGGATGTCATCTTTTTGGAATCTCTTTGCATAGCCTTTTTAAAGCCAAAGGTATTGCCGTAGAAAAATATTTTTTGGTTTTCCTTTTGAAGTACAATTAGCCTTTGATTTTGTAAATGCTTGTTCTCATGTTGTGATAGTGAAAGCAGTGGTTTTACAGTTTTGATTTTACAGTTTTTTATCTTGAAAAGTGCTCACTTAATTTTTTTTTTTTGTTTGCTCACAGTTTTGGTTTTACAGTTTTTTATCTTGAAAAGTGCTCACTTAATTTATTTTTTTTTTGTTTGCTTGTCTTTCTTTGGAATAGGTCCAGAACAACACCATATACTGAAGCTGAGGGTAAGGTACTCAAATTCAATACATTCTCTTTGGCATCTGTGTTAGAACATTTTAGCTTTTTTTTGGAGGGTTTTTTTTATAGCTAATTTTAAACTGCAAGTTTCTATTATATATATATATATATACACACACACACACACACTTTGTTTCTTCTTTGGGAACATTGTAGGGAAACTTTGACCTTAAAACAAATAGTTGTAGTTACTATTGGGGAATGGAGATGAGTTTAAGCATGTGCACAGTTATTTGTTTTTGTTTATTGCGTTTCTTTTAGTTTTAGTTAGTTCACTCTCTGTTCTGATATGGTCAGTTTAAATTTGAATTTTCGAAATGTTAATAGAATAAATTACCTCTTTTAAAATTTTGATAGTTTAGTTCAATCATTCACTTTCACATACCAAGTTTGCATCTATACATTTGTAAATTGCTAATACTTGACTTTTTTTTGTGTTGGTTTTATTTTATTTTATTTTTTTAGGCAGGTGCATTTTCTTCCTAAATGAACTACCCTTATTTGTCTTTTTGTTCAGGTTTGGCATTTATAACAATGACTGATGGACGGCACTTTTTGCAGGCATCAAAAGAACTTAGTGATTAATGGGATCTAATGCGTATTGAAGAGGGCCCAGCTATAGATCCAGATATCTGGATAGCATATGCGAGTCACTGTGTTTTTAAAATTTCTAATGAATTGGTCTTGAAGGTTAAAGGTTATAAGAATCTTCTATTTTGAAAGGTAGATGAACAATGTAAATTTTAGAGTGTAAAGGGCAGTAGGTAGAGTAGTTGAGTTGTATTGATTTTTACAGTTTGTTTCAAATTATTAAATTTTGATTAATGTGAAAGAATGCATTCAAATTTTTTTTTTTTTAAAAGAAAATACTTATTTCAACGGTTGGGTGCCTGTGGATAAAAATAATAAGTATATTTTAATCTACATTTATGTGTATATATTTCGACAGTTATTAACCGTTGATAAATGTGTAATACTTTTTTCAACATTTGCATAGGCTGTAGAAAAATGTTCTCGACACGGTTTTTAACAACGGTTCTCTACGGTCATTCCAACTGTTAAAAATACTTTTTTTGACGGTTTTTAACACTTTTTTCAACGGTTTTAACCGTTGAAAATAGTCAAATTTTTTGTAGTGATGGTTGCCTTAGTTCCATAATACTTATCTTCTGTCACAAAAACTATTGTATTCTAGAAACTCAACCAAAAAAACATGAAGGTTGTGAGTGTCGACTTCTTGAGTGTCCTTAGTAGTAGTAGTAGTAGTAGATATCATTGAGTTCAAACCTATTAAGTTGTACCTCTTGGAAAGCAGTTTTATTGGTGTCCGTGGTATCAAACTGAGGGTATTTGTTCCTTCCATAATTTGCTACAGAGCTTGCCCTTAACAAATCTTCTTCTTTAGTTCTTCTGATGGGAATAGTTTCTTCAGGACACCTTCAATTCAAGTGCCATAGTTGAGTAATTTCGGACTCGGACTTTGAAGAGACGTCGTCGAATGAAAGCCCTTTTGGGTAAAAACTTGGTCTCATCTAAGGAATATGCGCAAACCCAACCCCATACCATACCATACATACAATAGGGATCAAATTATTAGCGGTTCCAAATAATCAATTACTTAATTAAACTTGCTAGTCACCTGAATTGTATGATTCTTGAAGAAAGGATGATCAAAAGCTGGTTGGTTTTTGATATGTTCACAGTCAATTATATCTTCATCTGGGCTCTGTATCAGATACATTTTCTCATCACACATAGATAGATTTCAATTTAAGATCATAAAAGTAATAAATGGGAGTTATGGAGACACCACAACACACAAAAGAGAATGATTATTTTAGGACTAAAGCTAAAAGTACTATATAGAACAAAAGTTTTGCTTACCCGAAAAAAAAGGAGGGGGGGGGGGGGGGGGAGCTAAAAAGAATAGAAAAAGAATATATAAAAGGACAAAGTTCGGCTACAAAATTGGTTGTAGCCTAAGGCAACAACTTCTTTTAAAAAAATTAATATTACCACATAGCTTGAAAATCTAATTATTAGATGCATATTCTCTAAACTCATAGCACATATGTCAAATTCAAAATTCTCAAAGTTCAATAAAAAATCAACCCTGAATCAAACCAAATATTCTTTTACCCAAACTCAGAATTCTCAACAACTCAAACTCAATTTTCAAATTTCAAGATAAAAAATTCTCAAATTTCAATCAAAACCCAACCATGAATCAAACCATAAATTCTCATACCCTAACTCAAACTTCTCAACAAGTTAAACCCAATTCTCAAATTTAGTAATATACAAATCAAATTTATCAACCATAAAACACACACAACAAATTACTAGCAATTTAAAAAAAAAAAAAGAAAAAAAAAGAAAAAAAAAAAAAGAAAAAAAAAAGAGGAAGAGCAATTAAGATCTAAGAGAACCCATGGTGGAAAGGCATTAAGAACCCACCCCAAATCTCAACCACCCATTGAAACCATAAAAGCTAGCTACCTCCCACCCACCATAACCCACAAGCCAGCCAAAAACCCAAATTGATAAACCCATACAATGGTAGAAAAATACTGATTTGAGAATTAGTGGGTGAATCGAGGATAGTGGAGATGGTGGGGGAGCCGGTGATTGAGGATAATGAATTGAACGATTGGATTGAAAAAAAAAAATACAGAAGACGGTTGAACTGATAATTGGAGGTTGGAGTTGACAACGGTTGAGGTTGAGTCAGCAATGAGTGGTGTTGGAGATGAGTGGTGCCGACGAACCTGAGAGTGATGAGTGGCTTGGTGGCTTTGGTTTGTGGGAAGAGAGAACTTAAGAGTGAGAGGGAAGAGGGGTTGTTATACGAGAGAGAGAGAGAGAGAGAGAGAGAGAGAGAGAGAGAGAAGGGGGGGGGGGGGGAGAGTTGTGTGAAAGAGAAGTGTAAAATGTTTTATACTTCTTTAATTTAGAAGTAAAACATTTTATGCTTGGAAGAGGTTGTTTTACAGTTAACCAAATTTTACACCTAAATAAACATGGTAAAATGTGTAAAATAATTTCAGGAAAATAGTTTAATTCAAAACAAGTGGAGCGTAAAAAGAATGTTATATGAAGTAATTAATAACCTTGATGGATTTAAGAGTAGGCTCGTTGAGGCGCTTCAACTGCTGTTGAATATCCAGTTTTTGTTTCTGATCAAAGATGGTGTTAGCGTTTCCAATTCCAGCTGCTACCATTCGTATGAGAAAGTACAAGCAAAAGGTCATCTTTACTGCCCTCAACCACCTCCTCCCCCTAACACAAGGCGACGCCATAACTAACTAATACTTGAAGTAGGTCGTTGGTTTGCGGTGTACAGTGATGTAATTGCTAACTTTGGTCGTAATCTTTGCAATACTTAAAAATGTTCAATTTTTTACCTTTGAACTGTTACACATTCTGTCTGTCTATCTATCTATTTATAATTATCAATTCTATTTATAGTCATCTATTTATAATCTATCTATTTATAATCTCTCTCTCTCTCTCTCTCTCTCTCTCTCTATATATATATATATATATATATATATAAAAGTAGAGACCTCATGTGAGAGTGTATGAGGTTCTGCCATGTGGCACTCTCTTTGAGAAGAAAAAAATTTCCACTTCAATTCTTTACCCAAGTGCTACATTAGAGATAAGGATTAATTAAAATTCAAAAGGTAAGAACTCTTTATTTTCTTGGGTTCACTATTTCTGGACATTCCTAAAGTGACACAATAAATACAAGGCCTAATTACAATTTAAAAGATAGGAATTCTTTATTTTCGTGGATTCAACCAAGTGGCACATTCTTTACAAAGAGAATTGAAATATTCTCAAGTGCCACATTGGAGATAAGAACAAATTAGATATTGACTTTTTGTTTCGTTTGGTTTAATGTTTTGAGTCTTTTCCTCTCTCACACATATGAACAAAACTCTTTGCATTTCGTTTCACCATTTTCACCTCTTGCACTTCTATTTCTTTATATATATATATATTCATATGGATAACCCTTCATGTACAAGTGTCAATTAGGGTTAGTAGGCAGCGTGGACTGAAGTAGTCAGGCAGAGTGCAGAGGCGTGACGTGAACACTGGGAATTCAAGCAGTGAGACAGAGGCATGAGGTGATTAAGGCAGAGGCATGAAGATGAGTTTGTTTTGTTTGATTAGTGTAAGGGATTTCAGATTTGGGGTTGGGCTGCAAGTGACTTTAGTTTAGAGGAGAATTCATTTTGTTTGATTAAGGGTCTTGGGCTTGTTGGCTAGCTGGGTTGGATGTGGGCTAATTTTTTTGTTTATGTTGGATTAGAAAAATTGTTCCAAATTTTTTTTGGGGGGTGGGGGGGATTTAATTTTTGGGGGGGCCCATGTCTATTTTTTATATACTATAGAGGAAATTTTAAAACTTTTGGGGGAGCCAAGTAGGTCCACCCCTAGTTAGCATGTCGTTGTAGTGTCTTGTCGAAATAGGGGTATTTGGCTAAATATTTCAACCCTGAACTAAACTCATTTAATAATTGTGTCATGACTCTTCATTCCTAACACAACCTAATATTGAAGTAGGTTAACATGATACAACATGACTACTTGACATGCTTAATAAACGGGTCGTGATGGTTGATACGAATGTGACCCAACTTATTTCAACCTACTTAATATTAAACAGGTTGGAATATCAGTGGTGGTTATTGCATGTCCTTGTGCTCTTGGATTGGCGATGCCAACTGCTGTCATGGTTGAAACAAGGGTTAGGGCTAATAATGGTGTGCTGATAAAAGGAGGATATGCTTTGGAAAGGGCTCAAAAGATTAAGTATGACATATTTGATAAAACAGGCACCCTAACCCAGGGAAAAGCCACAGTTACAACAGCAAAAGTTTTTACAGGAATGGATCGTGGAGAATTTCTTAGATTGGTGGCCTCTGCAGAGGTGACGATCCAATTCCCTACTAGTTTTCCATTTTTTACTCAAAAACTCAGCTTTGTATTGTTAGATTTTCCCAATTCTTGGCTCTGAATTATGGTGCAAAAGAAAGTTCCCAAGAAGACCTCATAATATGACAATAATAAAATAAAAAATTCTTGCCATAATATTTTGACTCCTAAAATGGAAAACTTGCTTTTTAAGTATGTTATTCTGACAATCTACACATGCGACATATATGGTAGCAGAAGACATACAAACGATTGAGTTTTCATTTTCTCCTTCTTCACCTAACATGATTAGTTCCCTTCTTTTGGGGTGGTGTGGGGGTGATGAAACTTCTATATATATATATATATATATAGTAAGCAACGGAATAGTAGCATAATTTTTTATTCTTTATTTTTATTCCCTGGATTAGGCTAGCAGTGAACACCCATTGGCGAAAGCAATAATGGAATATGCACGCCATTTTCATTTCTTTGATTAACCTTCTGCAACCAAGGATTCTCCAAAACATAACAAAGAGACAAATTCCGGATGGCTTTTTGATGTCTTGGAATTCTCTGCTCTGCCGGGAAAAGGTGTCCAGTGCTTTATAGATGGAAAATTTTTTCTGGTGAGTTTCCTTTACATTGAGATATGTAAATGTCAATTCATTATTTAAGATGTGCTTCATTACTTTTTGGGATTGCTTACTGGAATTAATGTATCCTGAACAGGTTGGTAATCGGAAACTGATGACTGTAAGTGGAAGATTTTTTAGTAGGGCTTGAAGAAAGTGCCAAGACTGGCATACTCGTTGCATATGACTATAGCTTAATTGGTGTTTTGGGAGTCGCAGATCCACGAAAGAGAGAAGCTGCTGTGGTTGTAGAGGGCCTTAAGAAAATGAATATCATGCCGGTCATGGTTACAGGGGACAATTGGAGAACAGCTAGGGCTGTTGCTAGGGAGGTTTGTATATAACTTTTATGTGTTATTCGGTTGAAGCCCGGATTTTAGCATTATGAAACTCAAAATTCTATGAGTTCTGATATTTAGGCAACTATTATATTACTTTTCTAGGATCTGAGAGTTCGGTTCTTACCCCTATAATATCAATAATGTCGTAACCAAACTTAAAGGTTTTCATATAAAACTCTATATTCTGTGAGTTCTGAAAAATAAATGATGATGCTGGCATTCAAACTATAATGGCAGAGGTAATGCCGGCGGGAAAAGCTGATGTTGTCCGATCATTCCAAAAAGATGGAATCAACCACTCCCCCGCGCTAGCTGCTTCTGATGTTGGTATGGCAATTGGCGCTGGGACAGATATTGCAATAGAAGCTGCTGATTATGTATTGATGAGAAATAACTTGGAAGATGTAATCACAGCCATTGATCTCTCAAGGAAGACCTTTGCACGTATTCGATTGAATTATGTGTATGCCATGGCCTACAATGTGGTTGCAATCCCCATAGCTGCTGGGGTTTTATATCCTTCTCTAGGGATCATGTTACCACCATGGGCAGCCGGTGCATGTATGGCTCTCTCATCTGTAAGTGTAGTATGCTCTTCTTTGCTTCTTAGGAGATACAAAAAACCTAGACTTACAACCATACTAGAAATAACTGTAGAGTAGAAAGAGAACTGAAAAACTTTAGGTTACGGCTTTGAATTGAGATAAGATGGGGGTTCCATTAAAGTTTGATATCCCAATTTTGTATATTTCCGTTTCTCTTACACTGAGGGTGTAAGTTTGGCACCCCAATTCAATGTAAATTCCCTTGTATAATAATGTCCTTAATGCTATTTCTTTTTTAATTTCCATTTTTTCCCCACTTTGTTATGATATTTTTATTTAATGAAAATGATTATGTTTGCTCTCTCTCTCTCTCTCTCTCTCTCTCTCTCTCTCTCTCTCTCTCTCTCTCTCTCTCTCTCTCTCTCTCTCTCTCTCTCTCTCTCTCTCTCTGATTGTGGGGTTGTGTGCATACATGTTTCAGTGTTTGTGTGCACTAGACACACTTGCATTTCATGTGAATTTACATGAGGGACGAGAAGGTATTTTATGTATGGGATATATGGATTCTCCCTCTACAGCATGTGTCCCATGCAATGTGGAGTCCATACGATGTGAGAGGGTTCTGATTGTGGGGTTGTGTGCATACATGTTTCAGTGTTTGTGTGCACTAGACACACTTGCATTTCATGTGAATTTACATGAGGGACGAGAAGGTATTTTATGTATGGGATATATGGATTCTCCCTCTACAGCATGTGTCCCATGCAATGTGGAGTCCATACGATGTGAGATGGTGAATGTATATATTTAATGTGTGAAATAATTATTTGAGAAAATGTTTGTTTGTTGTATACCATATATAAATTGTGGAAAAGTTCTCTAAATTGCGGGTGTCAATATATGCAGCTATATGCACAATTAAAGAGTTGTATTTTTCATTTGAAAAATAAAAAGAGTTGTATTTTCATTTGAGGCAAAATAAGGAAACTTCTAAACCTTTTCATGGGATACTTTTAATTTTCTGTTTGTGTTTGTTCTTTAAGGTTTAGTTTGTTTTTACCGAAAATATTTTCTCCATTTTCGGGTGTTTGGTCCGACTAAAATAATGGCCAATCTTATAGAAATGGTGAAGATACCTTTTAATTCTTTGTTTGTGTTTGTTAAGGCTTTGTGTTTTGACTGAAAATATTTTCCCTATTTTTGGGTGTTTGGTCCAACTGAAAAATAATGGTCAATTTGAAAAATAACTCCCTTTGAGACTTAATTACATAATTTTTTTTTTTTTTTTTTACATATGTTCTCTGTAAAAAAAAGTTTGAAAAATATCCCAATCCCTCACTTTTTCACCCCCCACCCACCCCACCCATCACTACCATAAACTAGTTGTGACCACCGGTGCCACCACTACAATTATTGTTGCCTCCACTGCAACCATTGGCACCACAAACCTCTCTCTCTCTCTCTCTCTCTCTCTCTCTCTCTCACCTGCCTAAACTATCCCAACCATCACCTTGGCAATCACAACCCACCCGGCGACCCCTTGCAAGTTTAAATTTTGTGTTGAGATGATTTTTTTTTTTTTTTTTCATACAAGCCAAACACTTGAAAATGTTTTCCAGTGCATTTTCAAGAATATAACTAAACACTTGAAAATATTTTCTTTGCAATCGTAATATTTTTACCTAAAAATATTTATAATCAGGAAATCATTTTTAGTTGAAACAAACGAAACCTTAGGCATTATGTAACTAAAAATTAGGTTAAACTGAACATCTTTATGTAACTGAAAATCAACAAAAGGCTTTTTGAAACCACTGTACCTCCACTTGCAGCAAATCTCTCTTTAAATGGGTTAAACTGAAAGTTTCTCTTTATTTCTCGTGTAATGGAGTCAAGCCAAGAGGAAGCTGACCTTGAGATAATCCAGATTCCAATGGAGCTATTAATAACAAGGTTGGCTTGACCAATTTAAAGTCTATATTGTTGAATGAATCAACTTTAAAAGTTAATTGGCACTCCTAGCCAAAGCCAAGTTTTGATTCTCGTTTCACTTGTATGCATGCTTAAAATTTCAATCTCTTTTATGAATAAAAAAATTTTATGGCATTAGATTAACCAACCTTGTATTGATATTAGCTAACCTTGTATTTGTTACAGCTTCAAAAAAAAAAAAAAAAAAAAAAAAAAAAAAAAAAAAATCTTGCATTGTTACAAATTATATATAATTTTTACTATAAAATTAACTATTTATATTCTCAATAAATTATAAACACTAATTTGACATTTTATTAATTTATTTACAAACTTATAAAACCCAATATAAAGTCCATATAATATAAGTATACTTTTATACATATATACATATTCTCTCCAAATTAAATTGTTAGACCTTTATTTATTCATTTTTTATTATAGAATGTTAGGCCTCTATTTTATTTTGAGATGTCCCAAAATGAAACCCTCTTTGAAAAGTCAATAAATAAATTTCTTAACATACCATTTACTTTATTTAAAAATTCAATATCCATCTTTCACTAAAATTTAAAGGGTCATGTTAATAGGTGGTCTTAGGGCAATGGTTAACAATTCATTTTAGGAAAGTTTTGACATCACTTTTATGAGAAATGGAAAAAGCTGTTAAAACAGTAATTACTTCTTTTTTTTTCCACATAAAAACTTTTTTTAAATGAATTATTAATCATTGCCCTAAAGACATCCGTTATCATTTCCCAAATTTAAATTAGAGAGGGTGGTTTTGGAAAATTGAACCTATTTATGTAAAATACAATAGATTAAATAATGTTCCCTTAAAAAGTCGAGTTTTCACATTAATATATTTGAGTTTGACTTAGTTAATAGTTGAGTCAAAACTTAGGCTTGGACTTTGTAAAGTTGTGATTTACAACTATGTGTTTTGTTGGCTTTTATTCCGTGCCAAATTTGATTGTAATTACTATCAATTGTTTATACCCTGTATTTGTTGTAGGAATTGATGTAAGGGGTGTGTGATAGAGAGTGTGTGAAGACTCAAGCAATTTGGAAGCTGATGGAATCTCGCGGGTATGTCGCGACTAAGCTTCCCGCGAAGTGAAGCATGTGCCTTGCACATGCTGGAATGCGAAGAGTCAGAACAGGTGGAGACAGCTGTCTCTCGCGAGTATCTTGCGGGTAAGGCCTTCCCGCGAGACACCCGCGAGACATGCTGTTCTGCCAGCCTGTACTGACTGACTCACACATTTTGCACCTATCCTATATAAACCCCCATTACCCACAAATGTTGAGGTATGCTTCAGAGAGAAAACCCTAACCAAACACATTTGCAATTAGAGATTGTCATCCCCACCTTTCTCTATACACTTGCTTATGGTATCTCCTCAACCCTTCCCTCTCCATTTCCACACCATTGAGAGGTTGATAGCCCAAACACTTACCACACCTTTTGAGAGTGTTGAGTGACGTTTTGGAATTGCTGGGAAGCATTGGAAGAAGCCAAGGATGGCAGATGCAACATGGAGCTTGTTGCGGGATCCGGAGAACTAGGACAAGACACGGTTCCGAGAAGCCTTGTTGGAGTAGGAGCTTGGAGGGCTTAGGTACATCGGGTAGATTAGGCTTGGAGGGTCTCTTGCTAACTCATGTATCCCAACTGATTGTCTAGTGGATCGATTTCCGCTTGGAGGGCGGCAGAGAGGTTTTTCGCCGAGTTCTTCGGTTTCCTCTTCGAAAACACGTCTCGGTGTTTTCTGTGTTTGCATCCTTCTTCCCTACTCTTGTTTATTTCATTATTACTGTTGTGTTGCTTTAATTATGGATTAGAGTAGTTGTCTTGCTTATACGCTTGTGTTTACATTATTCCGCATGTAGTATTAAGTTAGTGTAAAATCAACCAAGCCGTAATTTTAATTGGGGGTCTAAACAGCTCTTGTGTTTTCAACACGTTTTCGAGCTTTCAATTGGTATCAGAGCGGGTACACTTGCTGTGGTTTTAATACCTAAGTGTGATCCTTGACCCCTTGTGTGTTTTGCCATGGATAATGCTTTACATGCTTGTATGGATGTTGTTGATTGTAACATGCCATGTGTTTGTGAAAATGCATCTATGAGTGTTTATCCTCATGATTGTGATGCCATGTTATATGAATCCATGGGTGTTGTTGACAAACTCTTGAAGAAAGAAGCTAAGAAGTTTCAAAAGAATTTGAGCAAGTTCATTTGTGAAAAGGATGATTTGATTGCTAAGCTCAATGAATCCAATAAATTGGTTGAAAAGTATAAAAAGCTTGCTGAAAATTCTCTTGAAAAGCTGAAAGAGTTTGAGTGTTTGAATATGGACTTGGATGCTAAACTTGTTTTGTCTAACAAACTTGTTGATGATCTTAAATCTGAAAATGAATCTCTTAAGATGCATGCCAAGTGTTTGATTGCTGAACCTATTGTCAAAAATGATGAAAATATATGTTGCAATCATGTTGTGGTACCCGATTTTATGCCTAATATGTGTTTTGCCTCAAAGGACAAATCGGTGTACATTCCTCCACATAAAAGAAATCAAAAAGTGGAGAGAAAGGCTCTTAAGCCTAAGCCTCTGTTTAGGTCCAATCCTAGGGAATTGAGTGGATCTAAGTTTGTTCCAACTTGCCACCATTGCGGTGTGATTGGTCATATAAGGCCTCAATGTTCTAAGTTGAAGAGAGAACAAACCCAAGTTGCTAGATCCATTCCCAAAAAGCCTAATGGACCTAAATACATTGTTTGTCACCATTGTGGTGCCCTTGGTCATCTTAGACCTCATTGCTCTCAGTTTCAAGCTTTTAAAAGAATCAAAAGAAAAGAGAAACTTGAGCTTCTTGCAAGTTGTGCTAAAAATGATAAACCGGATTTGAGTGAAAATAGCATGTTGTTAAAGAAAGTGTTTAATGCTCTTAACTCCTTGACTATGTGCATCTCCGGTTCTCATTCTCCCAACCCTCGTCTCACTTCTCTTGAGACACTCATTCCAAGCAATCATTCCGTTTGGATGAGGAAGGGTTCTTATGGATGAGCTTTTGCTCTTTTGGTCCTTGATCTAATTCTTTCAATCTTTGTAGGACCCTTCATGCATTGAATGTCATATCTTCATGCATTTGTGCATTTTGCATTTATTTGTATGCATTGTTTTTGTTTTGATCTTACTTTTATGTCTTTGTTTTGTGTGAGTAAAAAATCCAAAACCACATAAAAAGTGAAAAATTCAAAAAGTTTGATCGTATATGTTTGAGCACATTTCACATGTGAGTTTGGCCTAGTACCTTCGTACTAATGGCGTTGTGCATTTACGAGCTTAGGTTGTTTTGTATGCACCTAGTTCATTGTGGGAGAAATCTTGAAAACTATGTGTGACTGTTGTAAATAGATCTTCAAGCTTGTCATTAATGATTGGTCAATAGTCTTGTTGGTCTTGATACTTGCATAGACTTGTGTCTATATCTCTTCCCACTTTATTTTTTTTCAAATAGAGCTCACCAAATGTAAATCTCCAAATGAAAAGAGATATTGAGCTGCAAAAGCCTGTCGCACATACTAGTATTTGACTAGGAAAAAGGGAAAGCGACTCTTTTTAATATGTTTTGTATGGTGCTCAAAAAGCCAAAGGCTAATCATCAATGTTGAAATATCATAAATTTCATGCACCAATCTCAAAATGAGATGTTTTTGTCCAAACAAAATAAAATGGACCAATTGTTATGTCTTATGCAGAAGCCAAATGAAAAGCTTCTAAGTTGTGTATTCAATGTGTGGGAGGTCATATATACTCATTTCTATAATGGAGATTGTCCACTTGATTTCGTATCAGTTGTGTATGACCCGATTGAATTGATCATTGAAGCTTCACTCTAGTCTAAGGACTATTCCACACTTGATCCTCACACACAACACACAAGACTTTTGTTCAATGAATGTCTATTTCATTTGTGTGATTGTACATGTTCAAATGTGATGTGTGTGTGCTCAACCATATGTGTTTCAAACTAAAAAGATTTTTGTTCTTTTTGTTTGCTTTTGGAAGTGATTTGTATCACTCATGTTTTTCAAAGTTTTTCAAATTGTTTTTGTGTGAAAAACATGTTTTCTGGGTGTTTTCGTGACTTATTTCATGTTTAAGTTCAGTCACGAGTGAAAGGGTCCAATTCTCAAGTTTTCCAGTTTTGGACAGAGAGTTTCGCGGCTGTTTCGCGAGTAAAAGCTTACCTGCGAGATACCAGCGAAATTTCGCGGGATTCTAAGTAGCGAGATACTAGCGAAAATTTCCAGATCAGCTTTTTAAAGGGCATTTCGTGGGTCATCTGTTTTAAACGCCTCCCATCTTCTCCCAAACCCCTGTTTTAATGTTTCTACATCAAAACCCAACTAATTTCAAGTGTTTTACATTCCATAAACATCTCTAAGGTAATCTTTAACTCTTTTCATTGATTTTGATCCTTAGATTACGTTTTTGGGGGTTTTATGTTCATAGTTGGGATTTTCTCAAATGGGAGTTGGAAAACTTATTTTCTGTCAATCTTTTTGATTGGAATTTGTTTTAAATGATAATTTTCTTTGGATGGTGGCCCCTTGTGGCAAAAATAACATGTATTTAGGCAAGTTTTTCATATGTTCTTGCACTGTTCATCATACATGTGTAGTGTGTGCACTCTAAGTGTTTGATAAAATGCCCAAATGGCATTTTCTCGTTGTTTTGGACTCCGATGAGTACCAAACTTTGGGGATCACCATAATTATTCATGTTTATCATGTTTTGATCATTGGTGGTGTGTTTTGTACACTTTGCCCCTTGAGTGCCTTGCTCATGCATTGGTCATGCATCTCACATGCACACTAGTTGCACCTTTGCTTCACACACTTGAACACGTGACATGTTTTGCATTCACTCATGCTAGTTAAGTCTTTTTAGACCTTTTAACACATTTAACATGTTCTTGTGTCTATGTCATGCCTAGGTCCATATCATGTTTCATCATCCTTAGCATGTCATGTTCTTCATGCTTTGTAGCATTTAAAAATATAAAAAAAATGTTTTTGTCTTATGTTTGAGCTTCATTTTCTCATTCATTTTGCATCCTTCATGCATCATCTTAATATTTTCCTCTTTCCCTCCTTCCTCATGATTCATTTGTCTATTCGTGACAAAAAGGGGGAGAATATTCCGGAGAGTATACCGGTGTGTTTCGTCATTTCTATATGACTCATGTGCACACTCTTAGGGGGAGAAATTCTACCTTGTGCACATTCGTAGGGGGAGATGCATATACCAAGGGGGAGAAGACATTTTTTGAGAAAACCTTGATTTACTTTATGCTTGTTTTCTAGTTACTTTATGGTGCTTTGATATGCTTTATTGCTTTCATTGCATCGTGCTTATGTGTTGGACATGCTTTTACCCTTATGCTATTGTGCTTTATTGGTTGCATGTTCGGATGATCTTTTGCTTTGCTATATGATCATTGTAGTCATTTCCATATGACTATCATGTGTTTGATCAAGTTGCTCATATGTTTCACAACATGTTTACTTGATCGCATTTTACTTGTTACATTATACTTGTCTTTTTATCACCTGATTTACCTTGAGGATCTAATGTGTTTTGTGCAAGTGTTTCAGGTTACAGGTATATATGTTCCAAGTTCATCACAGCTCCTATGATTCATGATAGGGGAAGTGATTTGATAGGGAAGTACTTTATATTTTGTACCCATGTTGCTTTTGTAAGCTTTAAGGGCTGTTTTGTTTCATTACATGCTTTGTAGGCTTTTATGGTTTGTGCCATGTATTTGCAATACTTTGCTTATGCAGCCTTTATGCTTGTGTTATTGAAGTTTAATGTCATACATTTACTTCACTACATCACTCTTGTGCCCGTGTAGGATTGTTCCTAGATGCATATACGTTCTATGCATTGGTTGAGTGATGAACACTCTTGTGCCCTAGTAGGATTGTTCCTAGATGCAAATACTTCGAGTATTTTGCATTGGTTGAGTGTTGGATTTGCAAATGGTACTCTTCATATGAGCTTATCATCTTGCATATCCGGATGTTCATTCCTTGTGTGAATGAGCATAGTAATTACTTCTGTATAGTGATTACTTGTTTGATCTTGCTATGATCTTGTGTTTTCTATTTCATCTTGCTTGATCATGCTATTAATGCTCCATATGTTTTTCAAGTTTTCTGCATACAATGATAATATTTTGTTGTTGTGTTTCAGGAGTTACTTGTTCATATGTTTCAAGAGCTTATCAGAATCTAGAATTAAGTGTGAGTGAGTTTTGCCTGTGTTCCCAAACTCACGTTTAAGTCTAGAGTCTGTTTTAGGGTTTTGTCACGGAATAGCCAAAGGGGGAGATTGTAAAGTTGTGATTTACAACTATGTGTTTTGTTGGCTTTTATTCCGTGCCAAATTTGATTGTAATTACTATCAATTGTTTATACCCTGTATTTGTTGTGGGAATTGATGTAAGGGGTGTGTGATAGAGAGTGTGTGAAGACTCAAGCAATTTGGAAGCTGATGGAATCTCGTGGGTATGTCGCGACTAAGCTTCCCGCGAAGTGAAGCATGTGCCTTGCACATGCTAGAATGCGAAGAGTCAGAACAGGTGGAGACAGCTGTCTCTCACGAGTATCTCGCGGGTAAGGCCTTCCAGCGAGACACCCGCGAGACATGCTGTTCTGCCAACCTGTACTGACTGACTCACACATTTTGCACCTATCCTATATAAACCCCCATTACCCACAAATGTTGAGGTATGCTTCAGAGAGAAAACCCTAGCCAAACACATTTGCAATTAGAGATTGTCATCCCCACCTTTCTCTATACACTTGCTTGTGGTATCTCCTCAACCCTTCCCTCTCCATTTCCACACCATTGAGAGGTTGATAGCCCAAACACTTACCACACCTTTTGAGAGTGTTGAGTGACGTTTTGGCGTTGCTGAGAAGCATTGGAAGAAGCCAAGGATGGCAGATGCAACATGGAGCTTGTTGCGGGATCCGGAGAACTAGGACAAGACACGGTTCCGAGAAGCCTTGTTGGAGTAAGAGCTTGGAGGGCTTAGGTACATCGGGTAGATTAGGCTTGGAGGGTCTCTTGCTAACTCATGTATCCCAACTGATTGTCTAGTGGATCGATTTCTGCTTGGAGGGCGGCGGAGAGGTTTTTCGCCGAGTTCTTCGGTTTCCTCTTCGAAAACACGTCTCGGTGTTTTCTGTGTTTGCATCCTTCTTCCCTACTCTTGTTTATTTCATTATTACTGCTGTGTTGCTTTAATTATGGATTAGAGTAGTTGTCTTGCTTATACGCTTGTGTTTACACTATTCCGCACTTAGTATTAAGTTAGTGTAAAATCAACCAAGCCGTAATTTTAATTGGGGGTCTAAACAGCTCTTGTGTTTTCAACACGTTTTCGAGCTTTCAGACTTAACTCACACTACCGGTTCAAGGCCTAGGCAACTTAGGCCCCCACTTGTCCCAATTTGTTAAAGAAGGTTTTAAGGCTCCATTAAAGAAACAAAAGGACTCGAAATTGTTTTAAAAAATGCAAAAATTTTAGAATGATAATTTTTTTTTTTTTTAAAGAAAAAAACATATGTGGGTTTTGCATTCTTTTCCCATCTTTAAGAAGGTTCAAAAATATTGAGCTAATAGATATTCAACACAATTAAAACTCTAAATTATTTCACAAAAGAAAAAAATTGTTATGAATGTGTCAAATAAAAATAATCATTGACAAACCTAAATACAAAAATATATTAGTAATTTTCTCTTAAAAACCAAGAAGAATGGTTTTTAAATAATAAGTTAAATAGATTATTTTAATATAATATTTAAATATTAAATAATTCATTAAAATTTATTGCCTTAAGCTCCAAAATGTACTGACTAAATTTGTTGACTTATTTGTTAAATAAAAATACAAAAAAAAAAAAAAAAAACTTTTTCCTTAATCGAACCTGAGCTATTATAAATAGTACAAACAATATATATATATATATATATATATATTTTTTTTTTTTTTTAAAAAAAAATTGTTTATATTCACTTTATTGTTCAATGGTTAATTTCTAGAACCGGCTTCCAATTTCATATTGTTCTATATATGAAAAATATCATATTGATTTTTGTTTTTGGAGATTCAATATCATATTTTCCCCCAAGTTTCTTGTGGTATACAAATATTTTACCCTTGGCGTTTTCAGTTAAAATTTCAATTTTCATGTACTTCTAGAGAAACAAACAATTGTTTTCCTCAAAAAAAGATGTACTTATAGAGAAAGAAAGAAACAATTGTTTTACTTTCTCAAACGTGAGGTAGCATGAAGATTGTAGCAAAAATGTTCAAATCAACGCTAATCTCGAAGCCAACACTTGGTAAAATATCTCAAAAACAAATGTGTGGTTGGTCATAATTTCCTTAATCCGAATCACTTTGAAAGATTATCTAAAATGACATGAAATGAAAAATAAATAAATAAATAAAAATTCTAGGATAATTAGATATCTATAATTATCTCATATGTTTTGTATAAAATATTTAAATTTCAAGTTTATGTTTTAAAATTTAGACCCCCAATTACAAAATACCAATTCAAGCTTATTATCAAACAATTAATGTGCGGAATATGAACATAAGCTAAACACATAATTGATAAACAATCTAAGCCAATTAAAATCACATCCACGGCAGAAAATAAAAGGCAAAGATAAAGGGAAGAGAGATGCAAACACAAGGACAACACGCGATGTGTTATCGAAGAGGAAACCGAACCCCTCGGTGTAAAACCTCTCCGTCGCCCTCCAAGCGGTCAACAATCCACTAGAAAATGTAGTTGGGATACATGAACAGCAATAGACCCTCCAAGCCTAATCTACCCAGGTACCTAAGCCCTCCAAGCTTCTTGCTCCAACGAGGTTGCGCCGAACCTTTTTCTTCTCTGGCTTACCGGATTCCGCTATAGCCCATAGCATCAACCAATAACCATTGGTCCCTTCCAAACTACTTCCCTTAGCACCAAATGAACCTTCTCACAGACGCGGGTGTGGTAAGAAAAGGATTTGGTCAATGACCTCTCAAGGATGTATCAATGGAGAGGAAGAGAGTAGAGGAATTTGAAGAGTCTCTTAGTGAAGATTGGGGATGAGGCAATCTTGTTTTTCTCTCGGGTTTCTCTCACAAAATTCTCTTTGGAAGTTATCTACATTTCGTGGGTATAAGGGTCTATATATAGCGGTGTGTGTTTGGAATATGAAGAGACAGTTTTTCTCAAACAGGGCTAGTTGGCGGCTTGGCCTCGTGGCTTGTCCAAGTCGCGAGTTCAAGTCGCGAGATAACGGCCTGGCCAGCCTGGGACTTTTGTCCTATAGTGTGATAGTTGGCGTGACCCTTCACCTTCCAACATGCTTCTCACGTGCACAGCATTTGGCGACTTGCAAGCCGCGAGTCAGTCGCGAGTCCTAACCGCGACTCCCTGCTTCTTTGCACAATGTTGAGCAATTCTTCACACTCTCTTCACACACTACCCTTACATGAATCCCACCTAAATACAGGGTTGCTAAGTGCTAAATTACAAGCAAATTAGCACGGAATAAACCCAACAAGATGGTTGATATATTTCAACCTTACAATCTCCCCCTTTGGCTATTCCGTGACAAAACCCTATAATAAACTCTAGACTTAACGCGTGAGTTGGGAACAGTTGGAAAACTCACTCACACCTAACTCTAGAATCTGTGAAGCTTTAGAACCATAAGAACAAGTACTCCTGAAACACAACAACACAATAAGTTCATTGTATGCAGAAAACTTGTAATGCAAATGGAGCAAACACAATGCGATCAAGCACAATGGAATAAAAACAATAAACCAAGGCAAGACCTAAACCAGCAATCACCAGGAACAAGTGATCACAATGCTCATACACACTTGGAATGAACATCCGGACATTCAAGCTGACAAACACAAGACAAATCACTTGAATGACCAACACTCAACCAATGCACAGTATATGAAGTAAGTGCATCTAGGAAAAATCCTACAAGGGCACAAGAGTGACAGTACTTAAAAAGAAATGCATAACATTTAAATAAAAGTACTGATTTAACAACGCACAAAGGCTGCATAAAGCAAGGTACAAACCATAAAGCCTACAAAGTGCATAAAGATAAACCCTAAAAGCTTACAAAAGCAATATGGGTACATGACATAAAAATAAACCTTAAAAACCTACAAAGGTAACAGGTACAAACTATAAAGTACTTCCCTTATCATATCACTCCCCCTATCATGAATCATAGGAGCCATGATGAACTTGGAACATAAATACCTATAACTTGAAACACTTGCACAAAACACATTAGACCTTCAAGGTAAAGCAAGTAATAAAATGACAAATATAATGTAACAAGTAAATTGGCAATCAAGTAAACATGATGTGAAACATGTGAGCAACTTGATCAAACACCAAACACCAAAACAAAGTTTTTTTATTAGCTCAATGTCTTCTCCCCCTTGGTATATGCATCTCCACTATGGAATATCTCTCCCCTTACAAATGTGCACAAGAAATAGAATTTCTCTTCCTAAGAATGTGCACAAGGGTCATATAGAAATGACAAAAACTCTCCGGTATACTCTCTAGAGTATACTCTCCCCCTTTTTGTCAGGAATAGACAAAGGGTCAAGGAGAAACGAGGGCAAGAGATGAAGGTATGAATAATGATAATGATGCATGAGGGGTGTGAGATGAATGAGAAAATGAAGCTCAAACCTAAGACGAAAAAAAATGCTACAAAGCATAAGGTAAACATGACATGCTAGGATGAAGAAACAAGGTATGAACCAATGCATGACAAGTGTAGCAAGGTGTGTGCAAGAGGTGGCAAAGTGCAATGCATGACCAATGCATGGAAAATGCACATGTGGGACAATGTGTGTTAAATACACAACCAATGAACCAAACATGTTCCTAATGAGGAAACATGAGAAATCCCAAAGTTTGGTACTCATCGGAGTCCAAACAAGCGAGAAAATGCCTCAAAGGCATTTTATCAAACACCTAGCATGCATACTATGAACAACAAAGAGAAACAATGCATGAACAATATGAAATCCACCCTCAATACATGCTCTTTTTGCCACAAGGGGCCAACAACCAAAGCAAATCATCAAAAGAAACCAATCCCATACAAAATTTTGAGAGAAAATAAGTTTTCCCAACCCCTATGAAAGTCTCAACCAAGATCACAAAACTCTCCAAAACATAATCTAAGGATCCAAAACAATGAAAAGAGTTTAAAATTACCTTAGAGATGTTAATGGAATGAAAAACCATTCAAATTGATTGGGTTTTGATGTAAAAATAGTGAGAGAGGGGTTTAAGAGAGGATGGGAGAGGTTTAAAACAGTTTTCCCATGCAAAACACTTAAAAAACCTATTTCTGGGCGCTTCGCGACTGGGCGAGTCGCGGGATGAGTCGCGAAAACGATTTTCATGAAATTTTCTAAGTCTTTTTCGCGACTTGAGTGCTCACCCGCGAGTAAGTCGCAAATCTCTCTACCAGAGATCCAAAAAATGCGAGGAAAATGCATTTTTCCAGTTTCGCGACTCGCGAGTCAGTCACGAGTCAGTCGCGAAAAACTCTGATACCTATTTTTCAACACCAAAACATGTTTAAACAATGAAAAACAATGTAAGCACTAAACAAGAACACAAAGAGTGATAAAAATCTCTTCCAAAAACATATAAAATGATCAAAAATCTTTTTTAGATTGATCCATATAAAGATGAGCACACTCACATCACATTTAAACAAGTACAATCGAACAAATGAATAAGGCATTCATTGAACATTAGGCATGTGTGTTGTGTGTGTATATCAAGAGTGGAATAGTCCTTAGTCTAGAATGAAGCTTCAATGATCAATTCAATCAAGTCATACATAACTAGTACTAAGTCAAGTGGTCTATCTCAATTATAGAAATGAACATATATGACCTCTCACAAGAAAATGATTACATATCTTTGAAGCTTTTCATTTGGCTTCTTTACAATTCATATCATTTGATCTTTTTGAATCAATACATCTCATTTTAGAGATCGATGCCTGAAATTTTTTATATTTCAATTTGATGAACATACCTTTGGCTTTTTGGGGCATCATACATTTTATTTTGGTCGCTTTCCCTTTTCCTAGTCAAATACTAGTATGTACGACAGGCTTTTGCAGCTCAATATCTCTTTTCATTTGGAGATTCACATTTGGTAAGCTCTTTAAGCAAAAACAACAAAATAAAGAGTGAGAAGATATACAGGCACAAGTCTATGCATGTCTCAAAACCAACAAGACTATTGACTAATCATTCCTGACAAGCTTGAAGATCGATTTACAACAATCATACAAAGATGTTAAGATTTTTCCCACAAAGATAGATGTGCATATAGAACAAGCTAAACTCGTAAATGCATAAAGCCATTAGTACAAAGGTACAAGGCAAAACTCACATGTGATATGTGCTCAAACATATACGATCAAACTTTTTGAATTTTTCACTTTTTATGTGGTTTTGGATTTTTTACTCACACAAAAACTAAAACATAAAAGTAAGATCAAAACAAAAACAATACATATGAAAAAATGTAAGATGCACAAAATGCACGAAGATATGAAGCATCTAATGTATGAGGGGTCTTACAAAGATCGAAAGAATTAGACCAGGGACCAAAAGAGCAAAAGCTCAACCATAGGAACCCTTCCTCATCCAAACGGAATGATTGTTTGGAATGAGTGTCTCAAAAGAAGTGAGACAAGAGTTGGAAGAATGAGAACCGGAGATGCATAGAGTCAAGGAGTTAAGAGCATTAAACATTTTCTTTAATAACATGCTATTTTCACTCAAATCCGGTTTACTCTTTTTAGCACAACTTCCAAAAAGCTCAAATTTCTCTTTTCTTTTGATTATTTTAAAAGCATGAAAATTAGAGCATTGAGGTCTTAGATGACCAAAGGCACCACAATGGTGACAAACAATGTGTTTAGGTCTACTAGGCTTTTTAGGAAAAGATCTAGCAACATTGTTTTGTTCCCTTTTCAACTTGGAGCATTGAGGCCTTATGTGACCAATCACACCGCGATGGTGGCAAGTTGGAACAAACTTAGATCCATTCAAAACCTTAGGTTGAGACCTAAATATAGGCTTTGACTTAACAGCTTTTCTCTCCACCTTTTGATTTCTTTTGTGTGGAGGAATGTACACCGATTTGTCCTTTGAGGTAGAACACACAATAGGCACAAAATCAGGTACCACAACATGATTGCAACAAATATTTTCACCATTTTTAACAATAAGTTCAGCAATCAAACACTTGGCATGCATCTTAAGAGATTTATTTTCAGATTTAAGATCATCAACAAGTTTGTTAGACAAAACAAGTTTAGCATCCAAGTCCATATTCAAACATTCAAACTTTTTCATCTTTTCAAGAGAATTTTCAGCAAGTTTCTTATATTTTTCAACCAATTTGTTAGATTCATTGAGCTTAGCAATCAAATCATCCTTTTCACAAAATAACTTGCTCAAATCCTTTTGAAACTTCTTAGCATTTTTCTTCAAGAGTTTGATGTTAGGAATATCAACAACACCCAAGGATTTATGTTGCATAGCATCACAATCATGAGGATTATCACTCATAGAGGCATTTTCACAAACACGTGGCATGCTACATTCATCAACATCCAAAACATGCATAGAGGCATACAAAACACTATCCATGGCAAATAAACACAAGGGGTCAAGGATCACACTAAGGTATTTAAACCACAACAAGTGTACCCGCTCTGATACCAATTGAAAGTTCAAATAGCGTTGAAAACACTATGAACGTTTAGACCCCCAATTACAAAATACCAATTCAAGCTTATTATCAAACAATTAATGTGTAGAACATGAACATAAGCTAAACACAGAATTGATAAACAATCTAAGCTAATTAAAATCACATCCACAGCTGAAAATAAAAGGCAAAGATAAAGGGAAGAGAGATGCAAACACAAGGACAACACGCGATGTGTTATCGAAGAGGAAATCGAAGCCCTTGACGTAAAACCTCTCCACCGCCCTCCAAGCGGTCAATAATCCACTAGAAAATGTAGTTGGAATACATGAATAGCAATAGAGCCTCCAAGCCTAATCTACCCAGGTACCTAAGCCCTCCAAGCTTCTTGCTCCAACGAAGTTGCGCCGAATCTTTTTCTTCTCTAGCTTACTAGATTCCGCTATAACCCATAACATCAACCAATAACCATTGGTCCCTTCCAAACTGCTTCCCTTAGCACCAAATGAATCTTCTCACAGACGTGGGTGTGGTGAGAAAAGGATTTGGTCAATGACCTCTCAAGGATGTATCGATGGAGAGGAAGAGAGTAAAGGAATTTGAAGAGTCTCTTAGTGAAGATTGGGGATGAGGCAATCTTGTTTTTCTCTAGGGTTTCTCTCACAAAATTCTCTCTAGAAGCTCTCTATATTTCGTGGGTATAAGGGTCTATATATAGTGGTGTGTGATTGGAATACAAAGAGAGTTTTTCCCAAACAGGGTTGGTTGGCGGCTTGGCCTCGCGGCTTGTCCAAGTTGCGAGTTCAAGTCTCGAGATAACGGCCTGGCCAGCCTGGGACTTTTGTCCTGTAGTGTGACAGCTGGCGTGACCCTTCACCTTCTAGCATGCTTCTCACGTGCACAGCATTTGGCGACTTGCAAGCCACGAGTCAGTCTCGAGTCCTAGCCGCGACTCCCTGCTTCTTTGCACAATGTTGAGCAATTTTTCACACTCTCTTCACACACTACCCTTACATGAATCCCACCTAAATACAGGGTTACTAAGTGCTAAATTACAAGCAAATTGGCACGGAATACAGCCAACGAGATGGTTGATAAATTTCAACCTTACATTTAAAAATTTGAAGTGAAGAGACTCACATGAGAATTTAATTTTTGTCCTTGAAAGCATGAGAGAGACACTGAAACTTGAGTGAGTATCACCCAACCAAAAAAATTAAAGACAAAAGAGGATATATATACACACACACACACTTCAAGTTTAAGTCCCATACATTGCATGGGTTTTGAATATAAACTCATAGAATGTATAATTTTATTTTAAAAAAATAGCTAAATGGATTATTATTATTATATAACTGAAAGTAAAAATCATGCTACAAGTGTGTATATGTATGAAAAAAATTTGAATTGGGGGGGTGGGGGGGTCATTGTATACTATATAATAGCAAAGATACTAATCTTTGGAAGTGGTATCTCACACTGATAGAAATTTAGACCCCTTAAAACAACAATTGTATTAACCTAGTTTATTAGCCAAGTGATTAATTTAGTCAATTTATGCAATTCTAGGTTATCACAATCATACAATCATATCAAAAATATAAAGCAGCGGAAATATAAATAACACAATGATATGATCACCCAAGAAACCACACGGTAAAAACCTGGGGAGGATTTTGATGGTGCAAGAAAAACACCAACACCAACTACTCGTCCATATTGCCGTCCATAGCGATGCACAAAACGGAGAACGAGTGGTTGATACACTCGTCCTTCGTTTACCGTCTACTTTCATCCTCCTTACGCTCGTCCAATGAAGGACGAGCAAGCAGTAACCTATTCGCTCGTCCAATGAAGGACGAGCAAGCAATATCCTATTTGCTCGTCCAATGAAGGACGAGTAAGCGGTGACCCTCGTCCTTCGTTGAAGAGGGACGAACGAGGGTCACCAAGAGTTGCTTCAACACAACTCTAACCAAGAGTCATGTTGAAGAGTCATATTGTTTGAATCTCAACACAGGTCCCGATGAGGTGACTCCTATGACAGTTATAGAAGTTACCCTCTGAATCCTCCAAACTCTACGACGATTGGAGAAATAACTGATTTCTAACACTATATAAAGACCCTTCTACGCAGAGGTAAGGGGACTTTTCTCTTTTTTAGAATTCTAGATAAAAAATTATTGAAGTCTTTGAAGTCTCTTCTTTCTACTTCAAATCATTGACTTTGCCATCGGAGGACCCTAGACCGGCCTCCACCGGTCTTTCTCTGATTGAATTTGGTGTTTTCAGGACTTGGCCTTCAAGATCAGCAGCATCCGAAGACTTTTCAGCCCACTGATCCCTTAGAACCTATCAGTTGGCGCCATCTGTGGGAAAGAATTCTTTGTCGCGTTTAAACTTCATTTCTTGAGTTACGTGGTTTCTTTCTCCGATAAAGGGCTGAAATGGTCCGGACCAGATCAAGGGTTACCAGTCCAGGCCCCCAAGAGAGTAGAGACGTTTCCAGCAACCCCCATCGTGCCCAACAATCTGCACCAGCCATGCAACCCCCTCCTGGCCAGCACATGCAAGTAATGGCTGCCGCTATGGCAGAGTTGACTCGCTAGAACCAAGAATTGAGAAGGGAGATTTCCCTTAAGAGCCAACGGCATGAGGCCTATGGAGGGGACCCTGGACAGAGTCAAGGGGATGGAAGACATGTAGAACTGGAGAGCCAATCAAGGGGTACCATTCCCAGAAGGGTACCACACTTGGAAAAGGAAGTAGATCAGATAAGGAAAGTTATGGATGAGATGAGGGAGAACATGAGGAGGACTAACCCCGTGGAAGACCTAGTTCACCGAACAGACTCTCCCTTCACAGCCTCTATCAATAGCCATCCCTTGCCTCCGAAATTCAGAATGCCTTCCTTGGACTCGTATGATGGAACACGAGACCCTTTTGACCATATTGCCACTTTCAAGACTACCATGCACCTCCAAGGAGTTCCTGATGAGATAATGTGTAGAGCCTTCCCCACCACCCTCAAAGGGCCCGCACGAGTGTGGTTCAGCAAAATACCTCCCAATACAGTGACGTCCTTCGAGGAGTTAAGCAAGTTGTTCGTCAATAATTTTATTGGAGGGCAGAGGCATAAACGCTCTTCGTCTAGCTTGCTAGCCATAGAGCAAGGAGAAAATGAGAGTTTGCGGTCCTTCATCACGCGGTTCAACAGAGACGCCTTGGCAGTGGACGAGGTGGATGATAAGCTCCTTCTGGCGGCATTCCACAATGGGGTTCATTCTGACCTGTTTATTCACAAGTTATATGAACAGGCGCCTCAGACCATGGCTGAACTCGTTCATTCAGCCCAGAACTTTATGAACGCGGAGGATGCTATCATAGCCAAGAAGAGGAAGAGAGTTGAAAGAGCGGAAGCCAACCCAATGCGCCAGTCAGAACAAGGTCCTCGTCCCAAGAAGGGACGAACAGAAGATAAGAAAGACCGAGAGAAGAAGGCAGGTCCTTCAGCGCGGAATCAACAGTACACCCCTTTGAATGTGCCACTCGAGCAAGTCCTTATGCAAATCAAGGACGAGCCTTCCTTGAAGTGGCCGGAGAAGCTGAAGGGAGATCCCAACAAGCGCAATAGGAACAAGTATTGTCGCTTCCATAGAGACCATGGCCATGATACGGACGAGTGCTTTGATTTGAAGCAGCAGATAGAGAATCTTATTAGGCAAGGAAGTTGAGGGTAAGAGCAGCCAGGTACGTTCTTCTGGACGAGGTTCTCTACAAACAAGGTTTTTCCCAGCCATATCTCAGGTGTTTGGCTCCAGACGAAGCAAACTATATATTGAGAGAAATTCATGAAGGAGCCTGTGGAAACCATTCAGGAGCCAGGTCACTCATCCACAAAGTCGTCCGTGCAGGATATTATTGGCCAAACATGCAAGCTGATGCTAAGGCCTACGTCAAGGCATGCGATCAATGCCAAAGGTTTAGCAACGTCCCCAGGCAACCATCAGAGTATTTAACTCTAATGACGGCCCCATGGCCTTTTGCGCAGTGGGGACTAGACATCCTGGGTCCTTTTCCACTAGGTGTAAGGCAAATGAAGTTCCTCGTCGTTGGAATTGATTATTTTACCAAGTGGGTAGAAGCAGAACCCTTAGCTAACATCACACAACAGAACGTCAAAAACTTCGTATGGAAGAACATTGTGTGCAGGTTTAGGGTGCCCAGGGTGCTGATATCTGACAACGGACGACAATTTGACAATGCATTGTTCAAAGATTTTTGCCTACACTTTGGGATTCAAAATCGTTACTCCTCGCCAGCCCACCCGCAAGCTAATGGACAGGCTGAAGTTGCAAACCGATCCTTGTTAAAGATAATCAAGACTCGGCTTGAGGGGGCAAAGGGAGTATGGCCAGATGAGCTACCAGGTGTTCTTTGGGCATATAGGACCACAGCGAGAACCCCCACAGGAGAGACTCCTTTTAAACTAGCCTATGGAACTGAAGCAGTCATACCTGCAGAAGTGCACATGGCCAGTCACAGGGTGGCAACCTATCAGGATGAAGCTAATGAGGAGCAACTCCGTGTGAACCTCGATTTGATAGACGAGGTAAGGACGGACGCTGAACAAAGGATGGCGAGGTATAAAAACCTGATGGCGAGGCAATATGACGCAATGGTGAAGCCAAGGCGATTCAACATAGGGGACCTCGTCCTGAAGAGGGTTTCCTTAGCAACAAAGAACCCAGCTCATGGGAAGCTGGGACCTAACTGGGAAGGCCCCTACAGAGTTATAAACTTCAAAAGGCAGGGATCCTATTACTTGGAAGCCCTTGATGGGAGGAAGCTGGAGCATCCTTGGAATGTGGAGCACTTGAGGAGATACTATCAGTAAATTGCCAGCCTAGGGGAGCATGACTCTGGACGAGCCCAGGGATTACATAAAAACTTGTTTATTTATATGTTTTCAGTGTGGTTTTGTTATGTTAAACGTATGGACGAAATTATGGTTTGGTTTGTATTTGTTCTAATAAAGGCATTAGCCTCTAAAGTGCATGCCTCGTCTATGAACAATATCTATGTTATGAACTATGTTTGTGGAATGTACATAATGTTGTGTAAATTTATGTTTTCCATCGATTCTTGTTCATATTGACTCTTGAAAAAAAAGCTTAAAAGCTCAAGACGAGAAAATTCTCTGGACGCGGAGATGTAATCTCAAGCTTTCCTAGAAAGCGAAATCAAGGCACACTCGTCCAAATCGAAGGACGGAGTAAAACTAATGCCTAAGCGAGTTGCAAAGTCCAAGGCATTCTCGTCCATAGGATGGGCAAGGTAAAACATTATACCTAATCATACCGTGGACGAGAAAGTGCATAGACGGGTGCATGTTAAGCCATGGACGAAGAAATGCATGGCTGTATTTCAATCTTTTAAGGCCTTTATTAAAACAATCCAGTCCATGGACGAGAAAAATGTAAGGCCTTCACTTCATAAACATGAAGATCAGCCAAGTCCATGGACGAGTAATGCTCACCTTTATCATTTCTCAACAAAAAGTCCATGGACGAGTAATGATAATCTTTATCATCTCACAAGTCCATGGACGAGTAATGTTGATTATTACCTTTTCACATGGACGAATTACGTTTGAAATTCAAATGAAATTGGTAGATGAACATAGGTAAAATATGGACGAAGTTGAGTAAAAAAAAATATATATGTAAAACTCGTCCGTACATATACAAAAGAAAAACGACATTCATTAAGCCAAGGGTGGATATCATACGTCCAAAAAACCCTTGGTAAATAAACTGAAATGATTGTTTAAAACCTCGTCCTAAAACCTTGGACGAAGTAAATGTATTGAAATTACATAGAAAGGTCTCAAAACGGACCAAATCAAAATACATCAAAAAAAAAAAAAAAAAAAAATCTTAAGTAGAGGGAGCGACATTGGAGGCATCCTGAGGGGGCAGGGTTGTAGCATCGTCTTCAACATTGATGTCGTCGGAGCCAGTCTGAAGAAGAGAACTAGTGGTGGCAGGGTTCAAATTGAGCACGATGGAGCTGAAGTCCACATCAGGAAACTTCTCAGCAGCGTCCATCCTGAAGTCTTCAAACCCTGCTGCATAGTTGGTGTCCATAGCATCTGTGAATTGCTTAGATGCTTTGAACTCAGCCACTGCATCTTCCTTCGCTTTGGAAAGGAGAGTGCCATATTCGTTATTCTTTTTGTTAGGTTCTAAGGTCTTAGGATTTTATGTATTTAGAACTCTAATTTGTAATGTTGGCAAACCATGATCAAAACATTGTATTTAGTCTTGTTTAGACTTGCTCAAAGTTGGTTTATTATTGTACAGTTGGAATCGAGTGGCTGCAGAAGTACTTGGGACTTTTGGCCTGGCTCGATCGATCGAAGATTAGACTCGATCGATCGAAAATCGCACAGGTTGAATTTTCTGCAGAATTTCCAACTCAGCCCTACTTTATTAAATGTTTAGGGTTTTATGTTTTTACCCTAGGTATATAAACAAAACCCTAGCCACGTTTTTTGAGGTTGTCCATATTGTTATTGTTGCTCATATTTTTCTGTTTTGTGTAAATCTCTTGTGAGATCTTAGAGGAGCTTTTCTTTACACAAAGCTTAGGGTTTTCAAGGTAGAGATGATTTCAACATCTTGAAGATCAACTTAGTTGCAACCATTGGATCTTAAAAGAAAAGCAAGCGGGGAGCTTGTAGCTGATTGAAGAATTCAAGAAAGAAGTAGTCCGTGGATTCGGAGCCTGCGCGGGGTCGTGTCAGGAAGTTCGTACTGGTGGGTAGCATTAGGAAGTCGAGCGGGGAGCTTGTAGTCCTTCTGTAAGAACTTCAATTCTTTCATAGTGAATTCTTGTTTGCCTTGAGGATCGGTGGGTCAAATCCTCCCCAGGTTTTTACCGTGTGGTTTCCTGGGTGATCATATCTTGTGTTATTTATTTTCCGCTGCATTATTATTCTTGATATGATTGTTAAATTGCTTTAACCTAGAATTGCTTAATTTGACTAAGTAACAACTTGGCTAATTAATCTAGGCTACGCAATTTGGTTGTTTTAGGGGTCTAAATAACCTGTCAAGTGGTATCAGAGCGGGTAGCTCTTTGTGTTTGAGATTTTTAATCTCTGAGCTGATCCTTGACCCCTGTTGTCATGGATTCTTGGAAAATTATTCTGCTTATCTGTCAACTTATCTATTTGTTATCTTTGCCTTTTGTTGTGCTTGTTAAATCTTTCCTTAAGTACATTGGCATAATCACATGTGACAAGAATTATGTATGTTATACTGCTTTAACCGCCTTAAAGGCACGTGATTCTTGTCTTTGGTATTTGGATAGTGGTTGTTCCAGGCACATGACAGGAAATAAAGATTTATTCAAGACACTCTTTGAAGGAAAGATTGGGACAGTCACGTTTGGAGATGGAAGTAAATCTGTGATCCGAGGCATTGGTACTGTGGACATTCCAGGACTGCCAGTGTTTGAAGATGTTTGGTATGTTGATGGATTGAAGGCCAATTTACTCAGCATAAGTCAGATTTGCGACAATGGATTGAATGTACTTTTCACCAAGTATGAATGTGAGATACTTGATGGAGGAGGTGACTGTACGTGTGTTGGTGTAAGGACAGCTGACAACTGTTATGGCATAACACCAAGTGTAACCAACAAATGCTTTAGTGCAAAGATTGATCAAGTTGATTTGTGGCATCAACGGTTGGGGCATGCCAGTCATAAGCAGTTAGAGAAGATTTCCAAGTGTGAGGCAGTTATCGGTTTACCTAAATTTGAGAAGATTGATAAGTGCATCTGTGGACCATGTCAGATAGGTAAACAAGTAAAATCCAAGCATCCGTCTGTGACTAGTGTTCAAACTACAAGACCTTTAGAGCTATTACACATTGACCTCATGGGTCCTGCCAGAGTTCAAAGTTTGGGTGGAAAGAAGTATATTCTAGTTGTTGTGGATGACTTTACTAGATATACTTGGGTTGTGCTTTTGAAAGATAAAGCTGAGGCTCCTGAGAAGATGATACATCTATGCAAGAAATTGCAGATTGAGAAAGATACAGTGATAGCCAGAATCAGAAGTGATCATGGAAGAGAATTTGAGAATACCAAGCTGGCGACCTTCTGCAATGATCAAGGCACTCATCAAGAGTTCTCATCACCCAAGACACCTCAACAGAATGGGATTGTGGAGAGGAAAAACAGAGTTGTTCAGGAAATGGCACGAGTCATGCTACACAATAAAAAGTTGCCAAAGTCCTTCTGGGGAGAAGCTGTCAACACTGCTTGCCATACACTCAACCGGGTGTATTTTAGACCTGACTCCAAGAAAACTCCCTATGAACTCTGGAGAGGGAAGAAACCTGTTGTCAAGTATTTCAGGATATTTGGCAGTGACTGTTACATTCTACGTGATAGAGAGAACCTAGAAAAGTTTGATGCAAAGAGTGACAAATGATACTTTCTAGGATACTCTTCCACTAGTAGAGCTTATAGAGTCTATAATCTGAGAACCAAAACAGTCATGGAATCTTCAAATGTTGTGATAAATGATGAAGTATGTTCAGAAAGCACTGTTCCTGCTCAAGATAAGCCTGTAGAGGTAAATGAGTCTCCACTTACTGAGTATGTTGGGAAACATAGTGAGGAAGAGCTGCTGGTGTTGAATGATACAGTCTCAGTACCATCAAGTTCAGAACCATCCACTCCGGTTCATGACACTCGACAGTTACAAAGTGAGTTCAGTCCTCTAGTTGAACAGAAAGGTACTACAACTTCTCTTGTTAAACGTCCATCCTCTAGAGTGAGATTGAATCATCCTTCCACAAATATATTGGGTAGTCTGAATGAAAACATGAGATTGAGATCAAAAGCCTTGAGTGTGATCACTCACTCATGTTATTTGTCCCAATTTGAACCGAAAAAGGTAGATGAAGCACTTCAAGATGCTGATTGGGTAAATTCCATGCATGAAGAACTTCATCAATTTGTTCGGAATGATGTGTGGGAATTAGTTCCTAGGCCTGAAAATGTAAATGTGATTGGAACTAAATGGATCTTTAAGAACAAGTCCGATGAACATGGCACCGTGATTAGAAACAAATCAAGACTTGTTGCACAAGGATACACACAAGTGGAAGGAATTGACTTTGATGAGACCTTTGCACCTGTTGCAAGATTGGAATCCATTCGGATACTGTTGGCCATTGCAAGTCATCTAAACTTCAAGTTGTATCAAATGGATGTCAAAAGTGCTTTCTTAAATGGAATGTTACAAGAAGAGGTGTATGTTGAGCAACCTAAGGGATTTGTGGATCCTCACAGACCGGATGATGTATACAAGTTGAAGAGAGCCCTCTATGGTTTGAAACAAGCTCCTAGGGCTTGGTATGATAGATTGACTGCATATCTCACTGAGCATGGATTCAAAAGGGGATCTGCAGATACAACTCTCTTCATAAGAAAGGATAAGACTGGTTTTGTTGTAGCTCAAATTTATGTTGATGATATTGTTTTTGGTGCTACTAATGATTCTCTTGCTCATTCTTTTGCAGATGAAATGAAGGCAATGTTTGAAATGAGCATGGTTGGTGAACTGACTTACTTTTTGGGATTGCAGGTAAAGCAAACCGAGTCCGGCATCTACATCAATCAAGCTAAATATGCAAAGAATTTAGTCAAAAGATTTGGACTGGACAAAGCTGCTCATGCTAGAACACCAATGGCTGCAAATGCAAAATTAACACTAGATCCATCAGGTGAGTCTGTTGATATTACTTTGTATAGAAGCATGATTGGATGTCTCTTGTATTTAACTGCTAGTCGGCCTGATATCTCTTATAGTGTTGGTGTTTGCTCTAGATTTCAGTCTAATCCTAAGGTTTCTCATTTAAATGCTGTTAAGAGAATTATCAAATATGTGAGTGGAACCTGTGATTATGGATTGTTTTATAGCAAAGAGTCAAATTTGTCTCTTGCTGGTTTTTCTGATTCTGATTGGGCTGGGAATGCTGATGATAGAAAAAGCACCACTGGGGGGTGTTTTTATGTTGGAGCCAATCTTGTGGCTTGGATGAGTAAGAAACAAAATTCTGTTTCTTTATCTACTGCTGAAGCAGAATACATTGCTGCTGGGAGTTGTTGTTCCCAACTCCTTTGGATGAAAAAGCTTTTGAGTGATTATGGGATTCCTCAAGACACCATGGTTGTCTATTGTGATAATTCTAGTGCTATAGATATATCTAAAAATCCTGTTCAACACTCTAAAACCAAACACATTGAACTTAGATATCACTTCATTAGGGATTTGGTTGAAAAGAAAATTGTTGTTCTTGAGTATATCCCTACTGATCGTCAAAATGCTGACATCTTTACCAAACCTCTTGATGGAAGTAAGTTTGAGACACTTCGTCAAGTGATTGGTGTTCTTCGGTGTCCCTAAGTTGTGTTTGTCTTTATGGTCCTTGTGCTTAATTGCTCTATTCTTTGGTGACCATTGTTCTTTGGTTTGTGTCTTTTTGTTGTTTTTGTTCTAGGACTTGCATTGCATTACATTCATGCATTTCATTCTAGGATGTATTTGTTTTCTCTTTTTTAAATAATAAAAAAAAAAAAAAAAAAAAAGGGAAAAGTGAAAGCAAAAAATTATGTTAGACACTACTTTTCTTGGTTTTTGAAAAACAAGGTTGGTCTATCTTTTGACACATGTCATGTTCTGTGTACCCTGTTTAACTTTGATGAGCTTAAATATTGCACTTGACTAGTTAAAGCTTTGTAGTGCATGTTGTGTGGGAAAGATGTTTGTGGTTATTAATCACTTTGTCTTGATCTTGAAGTCACATGTTATTTGACTGTCGGACTTGATCCTTTTGAGAAAGGCATAAATAACCATCTCACCACTGTTCACTAGTCAATCATGAACACCTTAGTGCATATCATAAGATTTTGTGCTCGAGAAAGTGTAGCACATGCACAAAAAGAACATAAGGTGTAGCCTCTTTAAATGCTTAATGCTTAAAACTGGTGTGTACTATTAGGCTTGATGCCAATTCACATAATCTAATCTGGTGTGTACTATTAGGCTTTATGCCAAATTTCACCTAAATAATGGGGCAAAAATACAAGAAACTTACATGATTGCAAGCTTTTGTTCTAGGAGATGTGGGAGTTATAGGATGTAACTCTTTAGGTGATAGTCTCTTTTAAATTCTATGTGATGAATTGTGTAGACTTTGTGGTTGATTGCTATTCACATATCACCTCACATGTATCTCAAGTTTTTGCTAGTATCACACACTACACAAGTTACTCTTTGTTAAACTCTGTACATGCTAGTGTGTGTGTTTTTGGTCTGACCAACCAAGTTTGAAATTATCTTGAGATTTGTGTACAACATATTTGTTGTTTGAGAATATTCAAAGGAAGAATGATTGAAACTTGTTTTTGAGAAAATTGGGGTTTAAAATTTTGGGTTTTTGAAAAATCATTCCATCTCATACTCATGCATTTTATTTCTGTATTTTAATGCTTTGAGGAGTTGTTTTTTTTCAAAATTTTGTTTGTCTTTCCAAACTGTGATTTTTCTCAAAATTTAGTAAGCCTCTGCCCATTTCGATCGATCCAGCCTGATTTTCGATCAATCGAAAAAGTGCTTTCATTTGTCTCAAAATGACTGTGTGTTTCGATCGATCGAATGTGCTTTTCGATCAATCGAAAAAGTGCTCTAGTTTGTTTCAAAACGACTGAGTGTTTCGATCAATCGAATCTGATTTTCGATCGATCGAACATCGTGAAAAAGCTTTTTTAAAAGATCAGATCTGACTTTTTCAAATACTTTTCAAAATCTTTTTCAAACTTTTTCTCTCTCTCCGCATTGGCAAGGCTCCACCTTAGGGATTTTTGACGTTTTCTTCCGAAGTTTTTGCACAATCTCTCTTTCCTCAAGCCGGTAAGACCCTTTTACCCTTCCTTTTGATTTTATTTTCATCATTTCATGCATAAATCCATGTTTTTAAGGGTAATTTTCGGACTTTGCTATTTTGGGATTTTCTTTTGTTTCAAGCCATATTTTATGCAATTGATCATTGGGTTTTTGTGGGGACATGCTATAGACATGATCTAAATAGTTTAATTTGATCAATTTTGAGTTTGGTGAAAAATTGAAAATTCTAGGGTTTGTTCTTAATCCGAATTGGGGCTTTTGTTAAATTGAGTAGAATTTGCTGAAATTGGCTTGTTGTATTGGTGTAATTAAGCATTGTAATCTATGTAATGTGTTTTATAATGCTCAATTCATCTTTTTGGTATAAAATTTCAACAAGTGGTTTTCAATTTTTGGGATTTTTGATAAAAATTCCATGTTCAAGCCAATTTTGTCAATTCAATCTCAATTGAACTTATTTGTTTACTGCATTAGATCATGCATCACAACATTATTAATGTTCATGCATCATATAGATTTTTGTTCTATATTTTTTATTGTACTAATTTGCAGTCTGCCCTTGGTTATGTTTTCTCTTGTTCTTTTTGGTTTTTCCTTTGTGTCTCTGTCCTTTCCTTAGCACTATGCCTAGGAAAACTAGAGCCCGTAGGAATGTTCCCTCACCTTCTCCTTCACCCCCTCCATCCTATGATCGTGAGAGGTTTTCTAGTGAGAAAAACCAAGAGATTTTTGAAAAGCTGAATGTTAGGAGAAAAATTTGGGCTGAGCGTTCTGTTCACTTAGATGAACTTGATCCTGCCATTAGGGCAAACTTTGAGCGTAGGGGCTGGTTACCCTTGGTGGATGTTTCTGATCCTCCTCCACCTTCTGCCTTGATTAGAGAGTTCTATTCGAACATCTCTATCCGCATCTATGATTCCAACACTCTAGTCAAGAGTTGGATACGAGGCGTAGAGTACACCCTTACTCCTACGGTAGTGGCTGATGCTCTAGGGGTACCATTGGTTCAACATCCTGTCTATCCTTATGATGTGTCTCCCGAGATTAGTGATGTCTTGTCTTACATCACTGGGACTACTGTCCAATGGGGTTCTGATCCTCGGATCACCTCTGCTGAGCTCTCTGGGTTACACTATCTTTTCTTTAGGATAGCGTGTCATTCTATCTGGCCCATTTCCCATGTTCACACCATTCCTCTTGAGCGGTGTGTATTTCTGTACGCTCTAGTTACTGATGCTCCTATTAGTTTTCCCCATCTTTTTCTTCGTTCTTTGAACGATGTTTATAGGAGTTCATCATCTGCTCATGCTCTTGTTCATCCTATTTTCATTCATAGGATTCTCCTTCATCTTGATCTTGGTGGCTTCCCTTCCTCTGAGCCCGTTCATGTTATTGCTCCTATAGGTGCGTCTTTTCTTAGACAAAGGGCTGCTCATCTTCGAGCTGGTTCTAAACACCCTAGGTCTGAGCTCTCTAGTAGCGCACCTCCTCCTTCTTCTTCTGCAGGTATTGCTGGTGAGGATGTTACTGATCCAGTTGGTGATGATGCTGCTGCTGCTGATGTTCCTCCACCTCCTTCGGCCGACTTCGATGTTCGTCGTACTTTGGAGACTGTCATGACCGTTCAGGCGGCTCATGGACAGATTTTGGTGGACTTGCTAGATGAGTTTCGTGCTCTACGAGCTGACTTGGCGCGTCTTCATTCACCCTCACCACTTCCTTTTGATGGCGACTTGTGATTGCTCTTTGGCATTCCGTCACAAAAAGGGGGAGTGGTATTTTGACTTGTAGAGGGGTTTTTGTAGTTAGGGGGAGACCTTTTTGTTTTTGAGGAGCTTGTGGAGTTTTTTAGATTGTATCTAGGTGCTTCACTTTGTATATCATTTTTGGGGATATTCATGTTAGGGGGAGTAACATTGATTGATATACATGTTATATTCATTGATTCTTGTTGCTTTATGATTCACTGCTTATTGATTTATATTTATGAGTTGATCATTCATATATGTCTTTATTTTGTGTTGTGTGAATCTTACAAGAATATTATACCTGTTGTTTTACTCTTTTCTGTCACACATGCGTTTATGCGTTTGTTGAGTATTTCAGGAATATACAGGTTGATTCAACTAAAGCTGCTGTCTACACTTGCAACTGATGGATAGTAGTTAGGCTGAATTTAATTTTATGAGCATTACTTTTGTAAAGGGCTTTTACTTGTAAAACTTTGAGCTTTTAATTATGGTTTTGTCACGGATTGCCAAAGGGGGAGTTTGTTAGGTTCTAAGGTCTTAGGATTTTATGTATTTAGAACTCTAATTTGTAATGTTGGCAAACCATGATCAAAACATTGTATTTAGTCTTGTTTAGACTTGCTCAAAGTTGGTTTATTATTGTACAGTTGGAATCGAGTGGCTGCAGAAGTACTTGGGACTTTTGGCCTGGCTCGATCGATCGAAGATTAGACTCGATCGATCGAAAATCGCACAGGTTGAATTTTCTGCAGAATTTCCAACTCAGCCCTACTTTATTAAATGTTTAGGGTTTTATGTTTTTACCCTAGGTATATAAACAAAACCCTAGCCACGTTTTTTGAGGTTGTCCATATTGTTATTGTTGCTCATATTTTTCTGTTTTGTGTAAATCTCTTGTGAGATCTTAGAGGAGCTTTCCTTTACACAAAGCTTAGGGTTTTCAAGGTAGAGATGATTTCAACATCTTGAAGATCAACTTAGTTGCAACCATTGGATCTTAAAAGAAAAGCAAGCGGGGAGCTTGTAGCTGATTGAAGAATTCAAGAAAGAAGTAGTCCGTGGATTCGGAGCCTGCGCGGGGTCGTGTCAGGAAGTTCGTACTGGTGGGTAGCATTAGGAAGTCGAGCGGGGAGCTTGTAGTCCTTCTGTAAGAACTTCAATTCTTTCATAGTGAATTCTTGTTTGCCTTGAGGATCGGTGGGTCAAATCCTCCCCAGGTTTTTACCGTGTGGTTTCCTGGGTGATCATATCTTGTGTTATTTATTTTCCGTTGCATTATTATTCTTGATATGATTGTTAAATTGCTTTAACCTAGAATTGCTTAATTTGACTAAGTAACAACTTGGCTAATTAATCTAGGCTACGCAATTTGGTTGTTTTAGGGGTCTAAATAACCTATCACTTTTTCTGCAAGGCCTCAAGACAAACGTCCTTCTCCGCAGCACTAGTTTTCATCTCCTCAACCAATGTCTTCAACTCTTTCACCTCCTCCGTAGTCTTGGTAGCAACCTCAGCCCATTGCTTAGCCTCGGCTTTTAGCTCCTGGACCCTCGTCTCTAGCAAGATCCTCGTCTTGTCCAACCCAGTGGCCTGTCTGGACGCTGCTATAAACTTAGACATGCCCTGAAAAAAATTAACAAATATAAATTACCTTGAAAAGGAAAATATACATTTGGTCAAGACGAAGAAAGAAACATTACCTTAAAAAGGTCATGAACACCTGAGTGTTCGAAGTCCTTGAGGGACATGTCATAGCAGACGGTAATATCCTCGTCCGTCACAGCGTTCTTAAAACGCTCCCAGGCCAAATCCTCATTTTCAATGATGTTTGAAGGGGCCTTTTGAGGAGGTTGAGACGAGGTGGGCGCGCTTTTGGATGGAGGAGTCTTGGATGGAGTGGACTCCAAAGGACTGGACGAGTCGATCTCATAGACTTTGGGTGGTTGCTGGGACAACGAAGTGGGCTTCACCACCTGAGACGAGCCATGCTTAGCCTTTTTGCCACGCCTGCTGGGGAGGTTCTCCAAATCTAAGTGTTTGGACACAGTTTTCCTTTTTTCTCCAGCAACAGGACGAGCTTGGCGCTCAAGCTCAGGACGACTCCCCTCAGCACTCACCTCCTTTCCCTTATTACTTCTGATAGTTGCCATTCCTATAAAAAGACGAAAGGGATTCACTTAGAAAAGCGAAAGTAAAAGATGCAAGGAATGCAAAAATCTAATACTTACTTTTTCTCACTGTAACCTCATGTGCAATTGCAATGTCAGACGGGTTAGGACCTAATCTCCACTTAGCTAGTCGTCTAAGATTGACCAAGGAATGAAAATCCCTGTCTCCGTGTAGACGAGCCCTGTGGACGCGGTCACGGTGCAACTTGCTCAAACTGGGTCGTCTAACAGCTGTAATGGAATAAACTAAGGTTATATGAGGTAATAAGTAAAAGATAAAAGAAAAGAAGGGGAAAGCAAAGGGACTTACCCTCAGGACGAAGGTTCCCTAGGTCCCCAGTAAAACGACCAAAGGAATCCTGGCCAACGTCTACGGGAGTTCCAGCCCAGAATCCAGAGACGAAGAAAAACTCCGTCTTCCATTTTCTGTCAGACGAGGCCAAGGATTTCACCAGTCTACAATCTTTACTCCTGGCTGTGAATTGATAAAAGCCAGGAGATTGATGAATCTCGGAAGGTTTATAGCAGTAGAGGAACTCGTCCACAGTGATAGGACGATCCCCTCCAAACACTTCCCTCCACAAAATTTGCATAGAGATAATTAATCTCCATGCATTTGGGTTGAATTGACACACCCCTAAACCTAACCTAACTAACAGCTCTCTGGTAAAAGAATTTAAAGGAAATCTAAGACCTCCAAGAAGGTAGGCCTCGTACACACCTATCCCAAAATGAGGGTTACAACACCACTCATCGCGGACGGGTAATCTGGGATTAAACTCGTCTGGGATTTGATACCACTGCCTAAGGTTGTTTAATCTTTCCTCGTCTGTCTTTGAAGGAATATCTACAGCACAGCTATATACAGTAACCTCCGTCTCGTCCAAAGGACTGGACGGAGGAATTGAAGACGAGGTACCTACCTGGGACCCTACAGTTTTCCTAAGTTGTTTTTGTACTTCTTCTAAAGGAAGCCCAGGGACCCCTGAGACATACTCCTCGTCAGTAGTGTTTTCCCTACTACTACTACTAGTGTCGCTAGAATTATCACTACTCTCGTCATAATACTCGTCCACAGCTCTTTCTGTACTATCGCTAGACGAGGAAATGATGATTCCTGACATTTTCTAAAAAGAAAATTTTTGAAAACCTAAAAGACGAGGAGAGAGGGAATACCTGGCTCTAAGACGCGGAAAACTCTTAGACGAGGCTCTAGACGACGAATGTCAAAGAGGAAAAATCTCAGAAAGTGAGAGGGTAATGGGGGCATTCCACTATTTATAGATGGTTTGGCCTGACATATGAAACGACACGACCAATCAGACGATGACACGTGGTCTTCGTCTCGAAAATGTAAAACGACGAAATAAACCATCAATCAGATTGTGACACGTGGCATCTTTGATCGTTGGAAAAGATCGTCCATCCAGAGAAATAAATTACTATATTTTCTTGGACGACACATGGACAAGGGGGCAACTGATGGTGCAAGAAAAACACCAACTACTCGTCCATATTGCCGTCCATAGCAATGCACAAAACGGAGAACGAGTGGTTGATACACTCGTCCTTCGTTAATCGTCTACTTTCATCCTCCTTACCCTCGTCCAATGAAGGACGAGCAAGCAGTAACCTATTCGCTCGTCCAATGAAGGACGGGCAAGCAGTATCCTATTTGCTCGTCCAATGAAGGACGAGCAAGCGGTGACTCTCGTCCTTCGTTGAAGAGGGACGAACGAGGGTCACCAAAAGTTGTGCTTCAACACAACTCTAACCAAGAGTCATGTTGAAGAGTCATACTGTTTGAATCTCAACACCGGTCCCGATGAGGTGACTCCTATGACAGTTATAGAAGTTACCCTGTGAATCCCCCAAACTCTACGACGATTGAAGAAATAACTGATTTCTAACACTATATAAAGACCCTTCTACGCAGAGGTAAGGGGACTTTTTCCTCTCTTTGAGAATTCCAGATAAAAAATTATTGAAGTCTTTGAAGTCTCTTCTTTTTACTTCAAATCACTGACTTTACCATCGGAGGACCCTAGACCGGCCTCCACCGGTCTTTCCCTGATTGAATTTGGTGTTTTCAGGACTTGGCCTTCAAGATCAGCAGCATCCGAAGACTTTTCAGCCCACTGATCCATTAGGACTTATCAGATTTGACCTAGCTATCCTCAAGGTAAACCTGAATCCACTATGCGAAAAAATCGAAGTTCATACAAAAGGACTTACAAGCTCCCCGCTTGACTTCCTAATGCTACCCACCAGTAGAACTTACTGACACGACCACGTGCAAGCTCCAAATCCACAGACCCCTTCTTTCTTGGACTCTTCAATCAAGTACAAGCACCCCCGCTTGTGTATCTTTAAGTTCTTGAATCTGCAACTGAATGATCACCAAGTTCTTGACATAATCCTGAATCTTGGAAACCCTAAGTATATGTGAAGGCAAACACCTCTAGATCTCACAAGAGATTCACATACACAGCATAAAGAGCAACCTTAGAAATTTTTGGGTACAAAACCTTAGATCTACAAAAAGAGGCACAAGATGGCACTCTAATCTCTCTAAAAATCACCGAAAAACGCTTTAGGGTTTTCCTTATATATAGGAGTGTTCTACTTGAACCCCAAGACATTTAAGTAGAGTTTAGGCTGAACTGGAATTCTGTAGAAAAATAAATCTGCACGTGGTTCGATCGATCCAGTCTAATTTTCGATCGATCGAGCCTTGCAGATTTAGTCCAATAAATTCTGCAATCACTCGATTCCGATTTTACAAATAAACATACTTTGAGCAAGCCTAAACCTAGACTCTATGTTTTGATCATGGTTTGCCAACAAAATACAAATTGGAGTTCTAATACATTAGTTCCTAATTTCTTAGAACCTAACAATCTCCCCCTTTGACAATCCGTGACAAAACACATCACAAACATGAAATGCTCAAAGTTACAAATAGCCCAAATACAATTCAACCTAACTACTATCTATCAGTTGCAAGAGTAGACAGCAGCTCAATTGAATCAACCTGTATATTTTCTTAAACACTAAACAAAACGCATAAATGCATGTGTGGAAAATACAAGTAAATGAAAATAAATTCTTGATTTCACATAACACAAAATAAAGACATATACCAATGAAGGACTCATAAATATAAATCAATAAGAAGTGAAACAAGAAACAAATATAACAAAATAAATTCTAACTCTCCCCCTAAGTTAGATACATCAAAAAGTTTTTATATTCTTCCCCTAAACAAAACAAACAGGTCATCTATGTCTCCCCCTTTTTGTCACGTATTGACAAAGACTACCTAATCAGAAGGTAGACAGAAAATATACACAACAGAGTAAGAGAAAATAGAGACAAATCCCCTTAAGAAGAGTAACAACTCCCCCTAAGAACCACAAAGGTTAAAAAAAAAATTCCCCCCCTATAAAAATAGGAAAAACAAAACAAGTTTTTGAAAAAAAAATTTGGGGAAATTTTAGGAGGTGGGGAAAATAAAAACACACAAACCAAGTTTAAAAAAAAAACTAAGTTGAGGATACACATGAAGAAAAAAATATTCTTTCTTTCAATAAAATGCAAACATGGCACTATGTGACCCATAAACAGTTGTATGAGTAGAGAAAATATTTGCACATTGATTATCCATCATATCTCTTAAGAAAAATATTTTCTATAGTTCACACATAAAAAAAAAAGGCATATACTAGAAAGTACATAGCTCAAAAATTAATCAATCAATTTTTGATCAAGTTGAGTACCCAATGTAGCAAAGTGTATGCATGTGTGAAAACAATAAGAGATATGACTGCAAAACTGCAAGATGGATACAAAAACAATGCAATGCATGTGAATCCTAAACACAAATGATGCATGAAAAAATATTTCATGATGCATGCTCTAATGCAGTGAAACTAAGTTCAATTTAAGTTCAATTTCACAAAATTAGCTTAAGCACAGAGTTTCTAATAAAAAACCCCAAAATTGAAAACCACTTGTTAAGATTTTAGGAAAAATTTGACCAATTGATCATCACACAAGCTAGAGTACACAATATAATGATCAATTACATCAATTCAACAAGCCAATTGCATCAATTGAACCCAATCTGAACAAAATCCCCAATTCGGGGACATTCAAGCTCTAGAATTTCTAATTTCTCAAACTTTAAACACATTTTGCATTACGATCAAGGAACTTTTAATCTTGGATGGCCACAACAAGATCACACACAATAAAATGTACCAAGTCTAGCAAAGAGTAACTTGTGTAGTGTGTGCAACTAGCAAAAGCTTGAGATATATGTGAGGTGATATGTGAATAGCAATCAATCACAAAGTCTACAAAGTTCATCACATAGAATTTAAAAGAGACTATCACCTAAAGAATTACATTATATAACTCTCACATCTCCTAGAACATAAGCTTGCAATCATGTAAGTTTCTTGAATTTTGCCTCATAATTATGTGAATTGGCATCAAGTCTAATAGTACACACCAATTTTAATTATGTGGAATGGCATCAAGCTTAATAGTACACACCAATTTTAAGTATTAAGCAATTAACCGAGGCTACACCTTATGTTCTTTTTGTGCATGTGCTACACTTTCTCGAGCACAAAATCTTATGATATGCACTAAAGTGTTCATGATTGGCTAGTGAACAGTGGTGAGATGGTTATTTATGTCTTTCTCAAAAGGATCAAGTCCGACAGTCAAAGACATGTGACTTCAAGATTAAGACAAAGTGATCAAAAACCATAAACATCTTTCCCACACAACATGCACTACAAAGCTCAAACTAGTAAAGTGCAATAAAATAAGCTTATCTAAGCTAAACAAGGTAAATAAACATGTTATGTAAAGATAAGGTGGCCAACCTTGATATCAAATCCATGATATGCAATACAAAACACAAAAATCTTTTTGGTTTTAAAAACATTTATGACCAAAAACAAAAAACACATATTATGCTAAATGAACAATGCAAAAGCAATGCATGATAGTGCAAAACTAAGCTATAGTGGGTACACAAATAAGAAATATCAATTTCTTAATTAACTCTTGAGAACATGTAAAAACTAGTACATACTCACACAAAATCAGAAATAGCGTAGCACAAACTATTCAAGTTTCTCCATAATGTCAAGCATGTTCTAAATCAAGAGAGAGGTATCATTACTCATGTAATCCTCAAAAAATGAAACAAGACAAAAAATAAAATATTTTTGTCTTTTTTTGAAATTTTTCAATGTTTTTGGATTTTTCTTTAAAACAAAACAATCAAAGAAAATAAAACAACCAAAAACTAAAACAAAACATGTCCACAATTAATTGAAAGAATTAAATCAAAGACAGGTTAGCAACACTCACCTTGGAGAATCTTTTCTCGCCCATATAGCACGATTCTTCGGCTTTGTAGGTGAAAATCCATGAGAAGCAAAGTGTATTTGAGGGATTACACCAATTTTCTGAAAAAGACTGAAATCCTGCAAATCCCTTTCACAAACCAACAAGCTTAAATTTTTCAAAAGCATATGAAACAATTTATTTGGACTTATGGCAGGAGAAATATTATCACATGTCCTAGATTGAAATACAGAATGCTTAAATTTCAATTTATGACAATTAGGACGAATGTGACCACAAACACCACAAAAGTGACAAACAGGAACAAATTTAGGAACATCAGTATTCCTAACAGTAAACCTATTCTCAGATTTTGGTTTTTGCCTCAACAAAGAACAATTTGGTCTAATATGACCAACAACACCACAAAGGTGACAAGTAGGCACAAAAAAAGATTTCTTTTGCACACTAGCAGCAGGTTTAGACATAGGTTTAGAAACTTTAGCGTTCACATCAGAACTTTTACCTTTGTCTAACCTAGCAAAATAAGCCTTCTCTTTATTATTCCTCTTGAAATGAGGGATATAAACTTTCTCAGTCTTAGCCTTAAAAGAAACAGAAACACTTCTGTTATCAACAGCAGGCTTGGTACTAGTCAAATTTTCAATTTTAGTTTTAGATTCAACTAACTCTTGTTCCAAGCTTTTCATCTTCTCATCTTGAGAGGAAATTTGATTTCTCAAAAATTCATTCTTTTTATTAGACTCATTCAATCTCACAATCAATTCCTCTTTTTCAAGATTAGCCAATTTTAACTCTTCTTTAAATTTCTTAGCAATTTTCAAAGATTTAGATAATTCCTTACGAAGAGTTTCAAAAGCATGAAAAAAATCAACAGAAACAATAGTGTCCTTTTTATTCAAAACATCACAAACATGAGTAGAAAGACACTTCAAATTATCCATGACAACAGGGGTCAAAGATCAGCTCTTAGATCAAAAGATCTACAACAAGAAGAGCTACCCGCTCTGATACCACTTGATAGAAATTTAGACTCCTTAAAGCAACAATTGTATTAACCTAGTTTATTAGCCAAGTGATTAACTTAGTCAATTTATGCAATTCTAGGTTATCATAATCATACAATCATATCAAAAATATAAAGTAGCGGAAATATAAATAACACAATGATATGATCACCTAGGAAACCACACAGTAAAAACCTGGGGAGGATTTGACCTAGCTATCCTCAAGGTAAACCTGAATCCACTATGCGAAAGAATCGAAGTTCATACAAAAGAACTTACAAGCTCCCCGCTTGACTTCCTAATGTTACCCACCAGTAGAACTTACTGACACGACCACGTGCAAGCTCCGAATCCACGAACTCCTTCTTTCTTGGACTCTTCAATCAAGTACAAGCACCCCCACTTGTATATCTTTAAGTTCTTGAATCTGCAACTGAATGATCACCAAGTTCTTGACATAATCTTGAATCTTGGAAACCCTAAGTATACGTGAAGGCAAACACCTCTAGATCTCACAAGAGATTCACACACACAACATAAAGAGCAACCTTAGAGAGTTTTGGGTACAAAACCCTAGATCTACAAAAAGAGGCACAAGATGGCACTCTAATCTCTCTAAAAATCACCTAAAAACGTTTTAGGGTTTTCCTTATATATAGGAGTGGTTTACTTGAACCCCAAGACATTTAAGTAGAGTTTGGGCTAAACTGGAATTCTGCAGAAAAATAAATCTGCACGTGGTTCGATCGATCGAGTCTAACTTTCGATCGATCGAGCCTTGCAGATTTAGTCCAATAAATTCTGCAATCACTCGATTCCAATTTTACAAATAAATATACTTTGAGCAAGCCTAAACCTAGACTCTATGTTTTGAGGTTCAAGTAAAACACTCCTATATATAAGGAAAACCCTAAAACATTTTTAGGTGATTTTTAGAGAGATTAGAGTGCCATCTTGTGCCTCTTTTTGTAGATCTAGGGTTTTGTACCCAAAACTCTCTAAGGTTGCTCTTTATGTTGTGTGTGTGAATCTCTTGTGAGATCTAGAGGTGTTTGCCTTCACGTATACTTAGGGTTTCCAAGATTCAAGATTATGTCAAGAACTTGGTGATCATTCAGTTGCAGATTCAAGAACTTAAAGATATACAAGTGGGGGTGCTTGTACTTGATTGAAGAGTCCAAGAAAGAAGGAGTTCGTGGATTCGGAGCTTGCACGTGGTCGTGTCAGTAAGTTCTACTGGTGGGTAGCATTAGGAAGTCAAGCGGGGAGCTTGTAAGTCCTTTTGTATGAACTTCGATTCTTTCGCATAGTGGATTCAGGTTTACCTTGAGGATAGCTAGGTCAAATCCTCCCCAGGTTTTTATCGTGTGGTTTCCTGGGTGATCATATCATTGTATTATTTATATTTCCGCTACTTTATATTTTTGATATGATTGTATGATTGTGATAACCTAGAATTGCATAAATTGACTAAGTTAATCACTTGGCTAATAAACTAGGTTAATACAATTGTTGATGCAATTGGCTTGTTGAATTGATATAATTGATCATTATATTGTGTACTCTAGCTTGTGTGATGATCAATTGGTCAAATTTTTCCTAAAATCTTATCAAGTGGTATCAGAACGGGTAGCTCTTCTTGTTGTAGATCTTTTGATCTAAGAGCTGATCCTTGACCCCTGTTGTCATGGATAATTTGAAGTGTCTTTCTGCTCATGTTTGTGATGTTTTGAATAAAAAGGACACTATTGTTTCTGTTGATTTTTTTGATGCTTTTAAAACTCTTCGTAAGGAATTATCTAAATCTTTGAAAATTGCTAAGAAATTTAAAGAAGAGTTAAAATTGGCTAATCTTGAAAAAGAGGAATTGATTGTGAGATTGAATGAGTCTAATAAAAAGAATGAATTTTTGAGAAATCAAATTTCCTCTCAAGATGAGAAGATGAAAAACTTGGAACAAGAGTTAGTTAAATCTAAAACTAAAATTGAAAATTTGACTAGTACCAAGCCTGCTGTTGATAACAGAAGTGTTTCTGTTTCTCTTAAGTCTAAGACTAAGAAAGTTTATATCCCTCATTTCAAGAGGAATAATAAAGAAAAGGCTTATTTTGCTAGGTTAGACAAAGGTAAAAGTTCTGATGTTAACGCTGAAGTTTCTAAACCTATGTCTAAACTTGTTGCTACTGTGCAAAAGAAATTTGTTTTTGTGCCTACTTGTCACCTTTGTGGTGTTGTTGGTCATATTAGACCAAATTGTTCTTTGTTGAGGCAAAAACCAAAATCTGAGAATAGGTTTTCTGTTAGGAATATTGATGTTCCTAAATTTGTTCCTGTTTGTCACTTTTGTGGTGTCTGTGGTCACATTCGTCCTAATTGTCATAAATTGAAATTTAAGCATTCTGTATTTCAATCTAGGACATGTGATGATATTTCTCCTGCCATAAGTCCAAATAAATTGTTTCATATGCTTTTGAAAAATTTAAGCCTGTTGGCTTGTGAAAGAAATTTGCAGGATTTCAGTATTTTTCAGAAAATTGGTGTAATCCCTCAAATACACTTTGCTTCTCATGGATTTTCACCTACAAAGCCGAAGAATCATGCTATATGGGTGAGAAAAGATTCTCCAAGGTGAGTGTTGCTAACCCATCCTTGATTTAATTCTTTCAATTAATTGTGGACATGTTTTGTTTTAGTTTTTGGTTGTTTTATTTTAAAGAAAAATCCAAAAACATTGAAAAATTTCAAAAAAAGACAAAAATATTTTATTTTGTGTCTTGTTTTATTTTTTTGAGGATTACATGAGTAATGATACCTCTCTCTTGATTTAGAACATGCTTGACATTGTGCAGAAACTTGAATAGTTTGTGCTACACTATTTCTGATTTTCTGTGAGTATGTACTAGTTTGTACATGTTCTCAAGGGTTAATTAAGAAATTGATATTTCTTGTTTGTGTACCCTCTATAGCTTAGTTTTGCACTATCATGCATTGCTTTTGCATTGTTCATTTAGCATAATATGTGCTTTTTGTTTTTGGTCATAAATGTTTTTAAAACCAAAAAGATTTTTGTGTTTTGTATTGCATATCATGGATTTGATATCAAGGTTGGCCACCTTATTTTTACATAACATGTTTATGTACCTTGTTTAGCTTGGATAAGCTTATTTTATTGCACTTTACTAGTTTGAGCTTTGTAGTGCATGTTGTGTGGGAAAGATGTTTATGGTTTTTGATCACTTTGTCTTAATATTGAAGTTACATGTCTTTGACTGTCGGACTTGATCCTTTTGAGAAAGGCATAAATAACCATTTCACCACTGTTCACTAGCCAATCATGAACACCTTAGTGCATATCATAAGATTTTGTGCTCGAGAAAGTGTAGCACATGCACAAAAAGAACATAAGGTGTAGCCTCGGTTAATTGCTTAATACTTAAAATTGGTGTGTACTATTAGGCTTGATGCCCATTCACTTAAGTAAAACTGGTGTGTACTATTAGGTTTGATGCCAATTCACATAATTAAGTGGCTAAATTCAAGAAACTTACATGATTGCAAGCTTATGTTCTAGGAGATGTGGGAGTTATATGATGTAACTCTTTAGGTGATAGTCTCTTTTAAATTCTGTGTGATGAATTTTGTAGACTTTGTGATTGATCTCTATTCACATATCACTTCACATGTATCTCAAGCTCTTGCTAGTTGCACACACTACACAAGTTACTCTTTGCTAAACACTATACATGTTATTGTGTGTGTTTTTGTCTGACCAACCAAGCTTGAAAATACTTTGAGTATTATGTAAAACATTTTTTTTTTTGCTTGAGAATTAAAAGGGAGAATGTCTGAAACTTACTTTGGAGAAACTGGGATTAAAATTTGGGTTTTTGAAAAAGCATTCCATTACATCTCATACTCATGCATTTTGTTTCATTGATTTTAAATACTTTGAGGAGTTATTTCAAAAATTGGTTTGAGTTTTTCAAAACTATAATTTTTCTCAAAATACTGTGAGCCGCTACCTGTTTCGATCGATCCAATCTGTATTTCGATCGATCGAAAATACTTAAAATTTCTTTAAAAATCTCGGATTGATTCGATCGATCGAATGTGATTTTCGATCAATCAAAAGTCGCGAATCAGGTTTTTTTAAAACACTATTCTTGACTGATTCAAACACTTTTTCAAAAAGTTTTTCAAACTTTTCTTCTCTCTCCGACTAGGCAAGGCTCCATAGTCAATTTTTTGTCGTTTTCCTCCGGATTTTTTGCAAAGATTCTCTTTCCTCAAGCCGGTAAGTCTCTTTTGCCCTTCCTTTTTGAGTTTATTTTCATTTTTCATGCATTTTCACTCAAATTTTTGGACCTTTTTCTTTTTGGGATTTTTGTTGATTCAAGCCCTATTTTGTGCAATTGATCAATGGGTTTTTATGGGGACATGATATAAACATGATCTTGATAGTTTAATTTGATCAATTTTGGGTCTTGTGAAAAATTGAATTTTCTAGGGTTTGTATTGAATCCAAATTGGGGATTTTGTTCAATTAGGTTGAAATTGATGAAATTGGCTTGTTGTTTTGATGAAATTTGGCATTATAATTTGTGTGTTTTTATTTTCCCCACCTCCTAAAGTTTCCCCAATTTTTTTTTTCAAAAACTTGTTTTGTTTTTCCTATTTTTATAGGGGGAGAAATTTTTTTTAACCTTTGTGGTTCTTAGGGGGAGTTGTTGCTCTTCTTAGAGGGAGTTTTCTCTATTTTCTCTTACTCTGTTGCGTATATTTTCTGTCTACCTTCTGATTAGATAGTCTTTGTCAATACATGACAAAAATGGGGAGACATAGATGACCTGTTTGTTTTGTTTAGGGGGAGAATATAACAACTTTTTGATGTATCTAACTTAAGGGGAGAGTTAAAATTTATTTTGTTATATTTGTTTCTTGTTTCACTTCTTATTGATTTATATTTATGAGTCCTTCATTGGTATATGTCTTTATTTTGTGTTATGTGAAATCAAGAATTTATTTTTGTTTACTTGTATTTTCCACACATGCGTTTATGCGTTTTGTTTAGTGTTGAAGAAAATATACAGATTGATTCAATTGAGCTGTTGTCTACTCTTACAACTGATAGATAGTAGTTAGGTTGAATTGCATTTGGGCTATTTGTAACTTTGAGCATTTCATGTTTGTGATATGTTTTGTCACGGATTGCCAAAGGGGGAGATTGTTAGGTTTTAAGAAATTAGGAACTAATGTATTAGAACTCCAATTTGTATTTTGTTGGCAAACCATGATCAAAACATAGAGTCTAGGTTTAGGCTTGCTCAAAGTATGTTTATTTATAAAATTGGAATCGAGTGATTGTAGAATTTATTGGACTAAATCTGCAAGGCTCGATCGATCAAAAATTAGACTCGATCGATCGAACCACGTGCAGATTTATTTTTCTGCAGAATTCCAGTTCAGCCAGAACTCTACTTAAATGTCTTGGGGTTCAAGTAAAACACTCCTATATATAAGGAAAACCCTAAAACGTTTTTAGGTGATTTTTAGAGAGATTAGAGTGCCATCTTGTGCCTCTTTTTGTGGTGTTGTTGGTCATATTAGACCAAATTGTTCTTTGTTGAGGCAAAAACCAAAATCTGAGAATAGGTTTGCTGTTAGGAGTACTGATGTTCCTAAGTTTGTTCCTGTTTGTCACTTTTGTGGTGTCTGTGGTCACATTCGTCCTAATTGTGAAGGCAAACACCTCTAGATCTCACAAGAGATTCACACACACAGCATAAAGAGCAACCTTAGAGAGTTTTGGGTGCAAAACCCTAGATCTACAAAAAGAGGCACAAGATGGCACTTTAATCTCTCTAAAAATCACCTAAAAACATTTTAGGGTTTTCCTTATATATAGGAGTGTTTTATTTGAACCCCAAGACATTTAAGTAGAGTTTGGGCTGAACTGGAATTCTACAGAAAAATAAATCTGCACGTGGTTCGATTGATTGAGTCTAATTTTCGATCGATCGAGCCTTGCAGATTTAGTCCAATAAATTCTGCAATCACTCGATTCCAATTTTACAAATAAACATACTTTGAGCAAGCCTAAACCTAGATTCTATGTTTTGATCATGGTTTGCCAACAAAATACAAATTGGAGTTCTACGACATTAGTTCCTAATTTCTTAGAACCTAACACATACGAATTAGTATTTCAATTGTGGGGTTTATTATTATTATTATTATTTTTTTTATACAAAATAGAAATTCTACTCTAACTTAATCTAAGTATATATGTGCGTGAAACTTCATTCTGGAGACTTGAACCCCAACCCTTGCCCCCCACACCTCACAAGCACTTGTACTTGTGAAATGACCACCATACCAAGGGTGCGCGGTGGTATTTCAATTATGGGTTTTGGTAGTTAGAAGTTAGCACATAGTAGTTAATAATTTGGAAATTACTTTGAATTGAAGTACGTATGTGAGAAGTTTTTATTAATTTTTTTGAAGTTAAAGAAAAATAGCTTAAACAAAATGAAAAAAAAAAAATAATAATGAAGAAAGAATGCATACCTACATTGTCATGAGATTTAGGCATTCACATATTGGAGTAAACTTCACTCCAAAAAGGATATATATATATATATATATATATATATAGGTAGAGTTTCATTTGATATAGAATTTAAATCCTATTAGAATTAAGATTTCTAATCAATGTGTTTATTTCTATCTCACATATTCCATAAAAAGCGGAATAAAAAAAAGCCATATGAATAGAAAGAAAAAAGAAAACGTTTTTTTTATGGAAAAAAGAAAAAAAGAAATGTTGATATAGAAGTTGATACTTTTTATCTTTATGACAAGGAAGAGAAGGTGTTTACTTTAAACTCAAATGTTTATTACATTATTTACAATTTTTTTTTTTTTTTTTTACTTTATCCAAAAACTTTTTTGAACAAATAACTTGCTATCTTTTGTTTCTTATGGAATACAAACCAATGACGTTTCTGTTTTTATTTTTTTTATTTTTTTATGACTGTGTAGTAATATAATTTAAGTAAAAATAAATTAATAATAAAAGGATTAGATGACGAATTTGGATTGTAATCAAATTAAGATTTTTAAGATTGTTATTAACTTAGAAATTATAGGAGAAGAAGATAAAAACAAAAAAAAAATATAATATATATATATTTTAAAAGATTAAAAATATTTCTGCAATTTGGTGTAGCCACTTGCTACAACTATAGCTTCTAAACCCAACTTTTATTATGTATACTATCTCTAAGAGGTTCCCCTTTTTGGACTAGACTTTTATGTGGTTCAAAAATACTTTTAGACCTTACGTTTAGCAAGAAAAAAAAAACTTGGGGACAACCAGGTAAAAATATATTTCCAACTCCACTTAAAATGGCTACAAAATAGGACACTCTCCTACTAATCTATGTTTTTTAAAAAAAAACAAACTTATCCAAAATTTAAAATTAAAAAATTAAAAAAACTTCTAAAAATTGAGATGAATGGAAAATTATGACACTAGACCAAAAAAAGAAAAAGAAAAAAAAAAAGAAAAAGGATACTAGACCCATATCTTCAAAACAAATTCAAAATTGAAAAAAAGAAAAATAATGACACTAGACCAAAAAAAAAAAAAAATTCATTGCACGCGCAAAACTTGTGTGATGAGGTTAGTATAGTATATGATATAAAATTTGGCTTATATGTTAAAAATGAATAAAATGTGTAATTCAATGATAAAATGTTATTTAGTGGTATAACATAATAATATTAATAACCTTTCCCCCCATTTTTTGTAAGATAAATATCCTAAACCACTAACCACACACACATATATCTATATATTTTTTTTTAGAATGAAAACATAATATATATTCATGGAAAAATTGGAATAAAAATTTATTTTTGGCTTATTATAGTTCATACGGGTCTCTAGAAATGATTTTGGGTGTTCTAGATATCGTTGCTATAGTGGGAAGTAGCTAAAAAAAAAAAAAAAAACAAATATTCTTTAAATAAAAAATGGCTTGACTTCTCATGCTCTTTAACATGCTTTTGGTCCAATCAGGTTAATCGTTAAAATGGTTAGAAAAAGTGGCAATGGCTTATATGTTAAAAATGAATAAAATGTGTTATTAAATGGTAAAACGTTATTTGGTGGTATAACATAATAATATTAACTCCCCCCCCCCTCCCCCCAAAATTTTTTTTTGTAAGATAAAAATATCCTCTCTCTCTCTCTATATATATATATATATATATATATAAATAATGAAAAAATAATATATATTCATGGGCAAATTGGAATAAAAATTTATTTTTGGCTTTGTTAATGGCCATTATACATTATGGTCCAAACAGGTCTATAGCAATGATTTTGGGTGTTTTAGATATCGTCGCTATAGGTCTAGTTTTTGTAGTACTGGTGCTCTTGTGCATTCGTTAAGGAGGTTTCAAATGAGTCCTACCTATATTGGGAAGTGGCTAAAACAAATAGACAAATGTTCTTTAAATTAAAAATGGCTTGACTTCTCATGCTCACTAGCATTCTTTTGGTCTAATCGGGTTACTAAGGTTGATACCATGACCAACGAACCAAGCAAGCTTCTTGTGAGTTAATATGAAGTATTATAAAATTTATATCAGATTTACATGATTTATAGTTTCTAAACTTCTATATCACCTCTTTCTCAATATATTAAATATTAATAAACTTGTTTTCATCAAGGTTTTTAAACCTGGATCGGACCGGACGGTCCGACCGAAAAAACCAGGAACCGGACTGAAGTCCAGTTTTTTAAGCATACAGAACTGGGCATACCTGAGTTTTGAGAGAACCAGACGAACCGGGGTTCAACCGGAAAAACCGGACGAACCGTAGGCCGGTTCAACCGGTCATGGAATAAGGAAAAATTAAAGAAAAATGTGGCTGGCAGGATCCGAACCTGAGACCTTGTAAGCAAGATTAGTAATGAGAAGATTGATACTTGATGAAAACAACCCTGAGTATGAAAGAAGTTGTTGACAAAAAAAAAAAAAAAAAAAAGGAAGAAGGAAGAAAAGAACAGAAATTCACAAGCACGGTGGAGGATGCTCAAGTGAAGAGAAGAGTAGAACCCATATGAAAAATCCAACAGAAACCCACATGAAAAACCCACTGGAAAACCCGTTGGATCTGCCCGATCTGCCGCCGATCTGCTACTCCAGGTTGCTGCCAGGTTGCCGCCAATCTGCCGCCGTGAGGTTGCTGCCGACTATGGCTGATCTGGGTTTGAAATTTGAGTGAGGAAGAAAGGTTAGGGAGAGCTAGAAAATAGAGGCAGAGGACAAATGATAGAGAGCCACGGTTGGGCATTGTGGAGTGGGAAAAAACATGTATATTAATGAAGAGATATTTATTAATAAAATAATAATAATACTCTTGAAAGTTGAAAGCTGGCAGCTCTTTTTGTGGAGGAGATGCTGCCAACGTATTGTTGAAAGTTGAGCACTTTTATTTTATAATAATATTCTTTACCTTTTTTTTATTTGCTTTATGGGTCTATCCGCCCACCAAAACAAGAGACTTTGGTTCGGAAAAAATATCCCAAATATAATAATGGGTTAAAATGAAAAATATCATAACTTAACTGAAAGTTATGATATAATAATTTAAGTTACGTATAAAGTTACATAATAACTTAAGTATAGTTTTGTAACATAATTGTGAAAATTGTGATATGAAAAAATGCATTTGAAAGATAAATTTCTATATTTAATTAGGTTATTTAATTTAATTTTTATATTTATACTAATTTAATATATTTATTTATATTTAAATAATTATTAAATTAATTATGACGTCATCACGGTTCGACTCCGGTTCAACCTCGGTTTGACCTTAAAAATCTTGAACCTCTCCCTTTTACGGTTCAATGAACGGTCCGGGTCTGAGAACCATAGTTTTCATTACTAAATTAACTTGTGATTTAAGAATAATACCTTTGCTTAGGAATTTACTATTTATGAGTTTTTTTTTTTTTTTTAAAGTGATTTTCATTTAATCAAAATGATTTTTACTTGAATGATTACTATACATAGTTTTTTTTCATGCTTCTGTACTATTTTCTATGGCTATCGATACCGTATTTTGTCTGGCCCCAATTAATGTGTCAAAACAATGATAAAAATCCCAAAAAAAAAAAAATCATGATTTTTAAAGCCAAAAAGGGGCAATAAATAATTGCAACAATTAAATCCTTTATGATAAGATTTAAGACCAATTAACTTCCACTATACATAATTTCAAAATTTTACTACTCCACATAATAACTTTTTATTTTCATTGTTGAATCAAAGAGTTTCATATTACATATGACTTGTTGGTACATTTGGTGTGACATGAAGAGAATAAGAAAAATAAGTATCCTCTTCTTATTTTTCATTTTTTCTCCTTAAATGTGAAACAATAATCTAAATGATCATGGACAATTGGGGTTTCTACCAGGACCACCATAATAAAAGTTGTTTATAAAATTTGTGACATTATAGCAATTTGGTTTCCTAGCGACAATGGCACTATAATTGGGAAACCTGAGAACGTTTGAACCATCAACAATTTGGAGATTTGTGAAGTAACTAGCCTTGCTGAACCCTTCTTCAGGGAAATGACCGTTGCCCATTTGTGTTGTGGTGTGCTCCCCATTTTTTTGTAGGTTTGTCACCTCTCCTCCCCATTGGATCTCTGAAGCGCTTTCAGAGAAGGATACAAATAGGGAGGCAGGCCAATATCCCATTAGATACTTACTCACAACTTGCAACCACCAGCCTCCCTCTCCTTTGATGTCCTACCTCATTGTACATTGCATGCAAATCAGTTTGTAATATTTTGAATGATAAATGAAGGTATGAAGGTTAAATATTCTTTCACTTATTTATGTGCATACACATGCCTTTAATTGATGCGACAATATACATATTTAAAAAAAAAAAAAAGATATCTATATTGAAAACATAAAAATAAATGTGAAAAAATGAATGTAAAAAGTATAAGTGAAAGAATAAAAACCAAGTCTATGCGAGAGAATAAAAACCTATCAGTAAAGCATTATATTTTTGGTGTGATATATATTTCTATTGAAAGAGAAAAAACAAAGAATCTTTTTTTGTGCAGAACAACTAGACTTAAATTTGCGGTCTTAAAAAATAAGTCAGGTTAAAATTAATTGAGTATAGAAAAACTTGAGACTTTAAATTTAAAAAGTTGTATGTAATAATAAATAAACCGAGAAATAAGAATTTCAAACATAAACTATTACAAATAAAACCAGAAGAATATAATAGGGCTTGGGCCTTGATCCATATTTGTAACATTTGTAACTATGATTTTTTTTTTTTTTATTGAAAAACTACATATGATATGATCATATATATATGTATCCAAAAATTAGAAGTATTTGATAAAGTAATTAAATTGAAATATTTTACTACCTTCCAGACAAGGAAGTGGAGTTCATATTGGGAACCAGCATAGACGGAAATAGGGTTGAGGCTTCCACCTAGCGCAATTTCCTTGTTGATTTGAACAAAGCCAGATGAGCACAATAGATTGTAGCAGCCCCTAGTTTGATTGTATCTTTCTGCAGGAATGAATAAAAGACTATTTTTTGAAAACCAGTAAAAAGAAACAATAATGGTGGGGAAGTAAAAAAATTAAAACACGTACATTAGTATAGAAAAAAGCGAAGAGTCTAGAGTTGTAATCTCCATATACATTATAGTTGACCTGTTATTACACACAAGTAATTTTTGTAAAACTGAAAATTATTAGTAATTCAATGTTTTGCAAGGGCCTAAAAGAAAAAAAGTGATGATGAAATTAAATAATAAATATACCATCCAGCCAGCTTCAATGCTATTAAGCTCTACAGGAGCATTACCACCTAGGATCAAGAGTTGAGATATGCTGAACTCAACTTGTTCCTGGACTTGGGGTTTCCAAGCGTTTATGGTTGCCTTAGTTCCATAATATTATCTCCTGTCACAAAAACTATTGCATTCTAGAAACTCAACCAAAAAAACATGAAGGTTGTGAGTGTCGACTTCTTGAGTCCTTAATTAGTGGTAGTAGTACAAACCTATTAAGTAGTACCTCATGGAAAGCAGTTTTATTGGGTTCCATGGTATCAAACTGAGGGTATTTGTTCCTTCCATAATTTGCTATAGAGCTTGCCCTTAATAAATCTTCTTCTTTAGTTCTTCTGATGGGAATAGTTTCTTCAGGACACCTTCCATTCAAGTGCCATAGCTGAGTAATTTGGGACTCGGACTTTGAAGAGAAATTGTCGAATGAAAGCCCTTCTCGGTGAAAACTTGGTCTCATCTAAGGCATATATGGGCAAACCCAACCCCTTACCATACCATATATACAATAGGGATCAAATTATTAGTGGTTCCAAACAAGGGAGTCAATACCGTACCGGAGGCTGTACCGGTTTGGTCAGCGGTACGATATATTTCGGATACCGGTCAATACCGGTGTACCATTCCGGATTTACCGCTATTTTATATATTTAATATATATATATTCACATACCCACCTATAACATACCCATTCTCAGCAAAAAATAAAAAATAAAATAATATATTTACTCTGAATCACAAACCCATGAGGCACGCCACAACAAAACAAACATACCCATTCTCAAAAAAAATAAAATACCCATTCTCTGGTCTCTTGAGTCATAGATCCACAACAAACAAGGGCCCAAGGCCCCAAAACCCAAAACGAAAAAACAGAGAGAAGGGAAAGGGAAAGTGAAAAGGGAAAAGGGAAAGAAAAAAAAAAAAGAATCCTCTGCGATTCTGATTTTCGATTCAGAATAGAGGCAAGCTAGGTGCTGAAAGTGAGAAGCTGAGACCCGAGACAGGGAATGAGAAGCCGAGACAGAGCAGAGTGAGAAGCCGAGAAGCCGAAACAGAGCAGAGTGAGAAGCCGAGAAGCCGAAACAGAGAAGTCGAGAGATGAGAGACACGGAGCAGCTGAGAGAGAGCGTGAGAGAAAGAAAGAAAGAGGACAGGTATCTCTTGAAAACTTGCCCTTGAAAACTTGTCAAAATCACAAAAAATCTGTGGCTTGGATGTGTTTCGGTCCGGTATCTCTTTACTGGCCGGAACGGCCGGATTTCGCCTGTACGGCCGGTACTCGTCCGGTAAGGCCGGTATTTTTTCCGGTACGAAACAGAGGGGGTGGTCGTACCGGTGCACTGGCTGGCATGGTATATACCGGCCGGTACGGTACGGTATCGTCTTCCCTGGTTCCAAATGATCAATTACATAATTAAACTAGTCACCTGAATTGTATGATTTTTGAAGAAAGGATGATCAAAAGCTGGTTGGTTTTTGATATGTACGCAATCGATTATATCTCCATCTGGGCTCTGTATCAGATACATTTTCTCATCACACATAGTTAGATTTCAGTTTAAGATCATAAAAGTAGTAAATGAGAGTCATGGAGACACCACAACACACAAAAGAGAATGATTATTTTAGGACTAAAGCTGAAAATACTATATAGAACACAGGCTTTGCTTACTCCAAAGAAGAGAAAATAAAAGGAGAGAGAGAGCTAAAAAGAAGAGAAAAAGAAGGTGGGAATATATAAAAGGACAAAGTTTAACTACAAAATTGGTTGTAGCCTAAGGCAACAACTTCCTTTAAAAAAATTAATATTGCTACATATTTTAAAAATCTAATTGTTAGATGTGTGTTCTTTAAATTCCTAACACATATGTCAAATTCAAAAATTCTCAACGAACAAACTCAAATTCTCAAATTTCAATAAAAAATCAAACCTAAATCAAACCAGAATTTCTTATACCCAAACCCAAAATTCTCAACAACTCAAGCTCAATTCTCAAATTTCAATCAAAACCTAACCATGAATCAAACCATAAATTCTCATACCCTAACTCAAACTTCTTAACAAGTTAAACACAATTCTCAAATTCAATAATATACAAATCAAATTTATCAACCATAAATCACACACAACAAATTACTAGCAATTATTTTATTTTTTTTTAAAGAGGAAGAGCAATTAAGATCTAAGAGAACCCATGGTGCAAAGCCATGAAGAACCCACCCCAAATCTCAGCCACCCACTGCAACCATAAAATCTAGCTACCTGCCACCCACCATAACCCACAAACCAGCCAAAAACCCAAATCAATAAACCCACACAGTGGTAGAAAAATACTGATTTGAGAATCAGTGGGTGAGTCGAGGACATGGAGGTGGAGGTGGAGCCAGTGATTGAGGATAATGAATTGAATGATTGGATTGGAAAAAAAAAAAAAATAGAAGGAGGTTGAACTAATAATCGGACGTTGGAGCTGACGATGGTCGAGGTTGAATCAGCAATGAGTGGTGTTGGAGATGAATGGTGCCGATGAACCTGAGAGTGATGAGTGGCTTGGTGGCTTTGGTTTGTGGGAAGAGAGAGCTTGAGAGTGAGAGGGAAGAGGGGTTGTTATACTCGTGAGAGAGAGAGAGAGAGAGAGAGAGAGAGAGAGAGAGAGAGAGAAAGAGAGAGAGAGAGAGGGTGGGGGGTGGGGGGAGAGTTGTGTGAAAGAGAAATGTAAAATGTTTTATACTTCATTTAGAAGTAAAATATTTTACGCTTGGGAGGGGTTGTTTTATAGTTTGACTATAAAATATTTTACAGTTGATCGAATTTTACACCCAAACAAACATGGTAAAATGTGTAAAATAACTTCCGGAATATATTTTACTTCGAAATAAATGGAAAGTAAAAAGAATGTTATATGAAGTAATTAATAACCTTGATGGATTTAAGAACAGGCTTGTTGAGGCACTTCAATTGCCGTTGAATATCCAGTTTTTGTTTCTGACCAAAGATGGTGTTAGTGTTTCCAATTCCAGCTGCTACCATTGGTATGAGAAAGCACAAGCACAGGGTCATCTTTACTGCCCTCGGCCACCTCCTCCCCCTGACACAAGGTGATGCCATAACTGACTAATACTTGTAGCAGTTGCTGGTTTGTGGTGTACAATGATGTAATTGCTAGCTTTGGTCATCCCCTTTGCAATACTTAAAAATGTTCAATTTTTCATCTTTGAACTGTTACACATTCTGTTTATCTATCTATCTATTTATAATCATCAATTCTATTTATAACCATCTATTTATAATCTATCTATCTATTTACAAAGAGAATTGAAATATTCTCAACTGCCACGTTGGAGATAAGAACAAATTAAATATTGATTTTTTGTTTCATTTGGTTCAATGTTTTGAGTCTTTTCCTCTCTCACACATACAAACAAAACTCTTTGCATTTCATTTCACAATTTTCACCTCTTCCACTTCTACTCCTTTATATATATATATATATATATATATATATATATATACCTATGGATAACCCTTCATGTATGAGCGTCAATTAGGGTTAGCATGTCATGGTAGTGTCGTGTCAAAATAGGGGTATGCGGCTAAATATCTCAACCTTGAACTAGATTCATTTAATAATTGTGTCATGACTCTTCATCCCTAACACGACCTGTTATTGAAGCAGGTTAACACAACACGGCACGACCCACTTGACATGCTTAATAAGTAGGTCGTGATGTGTTGATATGAATGTGACTCGGCTTACTTCAACCCGCTTAATATTATACAGGTTGGGTTGACCAAAATTCAATTCATTTAACCCACTTCAAAAAAAGCACTTGATTAATATTGTTATAAATTTAATACAAATTCATAACATCATAATATCTATTAAGCATATATTTTGAAAGTTAATAATGACATCAAATACTTATAACATATCATCCAAAAGTTTCAAAATAACATCAAAGTATTTAATAAATATTATGCCCATAATGTTGTACCATCCATCAAGAGTGAGAGTGATGGTTTGGGGTTTGAGAGTGAGATGGAGTGAGGATGGGCTGAAATTAAAAATATTAAAAAAAAAAGAAGAAAAGGAAATGAAATATTTATTTTAAAATTTGGAGATTTAGTGTTTGTAAAGTTTCAACTTAAAATTATATCACTTATAAGCTTTTGAAATTACTCACTTTTATTTATTTATAATTTTTTAATAAAGTTTAGAATATAGGTTGGATATAAAAGGTATTTAACAAATCTAAAATAAAATGAATATTTATTTGTTATATAAATTAATCGGGTTGTGTTAAATGGGATCCCACATGGATTTTCACTTTAGTAGAGATCCTTGTGAGATCAAAGATGTTTTAGGTATGTGGGATCTTAAGATCCAGATTTGGATATTGATAACCATGCATATGACCCATAAATGTCATATATGTCCCTTGGCTACCCAATAATTAAAGGAAAAATAAAAAACATCCAAAAGGAGAGAATGGTTACTAAACCACTAATTAATAAAAAAAAACTTATAAAAAATATATAGTATCTTTATAATAGACGGCCATGTGTCTTCTATAGTAAATATTTTGTAGTTAAAAAAATATATTTTTACTTTCTCAAAAAAAAAAAAAAAAAAATTAAGTTAATGGCTTTTAAGTCACTTTAATTCATGATTACGTCAAATTTTCTCTAAATATATATATCTTCTTTTTTTTTTTAATATTTTTTTAAGTAATGGTCATTACATCAATTATGTTAAATTATCATTTTTTAGAAGAAAAAAGAACCATATTATCAATTGAGCCTCTTTACAACTTCCAATCTTTCCATTTTCTTGAATTAATTTTTGGAAAATGCTATGTTCACAATATTTTTATAACACTTTCATAACAAATCTTAAATGACAGATTGCTATGGGCTATCATTAGGGGTTACTATTTTCCTTCTATTAATGGCCTATTACAGTGCTTTTAAAAGCTCTGTAATAGGGGTTACTATTTTCCTTTTATTAGTGGCCTATTACAGTGCTTTTAAAAGCGCTGTAATAGGGTTTACTCTTGTTCTTCTGTCGATGACCTATTAGCTAATATAAAAACACATTGTTTAATTCACATGGGTTTCTTTTTGTGTATGTAATCCATGAGAATGGTTTTGAATTTTTTATTTTGGTTGTCATGGTGGTAATTATACGTGTAGCAAAATTTTATACACACATTATATATTAACTATGTTATCTATACATTTTTGTGTACATGGTTACTTATGATTTTTTTGTTCTTCGCTCATTCTCCTATATCTTCTAAATTGATTAAAAAGCCTAACTTGATTACCTTTTTGAATTATTCATTTAATATAATTCTTTATTATATGTGGATTCCAGTCAGGTTAACTGGTAAAGCCTCTGATAGTTGAATAAGAGATTTAGAGTTCAATTTCCGCCTACAAAAAAAAAACCGATTGATGTTTTAGTCTGATAATAAAAGAACTATCATCAGAAACGGACGTCATCAGAAACGAACACCATAGGTTGAAACTCTCTCTCTCAAAAAAAAAAAAATTCTTTATATTATTAATTTTTTTATTAACATTTTCTTAATAAATAGTTAAATATATAGTTCATATCAACTTTTCATTAATAGTTTGTCTTTTAAAACAATTGTTTAATATACACGGCAATATATATAAGAAACCATTTTAAAAGAAAATTCTCCAAGTCCGAATAAAGTCAAGATCTTTGCTTGGAGAGCTTGCCAGAATATTTTGCCCCCTAAAGATAATTTGCAGTGTTAGAAAGTTCTTGATGTTTCCTTTTGTGAGCTTTGCGAGTAGAGCCATGTTTCCGTTCTGCATGCTTTGTGGAATTGCTGGGTAGCTCAAGATGTATGGGCTAGTAGTCTCTCCGCTATCCAAAAATGTGGGACTTACCAAGTTGATATGCTGGGATTGTTGGAGTATTTGATGGATCAGCTGAGTTTGGAGGAGCTGGAATTTTTCTTTGTGCAGGCTTGGTTTATTTGGCATCAATGAAATGTTGTTGTGCATGGTGGTAGGATCCAAGACCCAGCCTTTTTGAACAAGCGAGCCCAAGAGGTTCTAGTAGATTTCAAAAACTCTAAGCTTCGGTTGGGAGTTTTTCCATGTCCACGTGCTTCATCTTGGAGGCAGCCTCCTCCTTCTCCTAAGTATAAGCTGAATTTTAACGTAGCGATGTTCACGAACCCTCCTGCAATAGGTTATGGTGTTATTATCAGGAATGATAAGGGTGAAGTGATGGCTGCTTCTTCTGCTAGAGGTGCCCCGGCTTCTGGTTCTGAAGAAGCTAAGGTTTTGGCGTGTCTCATGCGGTTGAGTTTGCCCTTGGCTTGGGTTTTAGAGAGTTAGTTATTGAAGGAGATAGCGCCACTGTTATGCGTAACATCACTGATTTTGGGACTTTCTCTTCTCGTTTGAGCGATATTTTCTTGGACATTCATTCCTCCTTGGCTGGTCTTTTAATGTTTTTATATCTCTTTTATTCATAGGGAGTGTAATTCTGTAGCTCACTCTTTAGCTAGGTTTGCTAGGCATATCTCTAATGATGTTATTTGGATTGAGGACTCTCTTCCTCGAGCTTTGGAATCTTTGTACTTTGATTTAGCGCATATTACTTCTTAAATAAATTATCAGCTTGTTTTAAAAAAAAATTCTCAACATTCTAATATGATATTATACATATAATTTTCACTAATTATCATATAAAGATTAGGATTTTTATTTTATAAAAACTTCTTGTAAAGTCTTTTGTTTGTACCATGCAATTATCAAATGTATCAACTTCTTTTTTTATTTATTTTATTTTATTTTTATAAATTCGAAATTGTAGATAGATTTATAGTAAATACAGGACTTAACATAACCGTAATTAATACTTATTAGATCAATTTGGGATTATGTTTAACTTGATGTGAAGTAAATAATCGGATAGTATAAGTATGTTGTTTAATAATAACTCTTGGCAGAATTTAATTTATAATTAATAACAACCAGTTCGGTTTAAATTCTATAAATAAGATTTTAAACGTTTATGTGATTCATTTGTCAATAATGGATTCTTTTGTCAATTTCTTTTTTTAATGAGACACAAATAAAAAAATTAAAATAATACAAAAATGAACTAGAATAGTCAAACTTAAATGAAAATCATAAACAAGCCCTAATTCAATTGAGACATGAAGATAGTAAAAGGCATTTGGCATCAGTATAGCTTTTTTAGTTTGAATTTGAAAACATGCATGTTTACATGGGCAATGTGCAATGTGGATTTTAAAAACTTCCTTCTGTTTTCCCCCCGAACCACATGTTCATTAGATATCTATCACATTAGTGTGTTTAATTGAGATACATGGCCATTTATCTTCACTATCCATTGGAGGTTGCTTAATTAACCCATGCTCATTCTAGAGCAACTTTCAAAAAAACAGTTGAGTTCAATTTTTTTATTTAAAAAAAACTAAACAATCATTTAATTGAGAACTAATCCAATTCTTTAATTAAGAAAAGATAAAAAGCCCGAACTATTGAGCAACATCCAATATAAGCTTAACCAAGTTACACCCCATTTTAGCCATTGATTTTTATAAGATCACGGTAAGAAATAGACTACTTACCATGTCATGATTAATATTCTAGAAATAAATGACACAACTACCTTCACAGTCAATGTATATCACTTTGATTCTTAAAATAAATAAAAAAGTCATGTTAATAGGTGCCTTTAGAGCAACAGTTAACAAATTATTTTGAGAGATACTGCGTCTACAACATTTTTACAACAAATCACAAGTGGTTAGTTGTTATTGGTTCAAATTTGAACCTAACACTAAGATTACTTTTTTGCCCCAACAATAACAACCAGTAACAACCTGCTACATAAGATTTGTTGTAAAAATGTTGTAGACATATCATTTCTCAATTATTTTAAGAAAGTTTTGACACCACTTTCATGAGAAATATAAAAAATTGTCACAATAATTAATTACTTTATCATTTTTCCAAAATTTATTTTAATAATAGTTAATAAACCAATGCCTTTAATATTCTAGAAATTAATGACACAACGACCTCCACAGTCAATGTATATCACTTTGATTCTTTAAAAAAAAAAAAAATCAAGTTAACGGGTGCCTTTAGAGTAACAGTTAACAAATTATTTTAAGAAAGTTTTGACACCACTTTCATGCATGGAAAATATAAAAAACTGTAAAAAAAAATTAATTGCTTTATCATTTTCCCAAAATTTATTTTCTAATAATAGTTCCTAAATCAATGCCCTTAGGCCACGTCCGTTAACTTTTCCCAATGTATGTTATGTATGGATACACTTAAAGATATATAATAAGATGCATAATATAATTATAATTCCTATATATATAATTTAAATACTATTGATAGTCATTTTTATATTTTGTTAACTCTTTAAAAAATTTTGTATGGATAATATTAGATATAAAATGTAAATTGTCCATTTTTTTTTATAAAAATTATTGTGAAACACTTTTTTTTTGCGATTCGTTTATTCTAGACTCTTTGGTTTTTGTACTTAATGACTCACTTAAATGAATATTTATGATGTGATCCCACATTTGATTCTAAAATTAAAAAATAAAACTCTCTAATAATAAATAATTTAGGACATATGGTGCAAAATTGTAACTCTAATTTGGAATTCTAATTTGAGTTTCTCTCAGCTTCACCTATTATTATATGAGATGAGTTCAAGTTACACCTGGTGTAACTCTTGTAGAGTTACACCTTTTTTACGCCATAGATTCATAAGAGATCTAACAGCTAAAAAAATATCATTAAATGCTATTGGTTTCTAGCTACCTCATTCTTAATTAATACTAGCATTTTTTCTCTCTCTTTATTTATTGTTTTTCACTTGATTAAAGAATATATTGCCATTTTTAACAACCTGCAAAGATTTTTCCTTAAAATCTTCCAAAGCCATGAGGTATTTCTCAACAGTTTATAAGGTATTTGAGTACTAGTCAAGATTTCTTAACTCTATTAAATTGGGGAACCGGTAAAGAGTTTGAACAATTGAACTAACAGATCAGCTATCATTCATAAACTTTTTTTATGAAAAAAGAAAAAAAAGTAAAAAAGCACAATGGAACTAACAGTCATGAAATTTATCTCTAACCTGATATAAGAAGGTTAACTCAAGTGTCTCGAGCTGAGAGAGATAACGCAAAATCGTGCAATCATTTTCCACCAAATATCGAATATAGCCATAATTTATAGACAGATTAACAAAGTTAGGTATATCCCCTAGAAGGATTTTTGTCTTCTGAAACCCAGAATAATTGAAAGAAACAAGATTTATAGTAGAAATCTGGATATGATTCAAAGAGTTGTAGTTTAATATCTCTAAATGCTTTAGCTTGGGCAAATGGCTAGAAGTCTTTAAATTCAATAGAGAGTTTGAGCACCCCACACGTAATCTTTCAATGGATGGGCAATTAGATAAAACATAGTCGAGAACTTCCCCACTCAATTTCACAAAAAAAAGAGAAAGGTCTGTTAAAGAATCAAGACTGTAACCATGAAGAAACTGACTAGTAAGAGTATAGGAATTAGAGTAACGATGCCAAATGGACTTGAAATACAATGAGAGCTTTTTAACCCTTTTTTTTCAGTGAAAGAGTAGCCAATTGTCAATTTCTGATGTGAATGTCCCATCCATGTCAAACAAAACTCTAAATTCATCTATAGTATCGCCTTGATGCAATTCTGTGAGGGATTTCACAATTCGCTCCAATACCAATGGGCTTGGTCTGCGATCGAATGCTATAAAAGATTTGTGCCCCCTCATCCTTCACCAATTGGTGGTTGGATGGATTGGTAAGGCACACGGTCCGACAAGTGGTATCAGAGCCAAGGTCATAGGTTCGAGTCGTTGGAGCCGCATTGTGAGGGAGGGATTGTGAGGGATTTCACAATTCGCTCCAATACCAATGGGCTTGGTCTGCGATCGAATGCTATAAAAGATTTGTGCCCCCTCATCCTTCACCAATTGGTGGTTGGATGGATTGGTAAGGCACACGGTCCGACAAATTCCAATATGTGATGGATTGGTAAGGCACACGGTCCGACAAATTCCAATATGTGATTCACCCAACTATATTTACTGGAGAAATGTAATATGAGTGGAAACTGTGAGTCTGTGACTGGTGCTTGAATACCTTATAAACTGTTGAGAAATACCTCATGGCTTTAAAAGATTTTAAGGAAAAATCTCTGCAAGTTGTTAAAAATGGCAATATGCTCTTTAATCAAGTGAAAAACAATAAATAAGGAGAGAGAGAAAAACTAGTATTAGTTATGAATGAGGTGGAAACCAATAGTATTTAATGATATATTTTTAGCCGTTAGATCTCTTATGAGTCTACGATGTAAAAAATGTGTAACTTAATAAGAGTTACATCAGGTGTAACTTGAATCCATCTCTTATTATATATATAGATTTTCCCAAATTCTCTTTTTTCTCTCTCTAACCTCACCTCTTCGGCTCTTCCACAGCTCTCCCTCTTCACCATAAAATAAGTTGGGTTTATGATGAGATTAAGGAACTATAAGTACTAAACCAGTTGGGTTTGTGGTGATGGTTTGGTGCTTAGTTCGAGCTGGGGTTTTTCCAAAAGGGGTGGGTCTGGTCTATCTTAACGGTGGCAGTAAGGGCATGATCCTCAGTTAAGTGTATTGATGCTACATGTGTATTGATGGTTTTAGATAGAGACCCAACCTCACAAATGGCAGCTACATGTGTATTGATGCTCCTTCGCTCTTTAAAAGCAGATGCAAATTTCAAATATCTTATCATAAATTCAAATCTACCTTCGAATAGATTTCTTTATTTAGGATGTGATTGGTCCCTAACTACAAAATAAAGAACAATACCAATCATATCTATCAAACTGCAACTTGGGATTTTCTTGATTCCCTATCCATTATTATTTCTCTTCCAACAAACCATTTCAGTCTTTAAATTTTGGGATCATAGTTATTTGATTTTTACATTTTAATAATGGCTAATTTGATTCTTGTTATTTTCAACTTGCAACCAATTTAGTCTTTACCATTATGTGGTGTAGCACACTTAAAAAAAACTGACATGATATTAGAAAATACCACGTAAGCATTTAAATATTAGAAAATATAACAAAAATAAAAAATAAATACAAAAATTAAAACAATTAAGATTTACTTTTTCTTTTCTTTGATTGAAATATTTTTTGGCAACTAAACAAGTGAAAACACAAAAAAAAAAAAAAAAAAAAGAAAAAAAAAAAAGACCAAAACAGTACGAAACAATCTCTCTTCCTTTTAATTAATTTCATCTTTGCTATTATTTACTATCTGGATGGTATCTGTAAAGTTAGCCAAAAAAAAAAGAAAAAAAAGAAAAAGAAAAAGAAGAGAATAACCTCAGCTTCCGAATGCTACATAGATTTCCTGCATCCAAACCCATTTACATCTCTCTCATGGGTTCACTCAAATCTGCGTTCAATATTTATTAATTGAATGTGAATTTTTAACAAATTTATAGTTAGACTAGATGTTCTTCTTATATTCTAAATGCTTTCCAAATTCAAGATTATATGAGACAAATATCTATGTCATCGGTCAAATATTTAAATTTCAAGTTTTTATACTTAAATTATGTATAAAAGATGGGTTTTTAGATAGAATAGTGAATAGCCTTCCATTGGCACTAAACTTTGTTAGGACATATGTGATTCATTGTTAGGAACATATGTCACTATTTTATGTAGTTGACTAATCCTTTGACAAAACGTACTTTACCTGTAATTAGGTAGATCCAAGATGTGTTTAATACTTCAAGAAACAAGGTTTCAAGTTCAAGTGTTAAAGTCATGCAAGTCTGTCCAAGAATCAAGTCAGAAAGTGTAGGATTTTAAAGCACGATAGTTAGCTTGACAGCTAGCATCTATCAAGGTTTAAAAGCTGTTGAAGCCCGTGGCTTGATAGATAGAGTATCTGTCGAGGTTTATGAAGTTTAGTTTTTCAGGATTGTTTTTCATTCAATCTGTGAATGTATGTTTGGACTTTCTTTTCTCACAACCCTAAACATATATAAGTATTATTTTAAGGGCCGTAAAGGTGACGAAAGTTGCACAAGAGCACAATTCCACAAATGTGAAGAAAAGTGTGACCATAAACCTAGTTTGCCCTAATTCTTGAAGAACCTGCTGTGTTTGTACACCGTAGGGTTTTGTGACCAAGCAACTTCATGATCTTCATCGTTTGGATGAACTGAAGAACTTTCCAGCCAACATCCTTCTCAAGTTGGTGACCAATCGCGTACTGGGATTCGCGCTATTGGTTAGTCACATACTAGGAGCTGTGCATTAAAATGAGAGATTGTCATTACAGAATAAGTTCAATTGGGTATTGGGGTAAGGGTTCAACTGTAGGTTGGTATAAGGTACTGAGATTCTTTTACTTGTAATCGCTTGTTTTGATAATAGTGGATTCTCGGGAGTGGTGACCTTAAAATCACCCGGTCTGGTTTTTGCCGTATAGGTTTTCCCCATTCGTAAACAAATTATCGTGTCAATTTAATTTCCGTTGCATACTTAGTTTAATTGGTGATTTGTTTGTGCTACCACGCGTTTTGCATGTTGAACAGTTTTAGACCCCTTAAAAACAACCAGATTGAGTAGCCTAGTTAATTAGCCAAGTTGTTACTTAGTCAAATTAAGCAATTCTAGGTTAAAACAATCAAATAATCATATCAAACATATAAAGCAGCGGAATAATAAATAACACAATGATATGATCACCCAGGAAACCACACGGTAAAAACCTGGGGAGGATTTGACCTACCGATCCTCAAGGCAAACCTGAATCCACTATGAAAGAATCGAAGTTCATACAAAAGGATTACAAGCTCCCCGCTCGACTTCCTAATACTACCCACCAGTAGAACTTACTGACACGACCACGTGCAAGCTTCGAATCCACGGACTCCTTCTTTCTTGGACTCTTCAATCAGCTACAAGCACCCACGCTTGATATTCTTTAAGCTTCAATAGTAGCAACCGAGTTGAACATCAAGATGTTGAAGTAATCTCTACCTTGAAAACCCTAAGCTTTGTGTAAAGGAAAGCTCCTCTAGATCTCACAAGAGATTTACACAAAACAGCAATGTATGAGCAACAACTCAACTGGAGCAACTCTAAAAACGTGGCTAGGGTTTTTCTTTATATACCTAGGGTAAAAACAGAAAACCCAAAACGTTTAATGAGCTAGGGCTGAGTTGGAAAAATTGCAGAAAACGCATCTGGGCCGTGATTCGATCGATCGAAGGAAAGGCTCGATCGATCGAGCCAGACCGAAATGCCCCAATGCATCTACAGTCTCTCGATTCCAACTTTACAACATTTTATCAACTTTGAGCAAGCTTAAACAAGACTAAGCACATTGTTTTGATCATGGTTTGTCAACATTACACATTAGAGTTCTAAATACATAAAATCCTAAATTTTTAGAACCTAACACATGTTAATTGGATTAATTAATTAACTTGGCTAATTAATCAATTAATTCATCACAAGGGGTCAATATGTTTTTGGCCTATCAAGTGGTATCAGAGCAGGCACACTTTGATTAGGGTTAATCTTTGCTGTGTGATCCATTGACCCCTGTTTGTCATGGATAGAGGACAGTCTCTTATTATACCTCATTTATTTGATGGCACTAACTATGCATACTGGAAAGTACGCATAAGAGTTTTCTTGCAGTCTTTAGATGAGAAAGTGTGGCAAGCTGTGGAGATAGGCTGGACTAAGCTTACAGAAGCGCCGGCCGACTAGGATGATGCTAAGATCAAGGTGGCAAACTTCAATAGCAGGGCATTGAATGCATCCTCCACTGAAACTGTAAAGGAAGCATGGACCATCCTTTAGACAACCTATGAAGGAACCAAGTCTATCAAGGACTCAAAGCTTCAGAGGCTCACTACCAGCTTTGAAGAGATCAAGATAGAGGAGGATGAGTCGTTTGATGAGTTCTATGCCAAGCTCAAGGACATAGTAAACTCAGCATTTAATCTTGGGGAAACCATTTTTGAATCCAAGATTGTGAGAAAGGTGCTTAGATCTCTACCTGAGAGATTCCATGCCAAGATCACTGCCATTGAGGAATCAAAGGACATCGACAAAATTCCTTTGATTAAGCTGGTTGGAAATCTGCAAACCTATGAGTTGGGTTTGACAAGGATCGGGAAATCGAGCAAGAGTAAGAGCGTGGCATTGAAGGCCAAGAGCAGTGATACTGATGAGTCTTCTGATGATGAATATTCTAAGATGAAGTCTTACATCACCAGGCAATTCAAGAAGTTCATAAAGAATGCCAATGCAAAGGGCTTTGACAAGGACTGTAGACAGTCAAGTTCTTCTCAGTCTAAGAGCCAAGACAAAGGAAGAAGGATGCTAGGGATGGCGGTTAGTACACTGTTCCCTCAGGACCAAAGTGCTTTGGGTGTCAAGGTTTCGGTCATATGAAATAAGAGTGCCTTACTTATCTCAAGACCATTGGGAAGAGCAAGGCACTTGCTGCTATGTTGAGTGACATTGAGCCTAAGGATGATTCCGATAATGAGGATGATGGAATCCTAAATGCCTTCATTGCCACCGTAAATCCTACTGAAGGGATTGTTGAAGATGTGGATGAAGAAGAGGAATTGGTGGAGTCCAAGTTTGAGAAGATGGATGAACAAGATGACATCCACACAGCCTATGCAAAGTTATACAAGGTCTCAGAAAAGCATGAGAAGTTGTATAGGTTGGCCACCAAGAAGCTTAGTGATGTGGAGCTTGAACGGGAAGAATTCTCTACGAAGTTTGATGAAGCAAATCAGACTATTGGAGCACTGAGGTTTGAGAATAATTTCTTGGCTAAGAAGACCAAGAAGCTTGAGGCAGAACTGTTCCAAGTCAGAGCTCAGCCGGAAAGGACTTCAAGCGCTAAGCTCGATGAGATGCTCAGTCTTCAGAAATCTGCTTCCGATCGAATCAGTTTAGGAATGATTTCTCCTCTTCTAGTATTGCTTTTGCTAGTACTACTATTTTTGTTTCTCCTGCTAATAATGTTGAAATTGAGAACAATGAAGTTAAAAATGAATTAGCTTGTGAGAACATAGATAAGAGTAAGTTTATCTTAGGAGCACCCCCTAAACTTGCTAAGAATGAAACTAAAAACCCTAGGGCTAAGAAGGGAAATAATCAAAAGTCTAAACAGAAAAAGCAGCATTTTTGTCATCACTGTGGAGTAGCTGGACATACTCGACCTAATTACTACAAGTGGCTAGCCACTCAAAAGAGCAACAACATGATTGCGTTGGTAGATCAGAATAAGCTTCCATCCTCTTTCGCTTCTCTTGGTGATCTGCTAAAAGCCCTCAAGTTCCTTTCGAACTTGAATGGTTTTAACTCTTCCCCCTCATCGTCGGATCAAGGGTTTGCTAGACGGAAAGGTTCTTCCAATGTTTGGAAGGAAAAGGGCTCTAAGTGATTCTGTCACTTCTTCTTCTCTCTCTCCCTTTCTTGTTTTTGTTTTTGCATTACTTGTGTGTTTTGCTTTATTGTTTTGAGTCAGTCTAGTTTTATGCATTGCTTTGTTTTGTTTAACATGTTTTTGTTTAGTTAGTTTTCAGTTTTGTTTTATTCTGTTTTTCATATAAAAATAAATAAAAAAATTGAAAAATACAAAAACAGTGTGTGTTTGTGTACATTGGTACTTGTGTACCTTGGATGGCCATTGAAACAAAGTTTTCTAAACTTTGTATCTCTTGTAGCTTAGATGAGCATCTTTATGCACAACTAAGCAAGTGAGTTTTGTGGCTTGTGTTTGTGATAAGTAAGATTAAGTAATCTCTTGTACTTAACACTCGTATTACTCTTTTTGACGGGAATGACTAGAAAATCCTAAGAGAAAGGCGTAAATAACCATCTCATCACTATTGCCCGCCAATCATAAAATGACATCCGTATGTTTCGGCATAGCAAAAGTGCAATGTCAAATGCTTAACATCATTGGGTATTTCTTTTCTTTCTCTTATATGCCCATGCATGGTTTGCTCAAAAGAAAAATATGCAAAGAAAAATAAAAAGCAAAAAGAACAAAATGCTTTATATATGATTGCAAGCATGTATTCTAGGAGATATGAGAGTTATAGGATGTACCTCGAAGGTGATAGTCCCCATCAAATAGTTACGATTATGTGAGTTAAAGTGATTCACTCATATCTCAAATCGTCATAACATGTAGACACTTATGTAATCTTGCGATGTTTTTCACACACAACACTTGATACATGTGCAGGTAATATGATTTGGCCATCACAAGGAATACTTGTGTCTATGTATGCTCACTAAACTGTCTTAACTTGTTTTTGAAATATAAAATTGGTTAGACTTGTTTAGTGTGTGTGTGTGTGTTTTGGGATCTATGTGCTTACATTTTTCTTAATTAAGAGATGTTTTTGAGAGGTTAAAATGTTGTTTGGATCCTTGTTTGAGTTGCATGTTTGGTTACATTCATGTCTGTGTTTTTTCTCTTCTTGAAAAACTGTTTTTAAAGCTATCTCGACAGCTCCTCGACACCTCTCAACACCTAGCTTATCTATCGAGCTCTTCAGCTTCTCTTTATTGCAATCTTGACAGCTTTTTGATCCATCGAGAAAGTTTCTGTCTCCTCGATAGCTCCTTGATCCATCAAGCTTGTTTTTGCCGTGGACACCTCTAGACATGTGCTCGATAGCTTCATCTATTGACCCTTTTAAAGCTCGACACCTCTCGACACCTCTCAATTTGTCGAGAATTACTAAGCTTCTATATATATAGGGTTAGCGCGATTCGGATCTCATTTCTCTCGATCTCTCTCGACTCCTATTGCCTCTTCACCTCCCAATACCTCTCTCTCTCACTCCAAACTTCATCCTCAAGGATTTTTCGACCTAGATCAAGTTTTTCTTCACTTGGTAAGGGTCCTAATCCTTCTTCTTTATGCATTTCATGCATTGACCTAACTTTTTGGGATTTTTTTTTGAAAATTTTGAGGTTTTTCAAAATTGATGAAGTTATTGTGAAATTTTTGGGATGGGTTGTGCATTTTTGATCTTAAAACATCATGCATTGCATCTCATTTGCAGTATAACAATGTTTCATGCATTCTTAGATGTGTGTTTACTTTGTTGCAAACATGTGTGCTGGTAGGATTAGATTGGGCTGAGCCCATGATGTTTCTACTATTGCATATCACATACTCATGCATTTTCATGCACACGTACATTACATTCTCTATATTCTTATATATTGAATTGTATTGTGACTTTTCTGATTGTCTCTTTCTCCCTCTCTCTCTCCTTCTTTCAATTAGTTGCGTTATGGCACCTAAACAAAAATCTACTTCGTTGCATCTGATCCTACTCCTTTTGTTCGGTTCTGTGATGAGCAAGCCCCAAAGGACTTCTCGGAGAACTTTTCTTGATGAGGTGTTCATTCGGAACGCTAAGTCATTTTGTCGGACTTCTCCGACACTGACCAACCCATTGTCATTCACAGTAGGGGTTGGGAGTCACTGTGTGACGTCCCAGTCACTTGTCCATTCGTGCTGATCCAGGAGTTCTACTCCAACATGCATGGATTTGATTATTCAGTACCTCTTTTTGTTACTCGCGTTCAAGGTATGCTCATTGTGGTCACACCGGATATTGTATCCGATGTGTTCCGTGTCCCGAAGGTAGAGCATCCTAACTACCCCGGTTGTGATCATCTGAGGATTGTGTCCAAAAACGAGCTTATGTCCACTTTTTGTGAGGGTCCCTCTGATTGGGGTGATCGTTAGTTTACTCTGTTTTCGACCTTTGCTAAAGGTCCTAGGTTCATGACATGGTTATGACTTTTGTTTTGCATCATCTTTCTCACTATAACTCTATTATCGAAGCCCCGTGCTCGATTTTTGCTTTATCTTTTAGAGCATCTCACTATAGATTTTCCCTCTCATTTTATTCTTTCTATCATAGATGTATATAGGGATATGGCGACCCGTGATAAGCTCATCTTCCTTTCAGCTATCACCAGGATCTTACGCCATTTTTCTGTTCCCTTTCCCGTTTCCGACCGTTTCTCTATTATGTGTGCCATTGACACCGCTACCATTAAACAGAGCAAGGCGCAGCTACGTTTGAGGCGGTTTGGTACGACAGCTCCTACCACTCCTTCAGCCCTTTCCACCTTCGCTCCTTCTTCTTCTGCGGGTGGTGTGACTCTAGATGTGATCATGGCGCAGCTTCAGCGCATGGATGCTCGCCTTGACACTCTCACTGATGAGTTGTGTCAAGTGAATACCTATGTCGGCCGTATTGCCAGACGGCAGGCTCGCCTTGGTGGCTTTGTATAGTCTCCCTTTCCTTCTCCCAAGGCATCCGACTCCGATGACTCCGATGATGATGATGATGAGGACGAGGATGCTAACTCTTCCAGCGATGACGAGATGTCTACTTGATACTCTTACCCTTTGTCACTTGTGACAAAAGGGGGGAGTAGTTTTGGATATGAGAGTTGTCATTCTCATAGGGGGAGGGTTAGCATAGGAGATTTTTGTTAGGAGGAGTGTGTATATTGAGGGATGTAGTGAGGACTTTATGTATCTTTTTCTTTTCTTTCTATTTTAGATACATTGTTTATGTACCTTAGATCTTGTGATCATATTGTGATAGCAAACCTTATACTTGTTTATATATATATATTTGAGGTTGTTATTACAGTTCTTTCACCTATCTTTACATGTGTTGTTTCTTTTCTTTCTTCATACACATGTTTCTTATTAAATGTATGCAATCTATTATTTATGTTTCACACTAAGATGTCTTGATGAGTTTTGTTTAAAGTGTTTCAGAAATACAGTTTGTTAAAGTCTACTCGCCATAATCTCTTTTCTTGCAAAATTTTTCAAGAGTTCGTGTTAGGATAGATTTTATTGTATTTAACAAGTGAATATGAGTTGAGTGATTTATGACTTCTCTCATATATTCATTTGTTTGTTGTGGTTTTGTCACGGATTGCCAAAGGGGGAGATTGTTAGGACATATGTGATTCATTGTTAGGAACATATGTCACTATTTTATGTAGTTGGCTAATCCTTTGACAAAACACACTTGTAATTGGGTAGATCTAGGATGTTTTTAATGCTTCAAGAAACAAGGTTTCAAGTTCAAGTGTTAAAGCCATGCAAGTCTGTCCAAGAATCAAGTTAGAAAGCGTAGGATTTTAAAGCTAGACAGCTAGCATCTATCGAGATTTAAAAGCTGCTGAAGCTCGTGGCTCGATAGCTAGCTCGATAGATAGGGTATCTGTCGAGGTTTATGAAGTTCAGTTTTTCAGGACTGTTTTTCATCCAATCCGTGGATGTATGTTTGGGCTTTCTTTTCTCACAACCCTAAACATATATAAGGATTATTTTAAGGGCCGTAAAGGTGACAAAAGTTGCACAAGAGCACAATTCCACAAGTGTGAAGAAAAGTGTGACCGGAAACCTAGTTTGCCCTAGTTCTTGAAGAAGCTACTGTGTTTGTACACCGTAGGGTTTTGTGACCAAGCAACTTCATGATCTTTATCGTCTGGATGAACTGAAGAACTTTGCAGCCAACATCTTCTCAAGTTGTTGCTCAAGTCGTGTATTGGGATCCGCGCAATTGGTTAGTTATGTATTGGGAGTCGTGCATTGAAAAGAGAGATTGTCACTACAAAATAAGTCGAATTGGGTATTGGGATAAGGGTTCAACTGTAGGTTGGTATAAGGTACTGGGATTTCTTTACTTGTAACCGCTTGTTTTGATAATAGTGGATTCTCGGGAGTGGTGATTTTAAAATAACTTGGTGGGGTTTTTGCCTTGTAGTTTTTCTACATTAGTAAACAAATCACCGTGTCAATTTAATTTCCGTTGCATACTTAGTTTAATTGGTGATTTGTTTGTGCTAACACGCATTTTGCATGTTAATTGGATTAATTAATTAACTTGGCTAATTAATCAATTAATTCATCATAAGGGATCAATACGTTTTTGGCCTATCAAACTTGGTACGCATATTAACAACATGGGTCATTCTATGGTACCCACTTATTTTTTAGTGAGTACGATACCCACCTAAATCTCACATAGTTGATTTTAATTTTATTAATCTTGACCGTTTATCTAATTTTAATGGAATAAGTATTAGTTACTGGTAAAGCTCATATAAAAGTTTAAGAAAAAAAGGAAAAAACTATCTTTTATCTCATGTTCTCTCTGTTCGCCTCTCTATCTACTTATATCTTGCGAGTTTTGTGATGGGTTAATCTCTTTTGGCATCCCATGGCATGGCTTTACTTAGTGGTAGAGGGCTTCTCAAAAAGATTAGCATCTCTTTGATATGGTGGAAGGTAAGGAACAAAATAACAAAACTCTAAATCATGCAAATTGTGAAATCTCTAAATTAGCAATGTTTATTTTGTTTCCCCAAAATTTTTGTTAGTTTTTCAAATTATGCAATTTTTATTTATTGCACATCTGATGTTTCTCTGTCTGTCTCTCTATTTGATTTAGTCAGTTGAAGACTCATTATGTATTGTGGGTATTATATGAATTTCAACCTCTGTGAATTAAGGAGGGGCCTTTACTGGATTTTGTTAAATTATATCACTTCTTATCATCAATATCCCTTCAATTAGCTTATTCTATAGATGAATTTTAGCCTTTATACCAATGATTTATTCCTTGATTTTGGTGGATTAGAGTCTGAAGAAAGAATGATATGCAACTGTAAGGAGCTTTTGAAAGATGTACTCAGATGTTGTTTTGCTTTAGATATGGCAAGCTTGATGAGGTAAATAGGGAGAGATGCTGAGATTAAAGAGTATAAAATTTGGAATAATAGAATTGGAAGTAGCTCCTAGCAACTACGCTATCATCCTTGTTTACAGTTTGGCTTTAATATTTCGGAGTTGTGTTGTTAGTCTTATTGATATTTATTAAGCTAGCAATCTTAGTGTTTTTTTTTTTAAACCTATAGCGTCTGTTCCTAATGATAGCTCTTTATCATCAGACCAAAATACCAATCAGTTTTTTGTGTAGACGGGGATTGAATCCCAAATTTCTTATACAACCATCAAAAACTTTATACTAGTTGAGCTAACTGGAAACCACATCTAGCAATCTTAGTTAGGTGGCCTTTGAAGGATTGGCTGTGAGCTTTTGCTTTGTTTGTAATGTTTTTGCTCTTTAATATAAGGTCTGAATTATATATATATATATAGTAATTAGAAGTAGGTCTCATGCATTGGATCATGTGGAACAATGTTAATCTGTTATCATGCAATTACTACTTTTTGTTCTAATGATTAGTGTTGATTCCACATCACTACTCTCTCTCTCTCTCTATTTGTATGGTCAAATATTTAGTAACAGGGGAGTTGATATCTTTATGGTGCTTGTTGATTGTTGAGGGTCATTTTTTGTGAAATCCGAATAGAAGGAAGGAAGCCCAACCCAGCAACAAGGGCAGCAAAAGAAATGGCAAGCATAGAATAAAACCATTAAGCGCAAGCGGCAGGAATAATGGATCACAGGTCCATAGAATAAATAAATGGGCCTTGAGAAAGCAAATGGGCTCAAAAGAGCCCCGGAAAGAGAGAAATAGCAAATAGCAAACCCATGGGCAGTGTATGATGTGAAAAAGTAAGAATGGGCCGCGGCAGGCTCAAAGCAATGCAAGCAAAGAGAGTAGAGGATTGATGGTAGGCCCACAAACCCCAAGGATGAGAATTTAATAAAAGTCCATAGGAACACAAAGTTAGGAAAAGGGCCGAGGAAGCCCAAGACAAGCAAATGGGCCGAGGATGCCCAAGGGAAAACAAAAGGGACACAAGAGCCCATAAGTAAGAAAACCCATGGCCATGCTAAGCCATTGGGGAAAGAATAAGCGGTAGGATCAAGTCATTACAGCAGGAATGACAGAGTAGTATGGCAGGACATGATGGCAATTAAGAAATAGGCTGAAAGACATGTAAAGCCCAGTATCAAATAAAGCCCAGCTCCTAAAGGGAACTGGGAATTATAAAACAGCCCACATAAAAGGTCGAAGAAGGGTGGCAGACTGTGCAAGCAAGCCTCCAGACCGCGGCAAACGCATGAACAGCAGGCAGATTTTGGACATACATGAAAGGGAAGCACGCGTAAGGCCCAAGCACCACCAGCCTATACCTAGCCAATATAGGACGTGGTGGGGTCATGGGTCAGAGGTAAAGGGGTATGGTTTGGTGGTGGGGAGAAGGGAAAAGACCTATTCTGCGGCTCCTGCCCAAACTCCTTTGGGAGGTACGTCCTGCTGGGATGACAGACCACCCAAAAGAAGTAGGGTTGAGGGAGGAACCGTTAGGTGCATGCCATGAGGGATAGAGAGAGAGAGAGCACCCACATCGTGGCAGGAAAGGGTGCCACGACAGACTAATAAATGAAACAGCCTTCCTTTGTCTGGAAGTGGAGAGTGGCACATAGACGAACCAGTGGTGGTCGGCAAGTACATCCAGACCAGACAAAGGTGGTTAAGGGGAAAAATAGTAAAATTTGGTCACGGCAGGCACTATAAGAAGACCCTTGCCGTGCCCAAAAAAGGGGATCGAAAAATAAGGGGAGAATCATGAAATAAAAAAAAAAAAAAAAGTAAAAACAAAGGAAAGAAAAAGATAAGAGAGAAAATAGAAAACGAAGAGAGTTAATACGGTGGGCATGCACCGGTAGGTCGATTTCCCTTTCTCCCTCTCAAAATCCTACTCTCTTCCAAAAAAGTAAAAAGGATTCATTTGGGCACTAACCATTCAGGTCCGGTTCCCTCAAAGTCATTAATCCCCACGGCAGGATCTTTCTTGGGGGATTGGCTGCAATGAGAAGAAGCGTTCTTCCTCTTTGGTTTTTGCTTCTGCAGACCAAACTTGACTTGATTCATATTTATTCTTGATTAGCTCATATTATTACTTACTCCTTTATCTTCTTTGTAAAAGTCATTGTTATCACTGTGGTTATGTTTTATAAATAGGGATTATTTGGTCATTTTCTATTAAAAACTCAGAAGACTCTGTTTTGTTGTTATTATTATATCTGTCTGCCATAACTCATCTGAAACAGCTCTGCCTACCATAAGCACACTCCTGGCAGACGAGGCATAGTTTGTGCACAAACCAGCCCAAATTGAGTTGTAGTTGGACTGGTCTCAACTCTCTTACTCTGAAACATTTGGGCCTACTACTGTAGGAGGCAGCCTAGCCCAACGCATAACACAAAAAGGCCCCTACATTAAATTGGCGACTCTGCTAGGGAGTTGAGAAACAGATTAGGGACAAGAGCCCTCGCAAACAAATGCCTCCAAAGTTCAGGACAACACGAAATATGAGTGCCGTGTCCTCACAAGCAGAATCTAGACCAACAACGCCTCACCAACAACAGCCTAACCAGGCGGAGGGTGCCAACAGAATGGGGGCTGGACCCCAACCTCCTCCAAGAATCCCCGCAGACAACGCCAACACCTTCCTTGAGGTGTTGCAGGCTCTACAACACTCGCAACAACAAATAATGGAAGAAATCTGTCAGCTAAAAATAGTCAGAATGAAGGAAAAAGCGAGCCAACATGATCCAGAACATGCGGCAGACAAAGAAGAGACACCAGCAGGAGGTGTTCCATAGAATGCGGATCAACGTTTTATTACTATGGCTGAAGTAGCGGTTCTCCTGGAGCAAGAGAGAGCCAGAGGACCCAAGGAGAGATTCTATGCAAGAAGGCCTCCATACCCATTAAAGGTGCTCAGTAAACCATACCCCGAGAGGTACGAGCCGCAAGCTTTTGCGTAGTATGATGGTAGGAAGGGAAGTGCTGTTGAGCACGTGAGCAAGTTCATTGACACGCTTGGCCCTTACGCCACAGACGAAGACTTGTGTCTTCGAAAATTTTCTAAATCACTGTGTGATCGGGCTTACACCTGGTACATTGGCTTAAAGCTAGGATTGATCCCAACATGGGATGACATGGTGGATGTATTTTGTACTAAATACTTCCACGGAGAAGAAACGGTAACACTTGCAACTCTGCAAGCAACCAAGCAAAGGAATGACGAAGACTTGATGGAGTATATCAAGAGATTCAGGGACATAGCACTTGATTGCTATGACCATTGCGAAGAAAGGACACTAGTAGAGATGTGTATGACGAATATGATCAGGGAGTACAGGGCAGTCCTGGAGAACTTAGAAATCTCCCAGTTTGCACAGTTGTTGCAAAAGGCAAAAAAACCTGCCCAGTCCGTAAAGCCAAGCACGGGCAAGAAAAGTGCTCTGCAAGCCATGACAGTGTCTACTGGTGAGTGGAGAAGGAAGAATGACGGGAGAGAGTATGATACTCCCCCACCAATACCAAGCACTTCGAAGGAGCTAGATGTGCTGCTAGACAAGTGGATAGCAGATGGGATCTTCAAGCCTAACCAAGTTTCTAGAGAGCCCACAGAAGAGGAGCGGAGGGACCCATGCTTTTGTCGTTTACACAATTACGTACAACATCTTACCGCAGAATGTTGGGCGCTCCGCAGACTAGTGCATTGTAGGATCAAAGAAGGGACTCTAGAACTGTCCCAGCAAGAAGTCCAAGGAAATCCACTCACAAACCACAAAGGGAAGGGTGTAGAGCGGTGGTAATTTGCGCGGACCCAGGAGAGGACGAAGAAGAAAACCTAGCCTTGCCTGCAGCGGCCATTACCACTTTACAACAGAGCTCTAAGTTCAAAAATTTGTTCGACCAACTGGGACTCACAACAAAGGAAAGAAAGGTAGCCACGGAGGCTTTGGTGAGCATCACCTCTGGTGTAGGGGTAGAATGTCTATCGGCAGAAATCCCAGATGACAAGGCTCTCTTACAAGAGTCAACTGAAATCACTTTTAGTAATGAAGATATGGAGGTGGGACACCCAGATCACAGGAGACCCCTATACTTAGCGGCATCCATAAATCAAATCCCCATAAAGAAAGCCTTGGTAGATACAGGTGCTTCTGTGAATCTCATTCCATTGAGCACTTTACAACAGAGCTCTAAGTTCAAAAATTTGTTCGACCAACTGGGACTCACAGCAAAGGAAAGAAAGGTAGCCACGGAGGCTTTGGTGAGCATCGCCTCTGGTGCAGGGGTAGAATGTCTATCGGCAGAAATCCCAGATGACAAGGCTCTCTTACAAGAGTCAACTGAAATCACTTTTAGTAATGAAGATATGGAGGTGGGACACCCAGATCACAGGAGACCCCTATACTTAGCGGCATCCATAAATCAAATCCCCATAAAGAAAGCCTTGGTAGATACAGGTGCTTCTGTGAATCTTATTCCATTGAGCACTTTACAAGTGGTAGGAATTTTAGAAAGAAGGATTTAGGGGTGCCCAATGGAAGTGACAGGGTTCGACGGAAGGGGCGAGTACACCGCAGGCCACATTTAGCTATGGTTGAAAGTAGGCCCCATAGCTTTTTTAGCTCGGTTCCACGTGGTGAAAACAGAAGTATCCTATTATGTGCTTTTGGGAAGGCCATGGTTGCACAAACACCGATTGGTCCCATCCACCTATCACTAGTGCGTGAAAGGAAGGCTGAATGGCAGGATGATATGCATAGCCGCAAACCCCTCACTGTTCGAGCAGGCAGAGGTCCATTTAGTAGAAACTATGTTCTATGATCAATGGGCTCCATTTGGGGAAAGCTCAGTATCAAAGCCACGAGGTACCTTCGTGCCTAAGTGGGAAGACGTCCAAGATGACCCAGAGCCTGATCTAAGTAAATTATTTGCAAGAAAGAGGAAAAGGAGAGAAGCGCCCGCCGCAGAATCAGATGACACACCCCAATGTGTCAAGATCCGAGGCCCTGATGACAGGATTGTATACAAATTATGAAGGCACGCGGGGCCCGCGATTGAAACACAGACGGGTCCCACCCAGGAATGGCAGCACGAGAATTTGGCTTATTGCATGGTTCAAGAAAGTTCAGGGGAAGAAAATAATAAGGAGGAAAGCAAAGAAGTTGTGGCAGAAAAAGAGGTACAGGTTACGGCAGAAGAAGAAATGGAGGAAGTTGACCTGGGGTTTGCTTTGCAAGGACCGAGGCCCATCTTAGTTAGTGCAAGTTTGATAGAAAAAGAAAAATCAGAACTGGTACTGCTATTGAAAGAATTCAAAGACGTCTTCACATAGGACTACAGTGAAATGCTAGGGTTAGACCTTGGGCTAGTTGCACATACGCTAAATGTGGACCCAGGGGCAAGGCTAGTGGCCCAGCCTGCTAGGATATTTCAGACGAAAATAGAAGGACAAATAGTCAAAGAAGTGCAGAAATTGCTAGCCGCAGGATTCATCAAGCCTATTCAACACCCTCGCTGGCTATCCAACATAGTGCTAGTAAAGAAGAAGAACGGCTAGAGAAGATGTTGTGTAGACTTCAGAAATCTCAACAAAGCCTGTCCAAAGGACGAGTTCCCATTGTTAAATATGGATTTACTGATAGATTCTGCGGTAGGAAGTGCCATGTTTTCATTCATGGATGGTTTCAGTGGGTACAACCAGATCAGAATGGCACTAAAGGATGCGGAGAAGACTGCTTTCAGAACACCTATGGGAAATTTCTACTACACTGTGATGCCCTTCGGGTTGAAAAATGCAGGTGCAACTTATCAACGAGCAATGACGACCATATTTCACGATATGATGCATCAGGAGTTAGAAGACTATGTGGACGACATAGTGGTTAAGTCAAAAAGGAGAGAAGAGCACTTCTATGTGTTGAAAAGGGTATTTGAAAGATACAGAGCCTTTAAATTGAGAATGAACCCTCTCAAATGGGCATTTGGAGTATCCTCCGGGAAATTCTTGGGTTCTTGGTTCACAGCAGGGGAATAGATGTAGACCCAGCCAAAGCCACGACCATTGCAACTATGAAACCTCCAGCCACGGTAAGGGAACTAAAGAGCTTCTTAGGAAAAGTCCCGGAGATTCATCCCTGGGTTGGCATCAATCACTTTGGCTTTCACCAAGTTGCTCAGGAAAGGGCAAAGTTTTGAATGGGGAGAAGCGCAGCAAACGGCCTTCAAGAGACTGCAGCAAATCATGATGAACCTCCCTACAGTGCAGGCCCCAATCCACAAAAAACCATTACTACTTTACATGGTCACCAATTCGTATGCCATTGGTGCATTAATCGCCCAAGAAGATGGAGGGGGCGTCGAGCAACCAGTGTACTACATCAGCCACGCCTTAAAAGATGCAGAAACTCGTTACCCAAGGGCAGGAAAGGCGTGTTTGGCTATTGTGTATGCCTCACAGAGGTTACGCCATTATTTCTTGGCCTACGAAGTATGGCTGATGACCAAGTCCCATGCCATCAAAGCTTTGTTACAGCAACCAATCCTCTCTGACAGGATATCCCAGTGGTTGTTACAATTGTCACAGTACGACTTAAGAATGGGGGCGTCTAGGGCGGTGAAAAGCCAGGCTATAGTAGACTTATTGGCACAATTTTCAGGAGAGGAAGAATTCCTGCTGGGCGATGAAGTTCTAGGGGAAGTAGCCATGGCAGAAGAGGTCAGAGAACAATGGGTAATGAAATTTGATGGGTCTTCTACCACCTAGTCTAGAGGAGTGGGAGTAGTTTTGTACCATGAAGAAGATAAGGTAGTAGCACTATCATTCAAGCTGGAATTCCCCTGTTCAAACAACACGGCAGAATACAAAGCCTACCTAACCGGACTGGCCACAGCTCTTGAAATGGGAGTCAAGCATTTAAGGGTACTGCGTGATTCGAACTTAGTGGTCTGCTAGACCAAAGGGAGTTTCTCCCCAAAAGAACCCAGCCTAGCCCCATACAGAGCAATGGCCTAGAAAATGGAAGAAAAGTTTTCAACTTTTGAAATAGAACATGCTCCAAGAACGAGAATCGGTTTGCCGATGTGTTGGCTGCACTAGGCTCACAAATAATGTTCGAAGGGGATAACATCAGAGTAGAGGTCAGCAAGAGAGAAGAATCCATAATTGAGATGTTGAAAGAAATGTTCCAGGAGGAACACTGCGAAGGGGATTGGTGGATCCCCATAAGGGAAGCTTTGATGGGGGAAGAAGATGCCGTGGAGCTAAAAATCTAAAAGACTACGCCCTGGTAAGGGGAGAACTGTACCGCAGGATGCCGAGTGGGGTTTTGTCCAGATGTATGGGGCAAGAGGAGGACCAGAGAAAGTTGAAAGAAGTACATGACAAAACTTGCGGATCCTGCGGGGAGGTCAATCTTTACCGAAGACTTCAAAGGGCAGGCTTTTATTGGCCAAACATGGGTAAAGATGCAGACCAAGCCCAAACCCAGTGTGGGAACTGCCAACTTGTGGCAGACAAGGAGGAAAGTTACGCTGTGTTCATCAACGAAAACTGGAGAAGCCCATTCATACAATACCTGACGGAAGGCATCCTGCTGCAAAAGCACAGCGAAAAATATAAGCTTAAGAGGTTGGCAACGCGATACTTTTTGCATAGTATGGTCCTTTTTAAAAAAGGGTACGATGGGGACCCCTTAAGGTGTTTGGGCCCTGAAGAAGCAAGAGAAATGGTGAAAGAAGTGCACTCAAGAGAGTGTGGGGAGCACCAGGGAAAGAAAAGGCTTTACAGATGCTTGCTGCAAATGGGCTACTACTGGCCTACCATGAAAAAGGATACGGCAGAATTTGTGAAAAAGTGCCACAGTTACCAAGTACAGGCCAATTTGATTCAAACTCATTCGCAGAATTTGTATAGCATGGTCACACCATGACCCTTCCACACTTGGGGGCTTGACTTGGTTGGACCGGTGAACCCACCATCGCATGGATACATATGGATACTAGTAGCTACAGAATATTTTACTAAGTGGGCAGAGACAGTACCACTTCGTAAAGCCACAAGAGGAGCAGTGGAAAACTTTATCAAGGAAAACATAATTGTAAGGTTTGGAGTTCCCCACAAGGTCATCAGTGACAACGGTACACCTTTTGTCAACAGTGATGTGAGGAAGATGCGAGAGTTCTACCAAGTCAAGCACCACCGGTCATCACCTTATTACCCTCAAGGAAATGGGCAAGCAGAGGCAACGAACAAGACTCTCATAAAGATTATCAGTAAAATGAGCCAAGAGTATACAAGAGGATGAGCAATGCACCTGCCAGACGCTCTTTGGGCTTATAGAAGTTCACCTAAGTCAGCCACAGGTTTTTCACCTTTTTCCTTGGTCTATGGAATTGAGGTGGTGAGCCCAGCAGAGATAATGACCCTATCCCTGAGAGTCATGCAGATGTAAGAAAAAGAGAAAGAATAAGAAGTCTTTGCGGCAGAAAGGTGCGAAGACCTAAAAGGACTTGATGAAAAAAGAGAAAAGGCCCAAGAACGCAGCCGCAGATACAGGCAAAGAATGACTGAGGCCTACGGCAAGATGACTAAATAGAGAGTGTTCATGGAAGGAAAACTTGTTCTAAAAGTGGCAGACTATGTTAGAAGAGGCCTGGTAGGACCATCGAAGTTCGCACCGAAATGGGAAGGACCTCTTGTGATAAGGGAGGCACATCCAAGTGGGTACTACCGTTTGACTCAGATGGATGGCAGAGACTTAATGGATCCTATCAACGGGAAATGGTTGAAACGTTACTATGCCTAAGGAGAAAAGTCATGTGATTGTCCCTTTCTTTTGTTTTGTTGAAAAAACTCTTATGTTTCCTTTTACCTTTTCCATCTTTCAAGTGACTATGTCACAAGACAAAAAAATTGTAACTTGCTTTCATGAGGATGCAATGAAAAGCACGAAGTATTATCATCATATGTCATAGCAAAAGCAAAAAACAGTAGCAAAGTGTAGCATCATAAGTTACAAACCCAAACTGTGGCAAACTAGCCAAATAAGTGCTATAGGAAATATAATGTACTAAATAAAGTAATAAGGCAAAGGAAACAACAAAACAAAGAAGAAACTGCATCATCATCAATGAAGTCCAAAAATGAGTGGTTGGTCTCCAAAACGACTGGACCCACCTATGCTAAAAAGCAGGCGCTCGCGACGGCCCTCCAAGTCTGCCATTTCCTTTCTCAGAACCTCGAGGCGTGAGTCAATAGCATCGACAGTAGGCTGGACTCTCCTCATGAAAATGGCTCGGGCAATCTCTCGAAGGTGGTCCAAGATAAACTCCATAGCAAAACCAACACTCACAAACTCCTGCACCGCAGCCTTCCACTGCAGGATCCTTTCGGTGGAGACAGTGTCAACAAAGTTGTGCTCAATATCGTACAGCACACTACCCAACATCCTCAAGAAATGCTCTCTGGCGGAGCGACCAAGTCGGAATCCCTGCATGAAGTCCCCACGGTTACTATAAACCGTCACCAAGTGAGAAGCGCAGTCCTCAGGAATTTTGAAGCCGTGGAAATCTATATAAGGAGGTCCGGAGCCCCAGAAATTCGCAAGTCCAAGATCATTGACTTCAAGTTGGTCAAAGCGTGCAAAAAAGGCTGCAGCCTCGCTCACAGGATCTGGAATGGTGGCAGAACTGCTGCCCACTTCAAACTAAGAAGGAACTGTAGGAAGTGGACTTGTCAAGAAAGCACAAGGCATGAAATGAGAAACCTTGGTAAAAAAAGAAAAAGAGACAAACCCACGGGGAAGAAATGAAGAAAGAAATAAGGGAAAAGAAGGTTCACCAGGGCCAGTGATAATGGGGGCTATGGGAAGGACAGAGACAGAGACAGACACAAAAGGAATGGTGGAAACCGACGCTGTAAATACGGCAGAAACTGGTACAGAAGTTACGGCAGGAATGGGTGCTGTGGGCGCGGCAGGAGTAGTTGCTGCAGACACCCCTACGTCTGCTGCAATTCCTAGCCCCTCAAAGGTCTCTGCAAACAGAGAAATAGACATGCAAATAAAAGGGGAAGTGTGAACTTAGCAAAAGGAGGAGAAGAGTGAACTTAGCAAAAAAAAAAAAAAGGAGGGAAGAAAGCACATACCCATGAATTCAGTCTCGGGTGGAGCACTCTCCTCTTCTTCGGATTCAGAAATCCTCCTCCCCAGAACGGGCTCGTCGTTAGGATCCTCAAGAATGTCCTCAAACTCCTTAAAGGACAAATCAGCATCAGCCCCACAGGTGACAGAAATAGGAATGGAGGAAGGAGTAACTACCAGAGAGGAACCGTCCTTCACAGCCTGAGACAGAGCAGCGAAGGGGTCACCGGTGGAAATGACAAGAGGCGTAACAAGAGTAGCCTCGATCTGAGTAGCAGCAGGAGGGGTGGCTCTCCTTTGAACAGAGGGTGTCACGGCAGGAGTAGGGGTGACCTCACTAACCTTCCCAGTACGAGTACCCTCATCTATGGGTACCAGCCCAGTGGGAGAGGTAGGAGCCTCAGTAGGAACTCCATGCGTAGCTGCAGAAGAGGCAGGTGTTGCAAACTCAGCCCCATAAAAAAAGCCCTCCATGGGTGTGCCCATGGAGGCAGAAAGCTCCTTGGCAGTAGGGCGATATATAGAAAGAGGCTCGGGCTCATCCTAGAAGACAAAAATAGGAAGATATGAAGATCAAAGTAACTTTTTTGGGTGAATGAGGTAACCAAAAGCGTATGGCAGACTGAACATATGTAAATAAATAAAAAATAAAAAAAAAGGGAGAAGAAGAGAGAGGAAATGTACCTCCAATTCAGGTTCATCGAGCACAATGGGACGGGTGGCTGACGTATCCTCCTTATGCTTAGACTGCAAAGGAAAAGGGGGACAAGAGACAGAGTCAAAGAAAGAAGTCAGCAAGCATGTCAGATTCAACCACAGGAAAAGTAAATATATATATATATATATATGTATTTGAAGGACAAAGCAAAATTAAAAGTGACGTACTCTCCGCTCAGCGGCAAACGCAGGATGGGGAGTTGTCTTCCTCTTATTGCCTCGTGTTCTGCTGGCAGGAGTAGCGTCTATGGGTGGTCGAGGAGTGGCAGACTTGGGCTTGCTGGCAGATTTAAGTTTGGCAGGACCTTTCTTGACTGGTGCAGGAACATTTATCACTTTAACCTTCTTTTCCCAACCTGGAGGATAATCACCTGTGTGCCAATACCATCCTTTCTTCTCCTCATCCCATTCAAAGATGGCGGACCGGTTCTGTTTCCTGGCATATGCCAACACAGACTTGGAAGGTAGGAGCAACAGAGGATTAGGCGAGACAACCATACTAAGCCCCTTAGGAGGAATTAGAGAGAAACCGCGACTGCCTGCCAACTCTTGCTCAAACGAGGTCATTACTGCCTGCCAGTAAAGGTCTAACCGAAGTAGGGGACTTCGTGAGAAAGGAAAGGTCATCAGGAATGTCTTGATCTAGCCCAAACTGCCTTCTTACCCGGTTGGCAGGATAATGGACAAACCTGACACCTTCATCGGCCAAATAGGGCAACCATCCGGCATTGGTGGCTGCCAAATAGGTGATACCCGTCTCGTTAAAACCAGCCAAAGGAGTAGTAGTTCCAACAGTATCAACAAACGAACCCATTGCAGAATCTATGCATGTATAACCTGTACTCAAATTTCTATAAGCTCTCTAGGAGAAACCAACACCTTCATCAAAAAACTCAACAACAGAATAATCAATAGGCTTCAAACCAGACTAACGGAAAGCCAGAGGAAAATCGGACTCAAATCTGCCGCAGAAGTCAGTAATTACCCTCGGGCAGGATTGATACTTCGCTTTAGCAAAGCGAACGGGCCTACACTTTGCCAAGTGCTGGGCACAACGCTCAAATAACAACTGCTGCAGGATGATGCTATGTACAGAGGAAGTGACTATGTGGCAGGAGTCGGCCTGACTCTCGTCACTCCGCAGGATATCCAGTTGGACATACAGATGCCCCAAGAACATAGGGGCCAGCGGTAGACTCACCTCGGCAAATATTTTAATGGCCAAACGAAAATATAAAGGTTTTATGGCATAATGGGGGTGAGACCCAAAAACAAACTTGCAAAGCCAAAAGGCAACAAAAGCTGCATGACGAGCAACTACAGAAAATTTGGAGGAAGAACTAACCCAATACGATAACTTGGCGTTTCCGGTCATCCTTTTCTTCAACTCAACTTCAATGGCCTCTTCTTCCGGAGAAAGTTCTATGGTGGCAAGATCAACATCATCGAGAACTGGCAAAAGTAATTGATCAGCCACGTCTTCAAGAGTAACGGTGAGTTCGCCACAGGAAAAGAAGAATGTGTGGGTGGTGGCACACCACGGGCGAACCAAATGGCGAAGGTTGTAGAGGTCTCAGAAATTGGATAGACTTTAGGATAGGATGACGGCCTTCAGAACATCGGCCCACTGAAGCAAACCCATGAAGCCCGTATCGGATAACTCGCTATCGACCCACTCCTTCCAACCCGAGGCAGTACCCGACCCAAATTCGAAATGGATAGGCACAGGGAGTGAAACACCTTAACGAATGACTAGATCAGAAATGGAGGAAGACATCGAGGCCCAAGAAACATTGGGGTTTCACTGGCAAAGAGCGAGCCACACACGGCCCGGCGGCGGCGGCACGTAGTCACCGGGAATCTCGGGGAAGTAAGGACAAACATCATACCAAGGATCGATTAGAGGGGCGCACTCACTATCTGGGTCACGTCGTGCCTCTTTCTCATCAGAGTGGTCCAATTCGGAGTACACGGCCTCCTCGCCTATCTCTTATCCGGTAGGAGGATCGGAAACGGTCTCTTTCCCTTTACGGCGGGAAGAGCCTTGGCTTTTCACCGCCGCCATAGCGTGAGGGCTTGATCGGAGTAAAATGGGTATGGGTGTTCGAAAAGAAGAAAACGGTGGAGGAAGGGAAACGGATAGAATATTTTGGAAAAGAAGGAGTTTATGTCTGGATTGCAAAGGGACTCTCTTCTTAAATACCTGGGTCATTAATGCCGGCATGAAGGGAGGCGACTGATTAGCCATCAAGAAGAGAATGAAATTAATAAAGCGGGGGTTATGTCTTAAAATAAATGCCATTTTGGGAAATTTGAAGAGTCACTACTGTTCACGGCAGGAAAAGAAATATATATATATATATATATATGAGAAGGGGTCCATAGTTTAAAAAAAGCTCGCAAAGGAAAAGAAAGAAGAGAAGTGGAAAGGAAAAGAAAGTCTTTTATTCACATATGGACCGCATAAATGTTGAGGGTCATTTTTTGTGAAACCCGAATAGAAGGAAGGAAGTCCAACCCAGCAACATGGGCAGCAAAAGAAATGGCAAGTATAGAATAAAACCATTAAGCCCAAGTGGCAGGAATAATGGATCACAGGTCCATAGAATAAATAAATGGGCCTTGAGGAAGCAAATGGGCTCAAAAGAGCCCGGAAAGAGAGAAATAGCAAATAGCAAACCCATGGGCAGTGTATGATGTGAAAAAGTAAGAATAGGCCGCGGTAGGCGCAAAGCAATGCAAGCAAAGAGAGTAGGGGATTGATGGTAAGCCCACAAACCCCAAGGATGAGTATGAAGTAATTGGGCCGGGGAAGCCCAATGAAGTTAGTAAAAGCCCATGAGAACACAAAGTTAAGAAAAGGGCTGAGGAAGCCCAAGACAAGCAAATGGGCCGAGGATGCCCAAGGGAAAACAAAAGGGAGAAAAAGATAAGAGAGAAAACAGAAAACGAAGAGAGTTAATACGGTGGGCATGCACCAGTAGGTCGATTTCCCTCTCTCCCTCTCAAAATCCTACTCTCTTCCAAAAAAGTAAAAAGGATTCCTTTGGGCACTAACCATTCAGGTCCGATTCCCTCAAAGCTATTAATCTCCATGGCAGGATCTTTCCTTGGGGGATTAGCTGCATTGAGAAGAAGCGTTCTTCCTCTTTGGTTTTTGCTTCTGCGGACCAAACTTGACTTGATTCATATTTATTCTTGATTAGCTCATATTATTACTTACTCCTTTATCTTCTTTGTAAAAGTCATTGTTATCATTGTGGTTATGTTTCATAAATAGGGATTATTTGGTCATTCTCTATTAAAAAGTCAGAAGACTCTGTTTTGTTGTTATTATTATATCTGCCTGCCATAACTCATCTGAAACAGCTCTGTCTGCCATAAGCACATCTCTGGCAGACGAGGCATAGTTTGTGCACAAACCGGCCCAAATTGAGTTGCAGTTGGACCGGTCTCAACTCCCTTATTCAGAAACATTCGGGCCCACTACCGCAGGAGGCAGCCCAGCCCAACGCACAACACAAAAAGGCCCCTACATTGATTTTTAGGTAGCTTGAGGGTTATAGGGGTTTGCTGTTTTTGTTTTCATAAAAGATGGATTTCTAGATTGAATAGTAAATAGCATTCGTTTGGCACTAAACTTGGTATGTATATTAAGAACATAAAAAATTAAAAAATTAAAAAGAAAAACATGTAATTTAGTAGTGAGATTTTTGAAAAATCAATCCAACAAAAAGTTATTAAGTGGTTATGGTCGGCATTTTTGTGTTATTGGGCTTTGATTTCTCCTGCCACATTACGGCCCGTAGGTCTGAGGTAAGAGAGTTGGGGTTGGCCTAAATGAAATACACTTTAGGTCAGTTTGTGCACAAGTCAAGTCATCCCAATATAGACGCGTTCTAATAGAAGCGTTGAGTGTACGGCGTGCCCACAGTAGGAACAATTGTTACAAATGTTATAGCAGGAATACAGTATGGCAAAACAACTACAATACTAAACAAATAATGTTAACACCGAACTAAAGGAAAGTAGCCTAATAAAGTCATGGCAGGATAATACAATAGTGAAAATAATGCTACAGCAGACAGTTTAATAACTAAACGGTAAACTAATCACCTAACAAGCATAAAAGAAAAACTTGTCTGCTAGAAAAGTAGGCTTAGCTTCTTAGTAGATGCAAGTCTAAGAATGGAACCGATCCCCAATGTGAGTAACCTCAAAGAAGGCTTCTGCCATATAAGTTACGCACTTTGGAAAAATGACCTAAATGGTTTAAGTTTCAATCCTTAATCTCCCAAAGAGTGGGCCTGTCAAGAGGGAGAGAAAAAATGTAGTCTATTGATGTATGTATCTATTCCAACCGCTCATGTCTCTTTAATTTTTGTATATCCTTTTCTTTTCTCTCCTTTTTTTTTTTTTTTGTTCTACCTCTTCTCCTTTTTTGTTCCTTCTGTCCTCCTTTACTGTTCACAGCTACCACTTTTTATACTATCTATCATGGTGCGATTTGCCATTTTTACCTTTCAACTGCTTTTGGCTCCTTATGGGTGTCCTTCTAAGACTGCCCACTAGCCTTCTGGTTGCTCAGCCACTACCATAGCTCTGAATCTGTTGGTTGCACCACTCCCCATTCCTAGACAAAATTCATGTCTTGTTTCTTACATCTCTCTATGTTTCATTACTCTCATCTGGATAAGGATTAAGCCTCTCCATCACCTACCTCTATGGCATGTATTAAGTGGTCCCAACCCATAATTACTTCTTTTAGGTGAGATGCCATCCCCAGCAGGACATTTCCTCCCTAAAGAAGTTTGAGCGGGAACCCCAAAATAGACCCCTTCTTTCTCCCCACCGCCAGACCATACCCTCTAAATACCTTGACTCGTGGCCCACCGCCCATGTATTGGCTGGGCACAAGTAGGTGGTGCCTTGGCCCTTTGTGCATGCTCCATTTTGTCTAAATTTGTTTCTTTCTGGCCTTCATGCCATTTTTACTATCTCCATGTTTGTTTGATTCTACTGTATGTTTTAGTTGGTGTTTATCTCTTGTGGCGTGAAGGATGTGTGGGCTTTTGGGCTCATGTTCCCTGCGTTTTATCCCTTCTTTGGACTGGGCGTTGCTTGGGCAAAGGCCCTCATCTTCCAACCAAGCCCATCTGTGTTAGTGGTCCTTTTGGCTATTGGTTCTGCCATGTCACTTCATCGTGCCTACTATAGCTTTACCCTCCCTTTTATTTCGTGTTACACCGTGAACTTGTGGGTTGATGTTCTTGCCATGCCAACCCATTTCTTTGTCAATCCTTTGCTTAGGGCTTCCTAGGCCCACTTTTCACATCTTTACCTCTTGTGGACTTTTTTGGCCAACATTCCTGCTGTGATAGCCCATTTCATTATTTCATCCCTCGGACTTCCTTGGCCCGTTTACTTCCTCTTTACCTCTTTTACTCCCATGAGCTTTTTACTAGATCCTTTGGGCTTCCTCGGCCACATCATTACCTCTTTTTACTTTTCAGGCTTATTAGCCTTTAAGCTAACTCAATGAGTTTACTAATTCATTTCCCGGGCTTCCTCGGCCCATTTACTTCCTCTTTATCTCTTATTATTCCAATGGGCTTACTACTTCATTCATTGGGCTTCCTCGGCCCATTCATTCCTTCTTTACCTCTTTTTATTCTTGTGAGCCTGCTGGCCATCAATCCTGCCATTTCAGCCTGCTGGGCTTGTTTCCCTATTCCCTTACTATTTTCCCCTTCTCACTTTCTTTATATTGTTGAGCTTCTTCTGCTATTGGGTCCTTTGTCAAAAGTGGGCATCAACAGTGGTCTAACAGCAATGTATGAGCAACAATACAACTGGAGCAACTCTAAAAACGTGGCTAGGGTTTTGCCTTATATACCTAGGGCAAAAACATAAAAACCCTAAACGTTTAATGAGTTAGGGCTGAGTTGGAAAACTACAGAAAAACGCAATTTGATCGATTTTCGATTGATCGAATCTATTCTTCGATCGATCGAGCCAGACCAAAATGCCCCAATGCATCTACAGTCTCTCGATTCCAACTTTACAATAATTAATCAACTTTGAGCATATTTTAACAAGTCTAAACATGCTGTTTTGATCATGGTTTGCCAATATTACAAATTAGAGTTCTAAATACATAAATTCCTAAACCTTTAGAACCTAACAAACTCCCCCTTTGGCAATCCGTGAAAAAACCCTAATTAAAAGCTCAAAGTTTACAAGTAAAAAGCCCTTTACAAAAAAAATGCTCATAAACTCAAATTCAAACCTAACTACTATCCATCGGTTGCAAGTGTAGACAACAGCTTTGTTGAATCAACCTGTATATTCCTAAAATACTCAACAAACGCATAAACGCATGTGTGACAGAAAATAACATGTATAACTCATAAAACATATATGAATAAAGACATATATGAATGAACAACTCATAAATATAAATCAATAAGCAGTGAATCACAAAGCAACAAGAATCAATGAATATAACATGTATATCAATCAATGTTACTCCCCCTAACATGAATAACCCCAAAAATGATATACAAAGTGAAGCACCTAGATACAATCTAAAAACTCCACAAGCTCCTCAACAACAAAAAGTAACAAAAAGTCTCCCCCTAACTACAAAAACTCCTCTACAAGTCAAAAACTCCACTCCCCCTTTTTGTAACGAAATGCCAAAGGGCAATCACAAGTCGCCATCAAAAGGAGGTGGTGAGGGTGAATGAAGACGCGCAAAGTCGGCTCGCAGAGCACGAAACTCATCTAGTAAGTCCACCAAAATCTGACCATGAGCCGCCTGAACGGTCATGACAGTCTCCAGGGTACGACGAACATCAAAGTCGGTCGAAGGAGGTGGAGGAACATCAGCAGCAGCAGCATCATCACCAACTGGATCAGGAACATCCTCACCAGCAAGACCAGTAGAAGAAGAAGGAGGAGGTGCGCTACTAGATGGCTCAGACCTAGGGTGTTTAGAACCAGCTCGAAGATGAGCGGCCCTCTGTCTAAGAAAAGACGCACCTATGGGAGCTATCACATGAACGGGCTCAGAGGAAGGGAAGCCACCAAGATCAAGATAAAGGAGAATCCTATGAATGAAAATAGGATGCACAAGAGCATGAGAAGTAGATGAACTCCTATAAACATCGTTCAAAGAACGAAGAAAGAGATGAGGAAAACTAATAGGAGCATCAGTAACCAGAGCGTACAAAAATACACACCTCTCGAGAGGAATGGTGTGAACATGAGATATGGGCCAGATAGAATGACAGGCTATCCTAAAGAACAGATAGTGCAACCTGGAAAGCTCAGCAGAAGTGATCCGAGGATCAGAACCCCACTGGACAGTAGTCCCAGTGATGTAAGACAAGACATCACTCAACTCGGGAGACTCATCATAAGGATAGACAGGATTCTGGACCAAAGGTACCCCTAGAGCATCAGCCACTATCTTGGGAGTAATGGTGTACTCTACGCCTCGTATCCAACTCTTTACCAAAGTGTTGGAATCATAGATGCGGATAGAGATGTTCGAAAAGAACTCTCTAATCAAGGCAGAAGGTGGAGGAGGATCAGAAATATCCACCAAGGGTAACCAACCCTTACGCTCAAAGTTTTCCCTAATGGCAGGATCAAGTTCATCTAATAGAACAGAACGCTCAGCCCAAATCTTTCTCCTAATGTTTAGCTTCTCATAAATCTCTTGGTTTTTCTCACTCGAAAACTTCTCACGGTCAAAGGAGGGAGGGGGTGAAGGAGAAGGTGAGGAAACATTCCTACGGGCTCTAGTCTTCCTAGGCATAGTGCTAAGGAAAGGACAGAGACACAAAGTGAAAACCAAAAGAACAAGAAAACAAAACCAAGGGCAGACTGCAAGTTAGCACAAAAAAAAATATAGACCAAAAATCTATATGATGCATGAACAATAACAATGTTGTGATGCATGAACTAATGCAGTAAACTCAGTTCAAATTAAGTTCAATTACACAAAATTGGCTCGAACATAGAGTTTCTAACAAAAACCCTAAAAAAAATTTGAAAAACCACTTGAAAATTTTTGCAACAAATTGATGAATTGATCATTACACAAGGTTGAAAACATATTAGAATAACCAATTTCATCAATACAACAAGCCAATTTCATCAATTAAACCTTAATTGAACAAAATCCCCAAATTGGATCAATTAGAAACCCTAGAATTTGAAATTTTTCACAAAACCCAAAATTGATCAAATTAAACCATTAAGAACATGTTTATAGTGTGTCCCCACAAAAACCCATTGATCAATTACACAAAATTAGGCTTAAATCATCAAAAATCCCAAAAAGGAAAGAGTCCGAAATTTTGAGCATAAATGCATGAAAAATGCATGAAATATGTAAATAAACTCAAAAAGGAAGGACAAAACAGACTTACCGGCTTGAGGAAAGAGAAATTTTGCAAAAATTTCGGAGGAAAACGACAAAAATTTGACTTGTGGAGCCTGCCTCGTCAAAGAGAGAAAGAAAAGTTTGAAAAACTTTTTGAAAAAGTGTTTGGAATCAGTCAAAGAACAGTGTTTTAACACCTGATTCGCGACTCTCGATTGATCGAAAATCACATTCGATCGATCGAAACAAACAGTCATTTTGAAACAAATTAGAGCACTTTTTCGATTGATCGAAAATCAGACTGGATTGATCGAAATGGGCAGAGGTTCACAAAATTTTTGAGAAAAATCACAGTTTTGAAAAACACAAACCATATTTTGAAAATAACTACTCAAAGCATTAAATTACAGAAACAAAATGCATGAGTATGAGATAGAATGCTTTTTCAAAAACGCAAATTTTAATCCTAGTTTCTTCAAAGAAAATTTCAGCCATTCTCTTTTTAAATTTTCAAGCAAAAAAAATGTTTTGCTTAATTCTCAAAGTATTTTAAAAACTTGGTTGGTCAGACCAAAAACACACACAATAACATGTACAAGGTTTAGCAAAGAGTAACTTGTGTAGTGTGTGCAACTAGCAAAAAAAACTTTGAGAAACATGTGAGGTGATATGTGAATAGCAATCAATCACAAAGTCTACACAATCCATCACATAAAATTCAAAAGAGACTATCACCTAAAGAGTTACATCCTATAACTCCCACATCTCCTAGAACAAAAGCTTGCAATCATGTAAGTTTCTTGTATTTTGCCCCATTATTTAGGTGAAATTTGGCATCAAGCCTAATAATACACACCAGTTTAAATTAAGTGAATTGGCATCAAGCCTAATAGTACACACCAATTTTACGCATTAAGCATTTAAAGAGGCTACACCTTATGTTCTTTTTGTGCATGTGCTACACTTTCTCGAGCACAAAATCTTATGATATGCACTAAGGTGTTCATGATTGACTAGTGAACAGTGGTGAGATGGTTATTTATGCCTTTCTCAAAAGGACTAAGTCTGACAGTCAAATAACATGTGACTTCAAGATTAAGACAAAGTGATAAACACCATAAACATCTTTCCCACACAACATGCACTACAAAGCTTCAACTAGTCAAGTGCAATAAATAAGCTCATCAAAGCTAAACAAGGTACATAAGACATGATATGTGTAAATAAATTGACCAACCTTGTTTTCAAAAACCAAGAAACATAATGTCAAACAAATTTTTGCTTTCTCCTTTTCTCCTTTTTTTTTATTTTTTTTTATTTTTTTATTAAGGGAAAACAAATAAATCCTAGAATGAAATGCATGAATGTAATGCAATGCAAACCCTAGAAACAAAACAAAAGAAACACAGAAAACCAAAGAACAATGGTCACAGAGGAATGAGCAATGAAGCACAAGGATCATGTCAGAAAGACTCAATTAGGTTGAGTCTTTTGCATCCAAAACCTTTTAGATGCACCACGAGCATTGGAGTTCTTATTCACATTCGAGTGATTTCCAACTCCAGGATTGGAATAAAGGTTCAACACCTTTACCAATTCACCAATAAGTGCCATTGGATCTTGTGCTTGAGGCACAGGCACCTTTGGTTTAGTTGCTCTCTTAGCAGCTTGAAGCTTGTAACAGTTAGGATGAATGTGTCCAGACTTTCCACAATAATGACAAACCCAAACAGGTTTACCATGCATCTTGTCCTTAGAGAGGGTAGGTTTAGTTTCTCTCAAATCCACCCTAATCTTCTTAGGAGGTGAAACTTCTACAGGTTTGACTACCTCACTCACAGGTGGTTTGACAGTTTCACTCACAACCTCACTCACAGAAGGTTTAGAAGAAGATGAAGGAACAAAGTTCGTGGTATGTGGAGTAGACACAGAGATGCTTTCAACATATCCTATCCCAGATTTATCAGAAGGATACTTTTGAACATTCAGCATGTGATCAAGTTTAGAACTAGCAGATCTAGCAACAGATAAATCATGTTCCAAAGTTTTAACTTTATCAAGCAAAAGCATGTTCTCAGATTTAACATTGTTCAAAAGATCATTAGCATCAACCAGTTTAACAAGCAAATTCTTCTTTTCAAGCTCAAGAGAATCAATTTTCTTCAGGCCAAGTTCAACATTCATAGCATCCTTTGCAACAACTTTGTAAAGTTTATTATAGGCCTCTTGAAGATCTGCATCCTCAGAGAGTTCCCCATCAGAAGGGTTCTCCTCAACAGATATGCTTCATTGACTACTGCAGTAGCAGTGAAAGCAATAAAGTTTCCATCCTCGTCACATTCAGACTCATCATCAGAAACCTCATTATCACTAAGAGTTACAGCCATAGCTTTACCCTTATTTTTCAAGAATGTAGGACATTCAGATTTAACATGACCATACCCTTGACAACCAAAACACTGAGCACCCAAAGAATTGTTTGAAGATTGACCTACTCTTTCTCTAGGTTTTTCAAAGTTATTAACCTTAGTGGGATCATTCTTCCTAAAGTTTCTAGGTTCAACAGTGTTTGTACCTCTTGCCCTTCTATTTGTATTTCTCAGAAAATTTCTAAAATTCTTGGCAAGGTAAGCTATCTCTGTAGCAGAGAGCTCATCATCAAATCCACCAGCCTCAACATCATCAACAGACTTAAGAGCCATTGATTTGGATTTGTTTGTTTTGGGTAAGTCAAACTCATAGGACTGAAGAGATCCTACAAGCTCATCAACAGGGATGGAGTCCACATCCTTGCTCTCAGTAATGATAGTCACTTTGGGTCTAAAGTCTTCAGTTAACGATCTAAGTATCTTCCTAACAATTTTAGGTTGATCATAGATTTCACCCAAGTTAAAAGCAGAATTAACAATATCATTCAGTTTGGCATAAAATTCATCAAAGGATTCATCATCAGACATCCTAATGCTCTCAAACCTAGAAGTTAATTGCTGCAGTTTGTTTATCTTAACTGCCTTTGTGCCTTCATGCACAGTTTGGAGGATTTTCCAAGCAGTATGAACAACCTCAACATTAGAGATCCTCTTAAATTCCTCCATAGAAACAACATTGAAGATGGCATTCATAGCTTTGCTATTGAAGCCTGCTGCATCTTTTTCAGAAGTTTGCCACTCACTCACAGGAGTAGCGGGCTTCTCCCATCCGTACTCAACGGAATTCCAAACTCTCTCATCAATGGATTTCAGGAATGCTTTCATCCTTACTTTCCAATAAGCATAGTTATTCCCATCAAAGTGAGGAGGAACAACAAGAGAGTGTCCATGCTCCATGACAACAGGGGTCAAGGATCAACTCAGAGATCAAAAATCTTAGACAAAAAGAGCTACCTGCTCTGATACCACTTGAACGGTTTTAGACCCCTTAACACACAACCAGATTAAGTAGCCTAGTTAATTAGCCAAGTTGTTACTTAGTCAAATTAAGCAATTCTAGGTTAAAACAATCAAACAATCATATCATGAAAATATATAGCAGCGGAATAATAAATAACACACGATATGATCACCCAGGAAAACCAAACCGGTAAAAAACCTGGGGAGGATTTTACCCACCGATCCTCAAGGCAAAACTGAATTCACTATGAAAGAATTGAAGTTCATACAAAAGGACTTACAAGCTCCCCGCTCGACTTCCTAATGCTACCTACCAGTAGAACTTACTGACACGACCCCGTGCAAGCTCCGAATCCACAGACTCCTTCTTTCTTGAATTCTTCAATCAGCTACAAGCACCCACGCTTGATATTCTTTAAGCTTCAAAGGCAGCAACCAAGTTGATCATCAAGATGTTGAAGTAATCTCCATCTAGAAAACCCTAAGCTTTGTGTAAAGGAAAGCTCCTCTAGATCTCACAAGAGATTTACACAAAACAGCAATGTATGAGCAACAATACAACTGGAGCAACTCTAAAAACGTGGCTAGGGTTTTGCCTTATATACCTAGGGCAAAAACATAAAAACCCTAAACGTTTAATAAGTTAGGGTTGAGTTGAAAAACTGCAGAAAAACGCAATCTGATCGATTTTCGATCGATCGAATCTATTCTTCGATCGATCGAGCCAGACCGAAATGCCCCAATGCATCTACAGTCTCTCGATTCCAACTTTACAATAATTAATCAACTTTGAGCATACTTTAACAAGTCTAAACATGTTGTTTTGATCATGGTTTGCCAATATTACAAATTAGAGTTCTAAATACATAAATTCCTAAACCTTTAGAACCTAACAGAGGCGCTTCAACTGTCGTTGAATATCCTATTTTTGTTTCTGACCAAAGATGGTGTTAGTGTTTCCAATTCTAGCTGCTGCCATTGGTATGAGAAAGCACAAGCAAAAGGTCATCTTTACTGCCCTTAACCACCTCCTCCCCCTAACACAAGGCGATGCCATAACTAACTAATACTTGAAGTAGGTTGCTGGTTTGCGGTGTACAATGATGTAATTGCTAACTTTGGTCGTAATCTTTGCAATACTTAAAAATGTTCAATTGTTTACCTTTGAACTGTTACCCATTCTGTCTATCTATCTATCTTTTTATAATTATCAATTATATTTATAATCTCTCTCTCTCTCTCTCTCTCTCTCTCTCTATATATATATATATATATATATAAGCAGAGACCTCCTATGAAAGTGTATGAGGTTCTGCCATATGGCACTCTCTTTGAGAAAAAAAAATTTTCCACTTCAATTCTTTACCCAAGTGCTACATTAGAGATAAGGATTAATTAAAATTCAAAAGGTAAGAACTCTTTATTTTCTTGGGTTCACTATTTTTGGACATTCCTAAAGTGCCACAATAAATACAAGGCCTAATTACAAATTAAAAGATAGGAAGTCTTTATTTTCGTGGATTCAACCAAGTGGCAGATTCTTTGCAAAGAGAATTGAAATATTCTCAAGTGCCACATTGGAGATAAGAACAAATTAAATATTCACTTTTTGTTTCATTTGGTTTAATGTTTTGAGTCTTTTCCTCTCTCACACATACAAACAAAACTCTTTGCATTTCATTTCACCATTTTCACCTCTTGCACTTCTACTCCTTTATATATATTCCTATGGATAACCCTTCATGTACGAGTGTTAATTAGGGTTAGCAGGCAGCGTGGACTAAGGTAGTCAGGCAGAGTGCAGAGGCGTGACGTGAAGACTGGGAATTCGAGTAGTGAGGCAAAGGCGTGAGGTGATTAAGGTAGAGGCATGAAGATGAGTTTGTTTTGTTTGATTAGTGTTAGGGATTTCAGATTTGGGGTTGGGTTGTGTTGGACTGGAAGTGGCTTTAGTTTAGAGGAGAATTCATTTTGTTTGATTAAGGATCTTGGGCTGGCCGGCTTGGCTGGATGTGGGCCAATTTTTTTGTTTGTATTGGACTAGAAAAATTGTTCAAAATAACTTTTTTTGGGGGGGGGGGGGGGACTTAATTTTTGGGGGGGCCCATGTCTATTTTTTATATACTATAGAGGAAATTTTAAAAATTTTAGGTGAGCCAAGTAGCTCCGCCCCTAGTTAGCATGTCGTGGTAGTGTCGTGTCGAGATAGGGGTATTCGGCTAAATATTTCAACCTTGAACTAGACTCATTTAATAATTGTGTCATGACTCTTCATCCCTAACACGACCTGTTATTGAAGCAGGTTAACACGACACAACACGACCCACTTGACATGCTTAATAAACGGGTCGTGATGGTTGATACGAATGTGACCTGACTTATTTCAACCCGCTTAATATTAAATAGGTTGGAATATCAGTGGTGGTTATTGCATGTCCTTGTGCTCTTGGATTGGCTGCATTGTCATGAGATTTATGCATTCACATATTGGAGTAAACTTCACTCCAAAAAGGATATATATATATATATATATATATAGAGGTCGAGTTTTATTTGATATAGAATTTAAATCCTATTGGAATTAAGATTTCTAATCAATGTGTTTGTTGCTATCTCATAAATTCCATAAAAAGGTGGAATAAAAAAAAGTCGTATGAATAGAAAGAAAAAAGAAAACATTTTTTTTATGGAAAAAAAAGGAAACGTTGATATAGAAGTTGATACTTTTTATCTTTATGAGAAGGAAGAGAAGGTGTTTACTTTAAACTCAAATGTTTATTACATTATTTGCATTTGTTTTGTTTTTTTTTTTTTTTTTTTTACTTTATCCAAAATCATTTTTGAACAAATAACTTGCTATCTTTCGTTTTTTATGGAATACGAACCAATAATGTTGTTGTTGTTGTTTTTTTTTTTTTTTCTTATGACTGTGTAGTAATATAATTTAAGTAAAAATAAATTAATAATAAAAGGATTAGATAAGGAATTTGGATTGTAATCAAATTAAGATTTTTAAGATTTTTATCAACTTAGAAATTATAGGAGAAGAAGATAAGAACCAAAAAATAAAATTATATATATATATATATATATATATTTTTTTTTTACTATAAATTTATGCAATTTGGTGCAACCACTTGCCGCAACTACGGCTTCTAAACCCAACTTTTATTATCTATACTATCTCTAAGATGATTCCGCTCTTTGGACTGGACTTTTATGTGGTTCAAAAATACTCCTAGACTCTACGTTTAACAAGGAAAAAACTTGGGGAAAATCAGGTAAAAATATATCTCCAACTCTACTTAAAAAGCCTACAAAATAGGTCACTCTCTGAATAATCCATGTTTTCAAAAAAAAAAAAAAAAACTTATCCAAAATTTAAAACTTAAAAATTTAAAAAAAAAAAATTCTAAAAATTGAGATGAATGGAAAATTATGACAATAGACCAAAAAAAGAAAAAGAAAAAGAAAAGAAAAAAAGGATACCAGGCCCATATCTTCAAAAAAAAATTCAAAATTGAAAAAAAGAAAAATAATGACACTAGACCAAAAAAAAAAAAAAACTTCATTGCATGCACAAAGCTTGTGTGATGAGGCTAGTATAGTATATGATATAAAATTTGGCTTATATGTTAAAAATGAATAAAATGTGTAAACGTTATTTAGTGGTATAACATAATAATATTAATAACCTTTTCCCCCATTTTTTGTAAGATAAAACATGCTTTTGGTCCAATCAGGTTAATTGTTGAAATGGTTAAAATGATTAGAGAAAGTGGCAATGACTTATATGTTAAAAATGAATAAAATGTGTTATTCAATGGTAAAACGTTATTTGGTGGTATAACATAATAATATTAACTCCCCCCCCCCCCCATTTTTTTGTAAGATAAAATATCCCCCCTCTCTCTCTCTCTCTCTCTTTATATATGAACGGTTTTTAGACCCCTTAAAACAATCAGATTAACCTAATTAATTAGCCAAGTGATTAACTTAGTCAAATTATACAAATCTAGGTTATCACAATCAAACAATTATATCAAGTATATAGAAGCGGAAATATAAAAAACACAAAGATATGATGACCCAGGAAACCACACCGGTAAAAACCTGGGGAGGATTTAACCTAGTTATCCTCAAGGTAAACTTGAATCCACTATCTTGAAAGAATCGAAGTTCATACAATAAGACTTACAAGCCCCCCACGCTCGACTTCTTATTTCTACCCACCAGTAGAATTTACTGACATGACCACGTGCAAGCTCCGAGACCTTCTTTCTTGGATTCTCTAGCAAGTACAAGCACACCCGCTTGTGTATCTTTAAGCTCTTATGGCAGCAACTGAATGATCATCAAGATCTTGAATAAATCTCCTCTTGATAATCCTAAGCTTGTGTGAAGGAAAGCTCCTCACAGATCTCACAAGAGATTCACACAAACAGCAATATGAACAACCTTTAAAACGTGGCTAGGGTTTGTCTTATATACCTAGGGCAAAAACATAAAACCCTAAACGTTTTAGGAGTTAAGGCTGAGTTGGAAAAACTGCAGAAAAACGCATCTATGCGAAATTCGATTGATCGAGCCTAAGCTTCGATCAATCGAGCCAGGCCAAAATGCACATTAAATTCTGCATCAGCTCGATTCCAACTTTACATAAACAACACAACTTTGAGCACGTCTAAACAAGACTAAACAACCTGTTTTGATCATGGTTTGCCAACAATACAAATTAGAGTTCTAAATACATTAATTCCTAAATCTTTAGAACCTAACAATATATATATATATATATATATATATATAATGAAAACATAATATATATTCATGGACAAATTGGAATAAAATTTTATTTTTGGCTTTGTTAATGGCCATTATACATTATATTCCATACGGGTCTATAGCAATGATTTTGGGTGTTTTAGATATCTAGTTTTTATAGTGCTGTTGCTCTTGTGCATTCGTTAAAGAGGTTTCAAACGGGTCCTACCTGTATTGGGAGGTGGCTAAAACTAATAAACAAATGTTCTTTAAATTAAAAATGCCTTGACTTCTCATGCTCTTTATAGCATTCTTTTGGTTTAATCGAGTTACTAAGGCTGATACCATGACTATACAATTTTTGTAGATTCTCGAGATACTTAAAAGAGTGAGAGACTCGGTTTCTCTGGCCTAGGGCGGTTACTCCTTAAACCCTAGCCGTCAGTAGAATTTTGGTGCCTACTCGTTGAGGGAGGCTTAGTTTTCTCTGGTTTTTGAGTCAGAATACAGAGGACATTTTGCTTGTTGACTGGTATGGACCGACTCTCTGTATTGTGGGAGAAGTTTTCTCTCTCGGAATCGGAAGGAAGCAAATATGTTGTGGAGGAGTGTGTGACGGGGAGAGAGTTTTTTATTGCAGCACGGTTTTTCACAGGTCGAGCCCTAAGTATGGATGCCATTGCGCGTACGTTTAAGTTGCTGTGGAGGACGAGGAAGGGATTTGAAGTGCGTGACATGGGGAATCACCGAGTCTTATTTGTTTTCTTGGACAAGCGCGACGTGGATCAAGTTCTTAGGGGAGAACCTTGGACGTTCGATAAACACCTTGTAGCTCTGAAACAGGTGGAGAAGTATACGGATCTTAAGAATCTGGTGTTTGATTATACTAATATGTGGGTGCAACTACATGATGTGCCTATTGGTCTTACTTGGAAGGCAGCAATAGATATTGTTTCTGTGGTGGGAAGGGTGGATGAGAGCGCTCATGAGGATGAGAAGTATGAAGGAGGCAATTTTATGAGAGTAAGGGTGGCTGTGGATGTGACAAAACCGTTATGCAGGGGACGCAAGATTGCTCTGAGTGGTGGTATTGAGAGTTGGGTGAGTTTTCGCTATGAAAGGTTACCTAATCTCTGCTATTGGTGTGGTAAATTGACACATATGGATAGAGAGTGTTCTATTTGGCTTAAAGGGAAGGGTGTTTTGACCGAGAAGGATCACCAGTATGGCTCGTGGTTGAGAGCTTCAACTCCAAATTTGGCAAGGAAAACAGTGGTGAAGGTGGCGGGTTTGGAGGATGAAGACCCTATTGTTGGTGATCAGAGTCATGACACTGATTCTAATGATGAAGAAGGGCTGCTAGAAAGGGTGAATGGAGGGCACTCGATGGCTGGCTCAGATGCTCATGAACAAGGGGATAGTGAAGGTACACGGTCAGGATTTTTTGAAGGTTCAAGTGTAAGGGGGAAGGCTGTCTATGCAACTCCTACGTTGGATCTCATACCAAATGATCCAAAATTGATAAGCTCGATTTTAGTGGATTCAGAATTGCCTACAATGGAGAGAATTGGTACACATAGGAGGATACCCGAATCTGATTTTCAGGTGCAATTGGTTGCCATTGACACAGAGTTGACTAAGTTTGATACTGGCAAGGATGTTAATACTGGCAAGGATGTAGGCTTGGATTGTGGGATTGGGCAGGAGCATCATGTTGATGTGCACAATGGGGCTGATTTGAACTCATCGGAAGTGGAGTTTGTCAAGGATAGTGACGGGTTCAGTCAGCAACAAGGTTCAAGTATTAGAGGTACAGGGAGAGCTAGAGTCTCAAAAAGGCCAAAACGTTTAATTGATGAGGATAGTGTTATGACCAAGGGCAGCAAGCGATCTGTCTTAAGAAAAAGAAGCCATAAAGAGGTTGATCCTGAGGTTGGTACAGAGGTAGTGTGCAAGAAGAGTAGGAATGCAGACATTTCAGAATTATCGGTGGAGGCTGGGTTCTAGCCCCGCCGAGAACAATGAATCTCTTAGCTTGGAACTGCCGGGGGCTTGGGAACCGCCGTGCAGTTGAGGAGCTTGGTGAATTAATCCAAGCAAAAGATCCCAGGATAGTTTTTTTGTCAGAGACTTGGTCAACAAAACAACATATGGTAGGTATTCGTAATAAGTTTAGGTTTGATGGCTTGTTTACTGTTTCTAGTGAGAATAAGGGGGGTGGTTTGGCAATGTTATGGAGAGATAGTGTTAAGGTATGGGTTGATAGCTTTTCTTCTTACCATATTGATATCATTGTTAATGGTGGGACAGCAGATGCATGGCGGCTTACAGGGTTTTATGGTGAGCCAAATACGAGTAGTAGGGATGAAGGGTGGAATATGCTAAGGATGCTTAGTTCGAAACCACACTTGCCGTGGTGTTGTATTGGTGATTTTAATGAATTACTTCATGTTCAAGAAAAGGAAGGTGGATTGCCAAGGGCGCATAGTCTCATGCAGGCTTTCAGGGATGTTTTAGATCAGTGCGGCTTTGTGGACTTAGGGTACTCGGGTCCAGATTTCACATGGCATGGTCGTCGTCGAGGGGAATTGATTTGGGAGAGGTTAGATCGGGGGGTGGCCAACTATGATTGGCTTTCTCGGTTCCCTACAGGGAGGGTTCAACATTTGCACTGTTACACCTCGGATCATCGCCCGATTCTTCTTTCTCTTAATTCAAATGGTGAGAACCAAAGGTGGAAAAGGAAGCCATTCCGGTTCGAGGCAATGTGGTTGACAGATCCAGAATGTAGTGGGGTTATTTCTACGGCATGGGCTTGTAATGCTGAAGGTTCACCAATGGTTGTGGCTACCAAGAAAGTGGCTAAGTGTAAGAAGATGCTTAAGGCTTGGAATAGGGACCGGTTTGGGAATGTTTTACAGAAAATTAAAAAGACTAAGGAGTTGATGTGGAGGGCTGAAGAGGAGGCGGTGAGATCAAGGAATGATGGAGAGGTGAGGAGGTTGAAACAAGAGTTGGCCGAATTGCATGCAAAAGAAGAAAAAATGTGGCATCAGAGGTCTCGGCTACAATGGTTGCAATGTGGAGACCAAAATACAAAATTTTTTCATGGTTCGGCGACTCAGAGAAAGCGAAGGAACTTTATTAAGGGTTTGAAGGATGCAAGGGGTACTTGGCATGAAGATGAGGACCATATTTCTGGTATGTTTACTGCCTATTTTGCTGAATTATTTACTTCCTCTAACCCCCATGATTTAGATCGTGTATTGGATGGTGTCCAAAATGTGGTAACGGATGATATGAGGGCTGATTTGGCTAAGCCTTATTTGAAGGAGGAAGTTGAGTTTGCAATTAAAGAAATGGCCCCTTTAAAAGCTCCAGGACCAGATGGAATGCCCTCGTTGTTCTATCAAACATATTGGAGTGAGGTTGGCATGGATATTTCCCAGGCAGTTCTATCTAGTTTAAATTCGGGTTCACTGTTGAAATCCATTAATCATACTTTCATCACCCTTATTCCTAAAGTCCAGAATCCTGAACATATGACTGATTTCAGACCTATTAGCTTGTGTAATGTGATCTATAAAATTGTTAGTAAGGTTATCGCAAATTGTTTGAAACCTTTTCTGAACTCTATTATTTCAGAAGCTCAAAGTGCTTTCACTGCTGATAGATTGATTACTGATAATATTCTTATAGCCTTTGAGTCTCTCCATCATATGAAAAATACTTGTATGGGGAAAACAGGGTTTATGGCTTTGAAATTGGATATGAGTAAGGCTTATGATAGGATGGAATGGTTATTCATTGAAAAAATTCTCTTATGGATGGGATTCCAAGAATCTTGGGTGGCTTTGATCATGGAGTGTATCACGACCGTGTCTTATTTCATTTTGGTGAATGGTGAGCCTAAAGGTTTGATTAAGCCTTCTAGGGGTTTGAGACAGGGAGACCCCCTCTCACCTTATCTGTTTCTATTTTGTGCAGAGGGGTTAAATGCCATAATTAAGGGTGCAGCTTTGAAGGGGGAAATTCAAGGTTTTTCGTTGTCCAAACAAGGACCTAAGATTACTCACCTTTTTTTCACAGATGATTGCTTGTTGTTTTACAGGTCTACCTTGGCTGAATGTGAGAAGATCCAGGAGCTTCTCTCTTATTATGAAGTGGCTTCGAGGCAGATGATTAAAAAAAATAAGACTACCTTATTTTTTAGTAAAAACACTGATGTGCAGATTCAGGAGGCTACTAAAATATCTCTACATTATGAGAAGTATTTGGGGCTACCCTCTTTTGTTGGGCATGGAAAGAAAGCATGTTTTACTCAGCTTAAGGAAAGAATTTGGGCCAAAATGCAAGGATGGAAGGAAAAGCTTCTATCTCTGGCAGGGAAGGAGGTGATGATTAAGGCGGTGGTACAAGCTATTCCCACATACTCCATGAGTGTTTTCAAGCTTCCGGTGAGCCTTTGCAAAGATATTGAAGCCATGATTCGCAAGTTCTGGTGGGGTCAATGAGATGCTAAGAAAATTCATTGGGTTAAATGGAATACGCTTTGTTCTTCAAAGTCTATGGGAGGTATGGGTTTTAGAGATATTCAAAAATTTAACAATGCCTTGCTTGCTAAACAGGTGTGGAGGTTGTTACATCAAAAGGAAACGTTGGTGTTTAAGGTTTTTAGTGCAAAATATTTTTCATCTGGGAATATTCTTGATGCTAATGTTCATCCTCGATGCTCATATGTGTGGCAGAGTATTTTACAGGCACGTGATGTAATTATTAAAAGGGCTGTTTGGAGAGTTGGGGATGGGAGTACCATTGAGGTTTGAGATCATAGATGGTTACCTGCACCTAATCATAATAAGGTTATTTCTCCTAGACTTGATTCATCTGTTGTGCATGTTAAGGATTTGTTTTATCCAGGTACAAGAATCTGGGATTTGGGATTGTTGGAGAGGACTTTCTTGCCGTGGGAAGCTGAGATGATAAAGGTCATTCCTGTTAGTGAAGGGCGGGTGGCGGACCTGCTGACTTGGCCTTTAACTCCGAATGGTAATTATAGCATAAGGAGTGCTTATCGTATGTTGATGGATGAAGTGAGCAGCCAAGAACCACGTTCTTCATCTCTGCAGGAGCTTCAACAGGTTTGGAAGGGCATTTGGAAGATTCGGACTCCTAATAGGATTCGCCATTTTATATGGCGTGCTGCTCGTGATTCTTTGCCTACAAAACTGAACTTGAGAGCTCGGCACCTGCCTCTGGAGGATACTTGCGAGTTGTGTGGGGATTATCAAGAAACTACACTGCATAGTTTATGGCTGTGTGAGCATGCTCAAGCAGTGTGGAAGTCTGATATCACTTTTACTCAATATTACAGAAAAGGTTTTCGAACTTTTTTTGATCTTTTGGAAGAAGTGATGCGCAACGGGTCGAAGTATCATGTGGCTTTATTTTCTACAATGTCGTGGTGTCTATGGCAGAGACGTAACCGGCTGAGGATGAAACAATCTGTTTGGCCTTTACATGAAGTCGGTGACAGAGCAAAGGGACTGGTGCTTGAATTTTTTGATGCTAATAAACCAGAAGCCAGACCGAGAGTTCACAACCCCCCTACTAGCTGGGTTCCGCCTGATGATGGTTTGTATAAAGTTAATTATGATGCTGCCATTTTTGATTCGTTGGGTTATGCAGGACTAGGAGTTGTGATAAGGGACTGTGCCGGTCAGATTATTGCTGCATTAAGTCAGAAAATTGGGTTGCCTCATTCAGTGGAAACAACTGAAGCGCTGGCTGCACTTCGCGCTGTTGTGTTTGCTAAAGAACTGAGTGTTCTCAAGGTAATAGTGGAGGGTGATTGTTTGAAGGTGGTTCAGGCTTTGAAAGCTAGGGAACGTTGCAATACTCTGTATGGGAATGTTATTGAGGATGCACGTCTTCAAGGGGCTGCTATGCAAGCTTGTCATTTTCAGCATGTTAGACGAGAGGGCAATAAGTTGGCCCATGCCTTAGCTAGGAGAGCGGTTTCATCCGCAGATTTTAATGTATGGGTAGAAGAACTACCTAGTGATTTAGAGGATGTATTCCTCTCTGATGTTTCTGCTTTAGCTTAATAATATGGACTTACTGTTTTCTCAAAAAAAAAAAAAAAAAAAAAGGCTGATACCATGACCAACGAACCAAACAAGCTTCTTGTGAGCTAATATGAAGTTTTATAAAATTTATATTAGATTTACACGATTTATAGTTTCTAAACTTCTATATCACCTCTCTCTCAATATATTAAATATTACTAAACTTGTTTTCATTACTAAATCAACTTGTGATTTAAGAATAATAGTAATACCTTTGCTTAGGAATTTACTATTTATGAGTTTTTTTTTTAAATGATTTTTATTTAATCAAAATGATTTTTACTTGAATGATTATTGTACATATTTTTTTTCATGCTTATTTATGCTGTACTATTTTCTATGACTGTCGATACTGTATTTTGTCTGACCCTGATTAATGCGTCAAAACAATGATAAAAATCCAAAATAAATAAAAATCATGATTTTTAAAGCCAAAAAGGGGCAATAAATAATTGCAACATGATCAGATTGTGAATTAAAAAATTGCAACAATTAAATCCCTTCTGGTAAGAATTAAGACCAATTAACTTCCACTATATTAAATTTCATAATTTCAAAATTTTACTACTCCACATAATAAATTTTTATTTTCATTTATTGAATCAAAGAGTTTCATATTACATATGACTTGTTGGTACATTTGGTGTGACATGAAGAAAATAAGAAAAATAAGTATCCTCTTCTTATTTTTCATTTTTTCTCCTTAAATTTGAAAAAATAATCTAAATGATCATGGACAATTAGGGCTTCTGCCAGGACCACCATAATAAAAGTTGTTTATAAAATTTGTGACATTATAGCAATTTGGTTTCGTAGCGGCAATGTAACTTTGTTTGGGAAACCTGAGAATGTTTGAACCATCAACAATTTGTAGATTTTTGAAGTAACTAGCCCTGCTGAACCCTTCTTCAGGGAAATGACCGCTGCCCATTTGTGTGGAGGTGTGCTGCCCCTTTTTCTGTTGGTTTATAACCAATCCTCCCCATAGGATCTGTGAAGCGCTTTCAGATAGGGATACGAATAGGGAAGCAGGCCAGTATCCCATTAGATACTTATTCCCAACTTGCAACCACCAGTCTCCCCCTCCTTTGATGTCCTACCTCATTGTACATGCCATGCAAATCAGTTTGTAATATTTTGAATGATAAATGAAGGTATGAAGGTTAAATATTCTTTCACTTATTTATGTGCATACACATGCCTGTAATTGATGCGACAATATACATATTTAAAAAAAAAAAAAAAAAGATATCCATATTTAAAACATAAAAATAAATGTGAAAAGATGAATGTAAAAAGTATAAGTGAGAGAATAAAAACCAAGTATATGCGTGAGAATAAAAACCTATTGGTAAAGCATTATATTTTAGGTGTGATATATATTTCTATTGAAAGAGAAAAAAAAAAAAGAATCTTTTTTTGTGTAGAACAACTAGACTTAAATTTGCGGTCTTAAAAAATAAGTTAGGTTAAAATTAATTGAGTATAGAAAACTTGAAACTTTAAATTTAAAAAGTTGAATGTAATAATAAATAAACCGAGAAATAAGAATTTCAAACATAAACTGTTACAAATAAAACCATAAGAATATAATAGGGCTTGGGCCTTGAGCCATATCTGTAACATTTGTTACTATGAATTTTTTTATATAGAAAAACTACATATGATACGATCATATATATATGTATCCAAAAATTAGAAGTATTTGATAAAGTAATTATTAAATTGAAAATTTTTACTACCTTCCAGACAAGGAAGTGGAGTTCATATTGGGAACCAGCATAGACGGAAATAGGGTTGAGGCTTCCACCTAGCGCAATTTCCTTGTTGATTTGAACAAAGCCAGGTGAGCACAATAGATTGTAGCAGCCCCTAGTTTGATTTATATCTTTCTGCAGGAATGAATAAAAGACTATTTTTTGAAAACCAGTAAAAATAAACAATAATGGTGGGGAAGTAAAAAATTAAAACACGTACATTATTATAGAAAAAAGCGAAGAGTCTAGAGTTGTAATCTCCATATAGAGCATAGCTGACCTGTTATTACACACAAGTAATTTTTGTAAAAATGAAAATCATTAGTAATTCAATGTTTTGCAAGGGCGTAAAAGAAAAAAAGTGATGATGAAATTAAATAATAAATATACCATCCAGCCAGCTTGAATGGTATTAATCTCTGTAGTAGCATTACCACCTATGATTTCGAGTTGAGAAAGGCTGAACTCAAGTTGTTCCTGGATTTGGGGTTTCCAAGCGTTTATGGTTGCCTTAGTTCCGTAATACTTATCTTCTTTCACAAGAACTATTGCATTCTAGAAACTCAACCAAAAAAACATGAAGGTTGTGAGTGTCGACTTCTTGAGTGTCCTTAGTAGTAGTAGTAGTAATAGATATCATTGAGTTCAAACCTATTAAGTTGTACCTCTCGGAAAGCAGTTTTATTGGTGTCCGTGGTATCAAACTGAGGGTATTTGTTCCGTCCATAATTTGCTACAGAGCTTGCCCTTAATAAATCTTCTTCTTTAGTTCTTCTGATGGGAATAGTTTCTTCAGGACACCTTCCATTTAAGTGCCATAGTTGAGTAATTTCGGACTCGGACTTTGAAGAGACGTCGTCAAATGAAAGCCCTTCTGGGTGAAAACTTGGTCTCATCTAAGGCATATATGCGCAAACCCAACCCCATACCATACCATACATACAATAGGGATCAAATTATTAGCGATTCCAAATAATCAATTACTTAATTAAACTAGCTAGTCACCTGAATTGTATGATTCCTGAAGAAAGGATGATCAAAGGCTGGTTGGTTTTTGATATGTACACAGTCAATTATATCTCCGTCTGGGCTCTGTATCAGATACATTTTCTCATCTCACACAGATAGATTTCAATTTAAGATCATAAAAGTAGTAAATGGGAGTCATGGAGACACCACAACACACAAAAAAGAATGATTATTTTAGGACTAAAGCTAAAAGTACTATATAGAACACAAGCTTTGCTTACCCCAAAGAAGAAAAAAAAGGGGGGGGGGGGGGGGGGGAGAGAGAACTAAAAAGAATAGAAAAAGAAGGTGGGAATATATAAAAGGACAAAGTTCGGCTACAAAATTGGTTATAGCCTAAGGCAACAACTTCTTTTAAAAAAATTAATATTGCTAAATAGTTTGAAAATCTAATTGTTAGATGCATGTTCTCTAAACTCTTAACACATATGTCAAATTCAAAATTCTCAACGAACAAACTCAAATTCTCAAATTTCAATCAAAAATCAACCTTGAATCAAACCAAAAATTCTTATACCCAGACTCAAAATTCTCAACAACTCAAACTTAATTGTCAAATTTCAAGATAAAAAATTCTCAAATTTCAATCAAAACCCAACCATGAATCAAACCATAAATTCTCATACCCTAACTCAAACTTCTCAACAAGTTAAACCCAATTCTCAAATTCAATAATATACAAATCAAATTTATCAACCATAAAACACACACAACAAATTACCAGCAAATTTTAAAAAAAAAAAGAAAAAAAGAAGAAAAAAGAAGAAGAGGAAGAGGAAGAGCAATTAAGATCTAAGAGAACCCATGGTGCAAAGCCATTGAGAACCCACCCCAAATCTCAACTACCCATTGCAACCGTGAAAGCTAGCTACCTGCCACCCACCATAACCTACAAACCAACCAAAAACCCAAATTGATAAACCCACATAGTGGTAGAAAAATACTGATTTGAGAATCAGTAGGTGAGTCAAGGACAGTGGAGGTGGAGGTGGAGCCGGTGATTGAGGATAATGAATTGAATGATTGGATTGAAAAAAAATATATAGAAGACGATTGAACGATAATCGGAGGTTGGAGTTGACAATGGTTGAGGTTGAGTCAGCAATGAGTGGTGTTGGAGATGAGTGGTGCCAACAAACCTGAGAGTGATGAGTGGCTTGGTGGCTTTGGTTTGTGGGAAGAGAGAACTTGAGAGTGAGAGGGAAGAAGGGTTGTTATACTTGTGAGAGAGAGAGAGAGAAGGAGGGGGGGGGGGGGGGGGAGTTGTGTGAAAGAGAAGTGTAAAATGTTTTATACTTCATTAATTTAGAAGTAAAACATTTTACGCTTTAGAGGGGTTGTTTTACAATTTGACTATAAAATATTTTACAGTTAACCAAATTTTACACCTAAACAAACATGATAGAATGTGTAAAATAATTTCCGGAAAATAGTTTACTTCAAAACAAGTGGAGCGTAAAAAGAATGTTATATGAAGTAATTAACAACCTTGATGGATTTAAGAGCAGGCTTGTTGAGGCGCTTCAATTGCCGTTGAATATCCAGTTTTTGTTTCCGACCAAAGATGGTGTTATTGTTTCCAATTCCAGCTGCTGCCATTGGTATGAGAAAGCACAAGCAAAAGGTCATCTTTATTGCCCTCAACCACCTCCTCCCCCTAACACAAGGCAACGCCATAACTAACTAATACTTGATGTAGGTTGTTGGTTTGCGGTGTACAATGATGTAATTGCTAACTTTGGTTGTAATCTTTGCAATACTTAAAAATGTTCAATTGTTTACCTTTGAACTGTTACACATTCTGTTTGTCTATCTATCTATTTATAATTATCAATTCTATTTATAATCATCAATTCTATTTATAGCCATCTATTTATAATCTCTCTCTCTCTCTCTCTCTCTCTCTCTCTCTCTCTATATATATATATATATATATATATATATATAAGCAGAGATCTCCTGTGAGAGTGCATGAGGTTCTGCCATGTGGCACTCTCTTTAAGAAGAAAAAAATTTCCACTTCAATTCTTTACCCAAGTGCTACATTAGAGATAATGATTAATTAAAATTCAAAATGTAAGAACTCTTTATTTTCTGGGGTTCACTATTTCTGGACATTCCTAATGTGCCACAATAAATACAAGGCCTAATTACAATTTAAAAGATAGGAATTCTTTATTTTTGTCGCACATTCTTTACAAAGAGAATTGAAATATTCTCAAGTGCCACATTGGAGATAAGAACAAATTAAATATTGACTTTTTGTTTCATTTGGTTTAATGTTTTGAGTCTTTTCCTCTCTCACATACAAACAAAACTCTTTGCATTTCATTTCACCATTTTCACTTCTTGCACTTTTACTCCTTTATATATATTCCTATGGATAAGCCTTCATGTACGAGTGTCAATTAGGGTTAGCAAGCAGCGTGGACTGAGGTAGTCAGGCAGAGTGCAGAGGCATGACGTGAAGACTGGGAATTTGAGCAGTGAGGCAGAGGCATGAGGTGATTAAGGCAGAAGCGTGAAGATGAGTTTGTTTTGTTTGATTAGTGTTAGGGATTTCAGATTTGGGGTTGGGTTGAGTTTGGCTAGAAGTGGCTTTAGTTTAGAGGAGAATTCATTTTGTTTGATTAAGGATCTTGGGCTGGCCGACTAGGCTGGATGTGGGCCAATTTTTTTGTTTGTATTGGACTAGAAAAATTGTGCAAAATAATTTTTTTTGGGGGGGGGGGGGGGGGGATTTAATTTTTGGGGGGGCCCATGTCTAGTTTTTATATACTATAGAGGAAATTTTAAAACTTTTGGGGGAGCCAAATAGCTCCGCTCCTAGTTAGCATGTCGTGGTAGTGTCGTGTCGAGATAGGAGTATTTGGCTAAATATTTCAACCCTGAACTAAACTCATTTAATAATTGTGTCATGACTCTTCATCCCTAACACGACTTGTTATTGAAGTAGGTTAACATGACACAACACGATCCACTTGACATGCTTAATAAACGGGTTGTGATGGTTGATACGAATGTGACCCGACTTATTTCAACCCTTTAATATTAAACAGGTTGGAATATCAGTGGTGGTTATTGCATGTCCTTGTGCTCTTGGATTGGCCACGCCAACTGCTGTCATGGTTGCAACAGGGGTTGGGGCTAATAGTGGTGTGCTGATATAAAAGGAGGAGATGCTTTGTAAAGGGCTCAAAAGATTAAGTATGTCATATTTGATAAAACAGGCACCCTAACCCAGGGAAAAGCCACAGTTACAAAAGCAAAAGTTTTTACAGGAATGGATCGGGGAGAATTTCTTAGATTGGTGGCCCCTGCAAAGGTGACTTCCAATTCCCTACTAGTTTTCCATTTTTTACTCAAAAACTCAGCTTTGTGTTTTTAGATTTTCCCAATTCTTGGCTCTGAATTATGGTGCCTGAGAAAGTTCCCAAGAAGACCTCATAATATGACAACAATAAAATAAAAAATTCTTGCCATAATATTTTGACTCCTAAAATGGAAAACTTGCTTTTTACGTTTGTTATTCTGACATTCTACACATGCGACATATATGGTAGCAGAGGACATACAAACGATTGAGTTTTCATTTTCTCCTTCTTCACCTAACATGATTTGTTCCCTTCTTTTGGGGGTGGTGTGGGGGTGATGAAACTTCTATATTGTTAAGGACATATTTTGTGTAATTGGCTAATCCTTTGACAAAACGCACTTTACTTGTATTTGGGTAGATCTAGGATGTGTTTAATACTTCAAGGAACATGTTGTTCAAGTCTAGTATTAAAGTCATGAAGATTGGACCAAGAAACAAGTGAAGAAAAGCTATTCAAGAAGGCTGGACAGATAGCTCGACACCTGTGGACAGATATCCCGACAGCTGGTGGATCGATCGAGAAATCTTCTGTCCCCTCGACAGCTTCTCGACACCTCCTCGACACCTGCTATCTATCGAGGATTAAATCTCGACTCCTCCCGATCGATCGAGGTATCTATCGAGGTTACGGGATTTCAGATTTCTAGATCTGATTTTTGGGTCAGGCTTTTGTATTTGTGTAGGGTTTCTTTTCTCACAACCTTAGACCTATATAAGGCTTATTTTAAAGGCCGTCAAAAAAAAAGAGAATAAGAGAATACAAGGAGAACATATGAAAAAGCTTATTCTCTCTAAAAGAAGCTACTGCGTTTTTGCGCCTTAGGGTTTTGTAACCAAGTGCTTCTTAATCTTCATTGTTAATGAAGTGAAGAACTTTGCAGCCAACATTCTTCTTCCTCAAGTTGGTGAGTGAGTCACGTATTGGGATTCGTGCAAAGGAGTTAGTCACGTACTGGGATTCGTGCATCATCAAAAGGTGGCGTTCATATATTGAAGAGTTCAGAGGTTCTAAAGCGGTAGAAGGTTTCTGCTGTGAGTTCATCTACGGGGATTGTAGAGTCTAGGGACAAAGGTTTTGTACTAGATCTGAAACTTCTCTTTACTATAGTGGATTGCTTTTCGGGAAGGTTTCCCCCCAGGTTTTTTACTGTGAAACTGGTTGGTTTCATTGGTTTTCCTGGGTCATCATATCTTCTCTTATTTATTTTTCCGCTGCATGATTTTGACATGATATTGATGTTTGTTTGTTTTAACAAGTTTTATTCATAATAAATCTAATTAACAACTTGGGTTTAAAACTTGTTAATTCTATCAACCGGGGTCTAAATTTCCCAACAAGTGGTAGCAGAGGACATACAAACGATTGAGTTTTCATTTTCTCCTTCTTCACCTAACATGATTTGTTCCCTTCTTTTGGGGGTGGTGTGGGGGTGATGAAACTTCTATATATATATATATATATATATATATATATATATATAGTAAGCAACGGAATAGTAGCATAACTTTTTATTCTTTATTTTTATTCTCTGGCTTAGGCTAGCAGTGAACACCCATTGGCGAAAGCAATAATGGAATATGCACGCCATTTTCATATTTTTTATAATCAATTCTATTTATAATCATCAATTCTATTTATAATCTATCTATTTATAATCTCTCTCTCTCTCTCTCTCTCTCTATATATATATATATATATATATATAAGCAGAGATCTCCTATGAGAGTGCATGAGGTTCTGCCATATGGCACTTTCTTTGAGAAGAAAAAAATTTCCACTTCAATTCTTTACCCAAGTGCTACATTAGAGATAAGGATTAATTAAAATTCAAAATGTAAGAACTCTTTATTTTCTGGGGTTCACTATTTCTGGACATTCCTAATGTGCCACAATAAATACAAGGCCTAATTACAATTTAAAAGATAGGAATTCTTTATTTTCGTGGATTCAACCAAGTGGTACATTCTTTACAAAGAGAATTGAAATATTCTCAAGTGCCACATTGGAGATAAGAACAAATTAAATATTGACTTTTTGTTTCATTTGGTTTAATGTTTTGAGTCTTTTCCTCTCTCACACATACAAACAAAACTCTTTGCATTTCATTTCACCATTTTCACTTCTTGCACTTCTACTCCTTTATATATATTCCTATGGATAAGCCTTCATGTACGAGTGTCAATTAGGGTTAGCAAGCAGCGTGGACTGAGGTAGTCACGCAGAGTGCAGAGGCATGACGTGAAGACCAGGAATTCGAGCAGTGAGGCAAAGGCATAAGGTGATTAAGGCAGAGGCATGAAGATGAGTTTGTTTTGTTTGATTAGTGTTAGGGATTTCAAATTTGGGGTTGGGTTGGGTTGGGCTAGAAGTGGCTTTAGTTTAGAGGAGAATTCATTTTGTTTGATTAAGGATCTTGGGCTGGCCGGCTGGGCTGGATGTGGGCCAATTGTTGTTTGTTTGTATTGGACTAGAAAAATTGTCCAAAATATTTTTTTTTGGTGGGGGTGGGGGGGGGGGGGGAGATTTAATTTTTGGGGGGGCCATGTCTATTTTTTATATACTATAGAGGAAATTTTAAAACTTTTGGGGGAGCCAAATAGCTCCGCCCCTAGTTAGCATGTCGTGGTAGTGTCGTGTCGAGATGTGAGTATTTGGCTAAATATTTCAACCCTGAACTAAACTCATTTAATAATTGTGTCATGACTCTTCATCCCTAACACGACTTGTTATTGAAGTAGGTTAACATGACACAACACAACCCACTTGACATGCTTAATAAATGGGTTGTGATGGTTGATACAAATGTGACCCGACTTATTTCAACCCCTTAATATTAAACAGGTTGGAATATTAGTGGTGGTTATTGCATGTCCTTGTGCTCTTGGATTGGCTATAAAAGGACAAAGTTTGGCTACAAAATTAGTTGTAGTCTAAGGCAACAACTTCCTTTAAAAAAATTAATATTGCTACATATTTTGAAAATCTAACTGTTAGATGCATGTTCTTTTACCTCTTAACACATATGTCAAATTCAAAAATTCTCAGTGAACAAACTCGAATTCTCAAATTTCAATAAAAAATCAACCTTGAATCAAACTAGAAATTCTTATACCCAAACTCAAAATTCTAAACAACTCAAACTCAATTGTCTAATTTCAAGATAAAAAATTCTCAAATTTTAATCAAAACCCAACCATGAATCAAACCATAAATTCTCATATCCTAACTCAAACTTCTCAACAAGTTAAACACAATTCTCAAATTCAATAATATACAAATCAAATTTATCAACCATAAATCACACACAACAAATTACTAGCATATATATTTTTATTTTTTTTTTTAAATGAGGAAGAGCAATTAAGATCTAAGAGAACTCATGGTGCAAAGCCATGCAGAACCCACCCCAAATCTCAGCCACCCATTGCAAGCATAAAACCTAGCTACCTGCCACCCACCATAACCCACAAACTAGCCAAAAACCCAAATCGATAAACCCACATAGTGGTAGAAAAATACCGATTTGAGAATCAGTGGGTGAGTCGAGGACAGTGGAGGTGGAGGTGGTGATTAAGGATGGTGAATTGAATGAGTAGATTGGGAAAAAAAAATAGAAGAAGGTTGAACTGATAATCGGAGGTTGGATCTGAAGATGGTTGAGGTTGAGTCAGCAATGAGTGGTGTTGGAGATGAGTGGTGCCGATGAACTTGAGAGTGATGAGTGGCTTGGTACTTTGGTTTGTGGGAAGAGAGAAATTGAGAGTGAGAGGGAAGAGGGGTTGTTTAGATAGAGAGAAGGGGGGGGGGGGGGGGAGTTGTGTGAAAGAGAAGCGTAAAATATTTTATACTTCATTTAGGAGTAAAACATTTTATGCTTGGGAGGGGTATTTTTACAGTTTGACTATAAAATATTATACAGTTGACCGAATATTACACCCTAACAAACATGGTAAAATGTGTAAAATAATTTTCGGAAAATATTTTACTTCGAAACAAATGGAGCATAAAAAGAATGTTATATGAAGTAATTAATAACCTTGATGGATTTCAGAGCAGGCTTGTTGAGGCGCTTCAACTGCCGTTGAATATCCAGTTTTTGTTTCTGACCAAAGATGGTGTTAGTGTTTCCAATTCCAGTTGTTGCTATTGGTATGAGAAAGCACAAGCACAAGGTCATCTTTACTGCCCCTGACCACCTCCTCCCTCTGACACAAGGCGACGCCATAACTGACTAATACTTGAAGCAGGTTGCTGGTTTGCAGTGTACAATGATATTGCTAGCTTTGGTCGTCCCCTTTGCAATACTTAAAAATGTTCAATTGTTTGTCTTTGAACTGTTACACATTCTCTCTCTCTATCTATCTATATATAATCATCTATTTATAGTCTATCTATTTATAATCTATCTATCTATTTACAAAGAGAATTGAAATATTCTCAAGTGCCTCATTGGAGATAAGAACAAATTAAATATTTACTTTTTATTTCATTTGGTTCAATGTTTTGAGTCTTTTCCTCTCTCACACCTACAAACAAAACTCTTTACATTTCATTTCACCATTTTCACCTCTTGCACTTCTACTCCTTTATATATATACCTATGGATAACTCTTCATGTACGAGTGTAAATTAGGGTTAGCATGTTGTGGTGGTGTCGTGTTGAGATACGGGTATTTGGCTAAATATCTCAACCTTGAACTAGACTCATTTAATAACTGTGTTATGACTCTTCATTCCTAACACGACTTGTAATTGAAGCTAGTTAACACGACACTACATGACCCACTTGACATGCTTAATAAACGGGTCGTGATGGGTTGATACGAATGTGACCCAACTTATTTCAACCTGCTTAATATTAAATAGGTTGGGTTGACCCAGATTCAATTCATTTAACCCACTTCAAAAAAAGCACTTGATTAATATTGTTATAAATTTAATACAAATTCATAACATCATAATACCTATTAAGCATATAATTTGAAAGTTAATAATGACATCAAATACTTCTATCATATCATCCAAAAGTTCAAAATAACATCAAAGTATTTGATAAATATTATGTCCATAATGTTGTACAATCCATCAAGAGTGAGAGTGATGGTTTGGGGTTTGAGAGTGAGATGGAGTGAGGACGGGCTGAAATTAAAAAAAAAAAAAGAAAAAAAAAGAAAAGGAAATGAAATATTTATTTTAAGATTTGGAGATTTAGGGTTTGTAAGGTTTCAACTTAAAATTATATCACTTATAAGCTTTTGAAATTACTCACTTTTTTATTATAATTTTTTATAAAGTTTAGAATATAGGTTGGATATAAAAGGTATTTGATAAATCTAAAATAAAATGAATATTTATTTGTTATATTAGTTAATCGGGTTGTAATAAATGGGATCCCACATGAATTTCACTTTGGTAGAGATCCTTGTGAGATCCAAGACGTTTTAGGTATGTGGGATCTTAAGATCTAGATCTAGATATTGATTACCATGCATATGACCCATAAATGTCATACATGTCCCTTGGCTACCCAATAATTAAAGGAAAAATAAAAAAACATCCAAAAGGAGAGAATGGTTACTAAACCACTAATTAAACAAAAAAAAATACTTATAAAAAATATATAGTATCTTTATAATATACGGCCATGTGTCTTCTATATTAAATATTTTGTAGTTAAAAAAATATATTTTTACTTTCTCAAAAAAAAAAAAAATTAAGTTAATGGCTTTTAAGTGACTTTAATTCATGATTACGTCAAATTTTCTCTAAATATATATCTTTTTTTTTATTATTATATTTTTTTAAGTAATGGTCATTACATCAATTATGTTAAATTATCATTTTTTAGAAGAAAAAAGAACCAGATTATCAATTGAGCCTCTTTACAACTTTCAATCTTTCCATTTTCTTGAATTAATTTTTGGAAAATGCTACGTCCATAATATTTTCACAATACTTTCACAACAAATATTAAATAACAGATTGTTACGGGCTGTTACTAGTGGGCAAGAAAGTAATTTTAGTGATGGATTCAAATTAAAAACCTATAACAACCTGCTGTTTAGGATTTTCCCTTAGTTTTTATTTTTTATTTTTTATTTTTGTTTGTAACCTAAAAGCCATGTTTTGCATTTTGTGAAAATCTATAACAATGAGTGTGTGAAAACATCTAACAATTATAAGACTTAATAAATAAATAAATAATTGAAATGTCTGCGGTGAAGGAACGAGGGAAAAAAAATGCCATAATTAAACCACTATTTTTGGTTACAAATCTTAATTATAATATTATTAACATATTTTAAATTAGGACAATTAAATATGATGCTTAAATGATTCTTTAAATACATATACACACTCAAGACCAAGGTTATCAAGATCGAGATCCTACATAAATTGATAAGAGGGTTCGAGGATCAAATCGTAGGATTAGCATGAGGATTGTAAGATCCTACTTTTCAATTAAAAATATACTAAAAAATATCCATCATTATAATTCAAAATATATATCAAAAAGACATTGAAAAAAGTAATTTTTGACACAAATTACTTAATTAGTGAAACTACAAATAAAAGGCAAAGTATTAAATTACAAATACATAAGCAAAGTTTGAAGTTCAAAAGTTACAACTCACAAATACCAAGTTCTAAGTTAAACAACTCAAAGTATACATAATGTTTCACATAAACAACATAAAGCAAATAACAATCTCAATGCCTAATATATCACATAAACAACACAAACCAAATAACAATGTTTCAAATAACACACAAACACACTCATTCTTTAAGACCAAAGTTTTGGTTATCTTGGATGAATTTCTCAAAGTACGGTTGATCATTATAAACAACATTTTGTCATTGTTAGCAGAATTTAAAAATATAAAAAAATTCTTTCGTTGTCAATGTTCTCTCTTATAGTGGCGTCACCGTCGGATTTTCAGCTTCTCACACTCGCCTTCTACTCTCTAGTAGGCCACTTTCTTCTCTTCTCTTCTCTTCTGTCTTCTGTGATTTTATTTATTAGGTTAAAGTGATGATTGACGTTAGCCTTAGGGTTTTATTATTATTATTTTTTTAGCAATTTGGGCTAAAGCCACTAGGCTGATTTGTTTATTACATTTTTTTTTATCATTTTAGGGTCTTTGAGCCCCGTTTAGAGGCCCAAAATAAGAAAATATTTTTTTGAATTTTCCTTTATAACATTAAATCTTTAGTATCATTATGGGATTTGGGATCCTATAAGATCCTAAGATCTGGATAAGGATTCCACACGGATTTCACTTTAATAGAGATCTTAGTGAGATCCATAATGTTTTAGGTATGTAAGATGTTAGGATCTAGATTGAGATACTAATAACCAACTATGAACCATAAAATGAGAGAATGGTTATTAGTAATTAAATGAAAAATAAAAAACTTTTAAAATGAGAGAATGGTTATTAAACCACTAATTACACAACACCAACAACAAAAACTATAAAAAAAATATATATATATATAGTGTCATAATGGCCATCATGTGTCTTCTATATTAAAACTTTTGTAGTTAAAAAAAATATTTTTTGTTAATGGCTTCAAGTCACTTTAATTCACATTTGTTGTCATCATTATGTCAAATTTTATCTAATTATATATCTTTCTGTTTTTTTGTATTATATTTTATAGGTAATAGTCTTTACATCAATTATGTTCTTTCTTTAAAAACAAATGTCAATAATGTTAAATTATCATTTTTTTTTATAATAAAAAGAACCAGATTATTAGAGATTAATTGAGCCTCTTTACAACTTCTAATCTTTCCATTTCTTGAATTAATTTTTTGAATCCTCAAACGGGAAGTTGCACACAATAGTGGTGTCCTTTTAACAATACATAAAACAATGCCATAAATAATCTTTTATAACTTTCTTCATTTATTTGGTATAATATGGAAAGATAAGTGGGTTCTAGTTAGCTCAACTGGTAAAATCTCTAATGGTTGTATAAAAGATCTGGGGTTCAATCCCCGCCTACAACAAAAACTGATTGTTGTCTTAGTCTCATGATAAAGAGCTATTATTAGGAGCGAACGTTATAGGCTGAAACTCTCTAAAAAAAATGTAAAGATAATGTTATGAGGTAGACAATTATTTGTACATGTCCATTTCTTTGCCATGTGTCAACAATAAATTCCATCATTATAATAAATATTCACTACAAGTTCCTTTAAACACTCCATCAATTTTTTCCTTAGTTTTTACTTTTTTTTTTTTTTTTTAATGTTTTGGCCAAAATATATGCACTTTTGGTCCTTAAATTTTGGGCCAATTTCTAGTTTGGTCCCCACTTTTTAGACGCACCTACCTTAGTCCATGAAAATTGAAAATCGTTACCATTTTAGTTCTTACCGTAATCTCAGTAACAAAAATTGTCTACATGGCAAACAGAGTACATTATTTGCACACTAAATGCTAATGTGATTATTAAAATAATATTTTTTAAAATTATTTGGAATTTAAAAATTACCACATCAGCAAATAAATTAATAAAAAAATAAAAAAAAATCTCAATTTTAATTTAAATTGGAAAAATTAAAAAACAAAAAAGCAAAAAACTTTTTTCCGTTTTAAAGATTTAGAAAAAAACTTATAACAATTTTCTCAAATTTTCTTAAACTTTCTTAGTCACCAAGAGTAGACACTTCATTTCGTTCCAACATATATCCAAGCCCCCTAGTCCTAATGATGAGAAATCAAATTGCTACCAAAATGATCAGCTCCGTGTGTGGAATCCAATGAGGATGACAGGCCTAAACATGACCCAATACAGTCCAAGTTCAAGACCAATTACAAAAATATGCAAGAAGCCCAAAGCCCAAAAGACAATTTTGACCTAATTTGGCCCACGCTTACAAAGAGTGTGTATCTTGGGTATTTAATGCGTACGCACCCAATCTATGGCATATGCACTCTCTAGACAGAAAGCCTAAAATCACTTCATTTCCATTTTAATGAGATTCTAGGGCAACCGGCTTGATCAATTGGCTACCTAAACTTGTCATCAAACCCTAGCTACTCTTTTCCCCTATAAATACCACCATTTCCAACATCCAAGGGGTCAGAAAATTAAGACCTACCGAAACTTTGCCAAAATTCCCAAATAATACCTAAACCTAGAGTTATAAGGCTAGAAGGGCAAAGGGGTTGAGCATTAGATTGATCTTTAGATCCTTGTTGATTTGAAGGTAATCTCTTTCTCACCCAAATTCGAATTCTAGTTTGGTTCAATCTTGCAATCATACTACTTAGGGCCTCTTAGCAAACCCTAATCAAGTTACTCAACTCATCCTCCCACACACATAATTGTGTTAGTCGATTTCACCTAACAAGCCGGTTAAAACTACATCACTGTAAGTGCTATGAGGAGGGGATGTGTATCTTTTCCATGACCCACATTTTCCTCCTTAATCCTTGTTTCTATTATGTTTTTGTTGTTTTTCATGTATATATTTATACTTTGTCTTTAATTTTGTTAATTTCTACTGTTTTTGTTAAGAACATGTAAGAACCCTAATTTGCCTTGAAATGTGTACACACAGTGTTTTGAAATTTTAAAGTACTTGCAAGTGTACGAACCGTACCGAAGTATAGTTTGACAAGAACGAGGTCAAACCCACAAGGATTTGAACAAACGTAGGAAAATTAATTAAACCTTAACCATATTAATCATAATCTAGTTTAATAAAACTTAGTTGTTTTGAAATTAAATAGAGCTAACCAAATAATTAAACAAAGAAAATATGTGATATCAAGCAATAAAAAGATGTAAACAATCAAGAGAAAGGTATTAAGGTTTTGGAAATCTTCTTGCTAATTCATATTAGCATAAATTTATGATCATTAATTTTTCCGAACCACTACATGATAATCTAGAAATCAATCTTGCTATCATGAAAAATATTCTCATTAAAATCTCCATTTAAATATCTAAAGCATGCTTTTCTTCGCTTCCTAGGTATAAAATCAAATTATCAATTGTATCCATAGCCAAACAAACCACAAGAGATATCCAATTTTAAAATTAAGTAATAATAGATCAAGCATCAAATTAATTAAGATAAATCCAAAATCATGAGAAAAACATGATTGGAATCATATTAAGATTCCTATCTTAGTTAATTGTAATGAAGTAAGAACAATTTAAATCACTAAAGAACAATTGCTGTGAAAAAAAATCAAATCAGATAAATATTACTAATAATACTTAACAAAGTTTCATCATCAACCTTAATTGAAAATTTAGCTACTCATAGTAATTGAAATAAAACACAAAAGTAAAATATTAAACTTTAAACTAGACAAATAAAATAAAACTAGAGTGAAAGAGAGAAGTCACAATGCTAGAGAAAAGCCACAGAGGAAGCCACATCTTGCTCCTATTCTATGTTATGTGCTTTAGCTCTAGCCGTTCACCTTACTTTTCTGTTTGCTCATATTTATATCACACAAAGGCACACGCACTTCAAAGAGAGAAGCCGCCTGACTCTATGAAATTCCCTAACACAAGTGAAACTAGGATTGTAAGCCACACACTACGCTTCAAGTTGTGCCCAGCCAAAACCAAAGACTAGCCCAAGAGTGTTTGTGTTTCAATAAGTAATAGAGAGGCCCACCAACAATTAACAAATGTTCATTTAAAACCTAAGCCCACGTATCTCTTCCACGTGAATAAGCTTCCTATCAATTATTTCTCTTTTTCTTTTCTTTGCTCCTTCACGTGTCTCCAGGGCCTTCTTCTTTTCATGTTGGCTTTTGAATCAATAGGCCTGGACCTCTTTCCCTTCCTTTTATTCTTCTTTCTTTAATTTTCTTTGATTCTCTTTGCTTCACATTTTTTCTTCCACCAATTGTCATTAGCATGTAAATCATTTATAACCTATAAAACAAACACAACTTATAATCAATTACGAAATAGCGTAAAATTGAGGCTAAAAATGCAAATATGAGAGTACTTTATTGTATATATTTCATGCACATCACACGAGATAAGACACGTACGCGTTGACATCCTAGCATACGCACTTTTCATGTGGCTAGGGTTCTTGTTTTGGTTGTTTTCTAGAAATCTGCCTTGAGTCTCAAGTGCATACACCAACAGAAGAGTGCGTACGCGCCCTTCTTACGGCGTACTCCAATTTGAGCTCAACCAGTTTTCTTATCTTTTCTGTTTCATTTGTCAATTTTGTACGAATAATATTGTTCCTTCAAAGTCCGTATCTACTTGGAGGGTTTTTTTTTTTTCTTTTTCTTTTTATTGTCAAAATTGTTCATTTATCCCTGTTATGGTTTGTATATTTTTCTGAGCAATTTATGAGTTTGGCAACCACCAAAATTACCAGGAGCGTGATGAGATACACTAAAAAAAATGAACATCAATAACCTCTTCTATTTCTATAACAACTTTTTTTTTTTTTAAATAAAGCAGATAATTGCTTCTAGAAACATAAATAAATTGTAATTTATTAAAAACTTACCCATGCTAATTTGGCATGGATAAAGTTCACACAATTAATAGAGCTTCTAACACACAAAGGAGTATCAATTGGCCACATCCCCTTATATTATATCATATACTATGTAATAAAAGTTGGGCTTAAAAGTTATTGTGGGTGCATCAAGTGGGTTGCACCAGATTGCAAAAATATTTTAGATAAAAACAACTTATTTGTTCTTATCAACTCTTTCTCTCTTTTCTACCCAAAAAAAAAAAAAACTTGTTCTCTCCTGCATTATTATGGGAATTTTTTTTTTTTCTCTATGATTAAACTCTCATTTTTAATATTAGTGGATAGTAATCTATTAAGATGTTTATGTGATACTTTGGTATTGAATAAAGATGTATTTGTTGTTGATAATTGATAAACTAGCATTATCGGTTATAATCCACACCCAAAAAAACAAAAACAAAAACCCTAGCATTATCCATTTGAATCTCTTGCCTCTTTTATGCCAGCCGAACTGCTTTATCTACAGAAGTTAAAATAGAATCATATTTAAGGCTTGCTGTTTCTTTTAATATGCAGTATATAATTTGAGAAAGGCTAAGCAGCTAGCAACTAGTGAGGCTTGTTTTACGTCCCTCGTTGGCATGATTCAGTGAGGAGGTGGTAGTGCAAGGGGGTTAATGCGATCTATTAATACAAAGCGGGTATTACTGGCAAATCTGGAATTAGAGTGTCACTCAAACCTTGCAAATCAGCAATTATCTCATGTAAGAAACACCATCAGATTGGAACTTAATGAATTAGTGGCTCAGGAAAATACTTATTGGCACCAACGTTCCAAGATCTCATGGATGAAAGATGGAGACTGGAATTCAAAATTTTTTCATGCGGTGGCTTCCCAAAGAAAAAAGAGAAATGAGATTCAAAAACTGCAAGACTCGGATGGTAGATGGTATTCACAACAGTCTGATCTGAAAAGGGTGGCAAGGGAATACTTCCAGTCAATGTTCACTAGTGCTTCTACTAGTTCTGTCCAGCATGTAATTAATCACGTTCATGAAGTGGTTACCCCGGATATGAACGACATTTTATTAGCTGAATTCACTCATGACGAGGTAAAGAGAGCTCTTTTCCAAATGCATCCTACAAAAGCACCGGGGCCTGACGGTATGAATCCTTTATTTTTCCAGAAATATTGGCATATTGTAGGTACTGATGTTTCTAATGCAGTTCTTGATTGTATTAATTCTGGTAATATCTTGCATAGTATCAATTTTTCTCATATAACTCTGATTCCAAAGAGAAAAAATCCAGAAAGTATGTCTCATTTCCGGCCAATCAGTCTGTGTAATGTAATTTTCAAGATTGTTTCTAAAGTCCTAGCTAACAGACTTAAGCTGATTCTGGGGAGCATCATATCTGAATGTCAAAGTGCTTTTGTAGCAAATAGAATGATCACAGATAATATTCTCATCTCCTTCGAGACTTTGCATTATATGAAATCCAAACGCCAAGGGAAGACTACACATATGGCGCTAAAGCTTGACATGAGCAAAGCGTACGACAGGGTTGAATGGGACTATCTGAAGGCATTGATGTTGAAGATGGGGTTTCATAAAAAATGGGTGGATTTGATCATGGCTGGGATCTCATCTGTTTTTTACTCGGTGTTGGTAAATGGGGCACCTTCTGGATTTATCAAACCCTCTAGAGGCATCTGTCAAGGAGATCCTTTGTCTCCTTACTTGTTTCTACTATGCACTGAAGGATTCTCGGCATTATTAAGGTATGCAGCCCATCATGGGGATTTACATGGAGTGAGTTGCTCTCGGAATGGCCCTTCAATCACCCACCTCCTTTTTGCAGACGATAGTTTACTTTTCTGCAAGGCTTCTTTACCAGAGTGTCATATTATCATGGAGATTCTTCAAGCTTATGAAATTGCATCTGGGCAGAAGATAAATAGTGATAAAAGCTCTATTTTCTTTAGTGCAAATACCCCTCACTCATTACAGGAGGAGATCAAGGGGTTCTTCAATGCTAATTCCACTGTGCCGTTGGAAAAATACCTTGGTTTACCTCCTATAATTGGCAGAGGTAAGAAGCAAGCTTTTGAAGACATCAAGAGTAAAGTTCAATCCAAACTTGAGGGTTGGAAGGGTAAATTATTGTCACAGGCTGGTAGGGAGGTTCTTATAAAGTCGGTGGCACAAGCCATCCCAATTTATGCTATGAATTGTTTCCTCCTTCCATTGGGGTTGTGTGATGATATTAATTCCATGATGGGGAAGTTTTGGCGGGGGCAGAAAAATGAGGAAACAAAAATACATTGGCTGAGGTGGAAGCACATGTGTCTAGCAAAGAAGGATGGCGGTTTGAGGTTTCGAGATCTTAAATGTTTCAATTTAGCTTTACTAGCTAAATAGTTCTGGCGGCTCCTTCACAATCAAGATTCTTTGCTATACAAGATTTACAAAGCCAAGTATTTTCCTAATACTTCCTTTCTTGAAGCTACTGTTCCGAGTCACTCTTCCTATGCTTGGAAAAGCATTACTCATGGGCGAGAACTTATCAAACAAGGAAGTCGTTGGAGGGTTGGTAATGGTTCATTGATCAACATCTGGACTGACAGGTGGCTGCCATCTGATGCCAATCAAAGAGTCATTTCTCCTCGTACAATTTTACCACCTGAAGCAACAGTTGCTGACCTTATGGAATTTTCATCATTCCAACCTAGATGGAAGACCATGCTTATTGATACTATATTCTATCCTTTTGAAGCATTAATCATAAAAGCCATTCCTCTGAGCCCACGAAGACCGGATGATACTCTAGTTTGGACTAGAAACAGATCAGGGGCTTTTTCTATCAAAAATGCATACTTTTTACAGCTTGAGATTGAAAGAAAGGTCACTGGTAACGAAGCTTCATCATCCAACCCAGCTCGGCTCCACTCATTTTGGAATGGTATTTGGTCTACTCAGGTTCCACCTAAGATCAAAACATTCATTTGGAGAGCATGTAATGACAGTTTACCGACTCATACGAAGCTGTTTGAAAGGAAGGCGTTGCATTCTGTTTCTTGTGTGCTATGTAATGAGGAAGCCGAAACTTGTGATCATCTCTTATTGGAGTGCTCATTTGCTTAAGCCGTTTGGCAGCAATCTCCTCTATTGAATGATTACAAGTTATATCCTAAGATGAAATTCATTGATGCAATGAATGCCGCCCTTAAGAAATTATCTGCTGTTGTCTTTGAAACATTGTGCATAGCTTGTTGGATGATTTGGAAATGCAAGAACGGAGTTGTTTTTAATAAAAAGACGCCTTCTTATAATGGGTTGTGGAATCAGGCTGACCTGTACATAATGGAGTTTGTGGAAATACAGCAGAAAAACACGCAAGAAGTCAATTTGAAGGCAACAAGGTGGACTCTCCCTCAGTCAGCTGGTACTTATAAACTTAATGTGGCTTTTTCCCAATCAAAACAGTCATCTTCAGTGGGTATTGGACTCATTATCCGAAATAATGTTGGAGAAGTGTTAGCTGCTGCTTGTGATAAAGGTGTGAAGGAGTTGAATCCACTGTGTACAGCTGCTTGTGTGTTGAGGAAAGCTCTACTGTTCTGTCAAAGTACCAGCTTTTCCCAGGTGCAGGTGGAGTGTAATTTTGCAGAATTGGTGGACTTGCTAAACTCTGACCGAATATGCTCTTTAGAGGTGGCGTGGATTTTGGAAGATGTTACTATTATTAAGGATAGTTTTAATTTTATTTCTTTTTCTAGTATTCCTTTAAGATGTAATCGAGCTGCACTAGCTTTAGCTAATGCTGCAAAAGAAAAAGAGGAGGTCATTGTTTGGTTAGAAGAATGCCCCTCTTTTCTCTTCCCCATTGTACAAAGTGATATACATCAATAAAGTCTACTATCGTTTCTGCTCAAAAAAAAAAAAAAAACCTCTTTTGGCTATGATCTTGAACTTTAGGTAACATCCTAGAAGTATTGCAACCATTTTCTATTTTTTCTATATAAATATAAAAGTGGCATATTACGATGCTTTGTGGTAGAATTCTTGATACACTTATCAATGGCTTTGCTCAAAACAAAACCGGATGCTTAATTACTATTGATAATTTGCTTCTTCGTTTTGGTTTTGGTATTGATAATTAACCTTGAACTCTATCTCTAAACATCATCATACAAAAACCACTTTGTTTTGGTGTCTAATTATTTAGATTTGCATGTCTAAGTACATTGTCATTTTATTTTATCTGGTACTATTGATGCTGGTTTTAATCAAGAATTAAAAGAAATCACTAATATAAAAACACATTGTTTAATTCACATGGGTTTCTTTTTGTGTATGTAATCCATGAGAATGATTTTTTATTTTTTATTTTGGTTGTCATGGTGGCAATTATTCGTGTAGCAAAATTTTATACACACATTTATATATTAACTATGTTATCTATACATTTTTGTGTACATGGTTACATATGATTTTTTTGTTCTTAGCTCATTCTCCTATATCTTCTAAATTGATTAAAAAGCCTAACTTGATTATCTTTTTGAATTATTCATCTAATATAAATCTTTATTATATGTGAGTTCTAGTTAGTTTAACTAGTAAAGTCTCTGATTGTTAAATAAGAGATCTAAAGTTTTCTTCCTACATAAAAAACCGATTAGTGTCTTAGTCTAATATAAAAGAGTTATCATTATAAGCAAACACCATAGGTAAAACTCTCTCTAAAAAAAAAAATCTTTATATTATTAATTTTTTTTATTAAGTTTCTTAATAAATGGTTAAATATATAGTTCATATCAACTTTTCATTAATAGTTTGTCTTTTAAAACAATTGTTTAATATACACGGCAATATATATAAGAAATTATTTCAAAAGAAAATTCTCAAGTCCGAATAAAGTCAAGATCTTTGGTTGGAGAGCTTGCCATTATATTTTGCCCCCTAAAGTTAATTTGCAGCGTCAGAAAATTCTTGATGTTTCCTTGTGTGAGCTTTGCGAGCAGAACCATGATTCCGTTCTGCATGCTTTGTGGAATTGTGGGGTAGCTCAAGATGTATGGGCTAGTAGTCTCTTCGCTATCCAAAAATGTGGGACTGGCGAAGTTGATATGCTGGGATTATTGGAGTATTTGATGACTCAGCTAAGTTTGGAGGAGCTGGAATTTTTCTTTGTGTAGGCTTGGTTTATTTGGCATCAATGGAATGTTGTTGTGCATGGTGGGAGGATCCAAGACCCAACCTTTTTGAACAAGCGAGCCCAAGAGGTTCTAGTAGATTTCAAAAACTCTCAGCTTCGGTTGGGAGTTTCTCCATGTCCACGTGCTTCATCTTGACGGCAGCCTCCTCCTGATCCTAGCAATAAGTTGAATTTTAACGTTGCGATGTTCACAAACTCTCCTGCAACAGGTTTTGGTGTTATTATCAGGAATGATAAGGGCGAAGTGATGGCTGCTTCTTCTGCTAGAGGTGCCCTGGCTTCTGATTCTAAAGAAGCTGAGGTTTTGGCGTGTCGTCATGCGGTTGACTTTGCCCTTGGCTTGGGTTTTAGAGAGTTAGTTATTGAAGGAGATAGTGCCACTGTTATGCGTAACATCACTGATTTTGGGACTTTCTCTTCTTGTTTGAGCCATATTTTCTTGGACGTTCATTCCTCCTTGGTTGGTCTTTCATGTTTTTCTATCTCTTTTATTCATAGGGAGGGTAATTCAATAGCTCACTCCTTAGCTAAGTTTACTAGGCATATCTCTGATGATGTTATTTGGATTGGGGACTCCTCCTCCAGCTTTGGAATCTTTATACTTTGATTTGGTGCATATTACTTCTTAAATAAATTATCATTTTTTTTTTTAATTCTTAACATTCTAATATGATATTATACATATAGTTTTCACTAATTATCATATAAAGATTAGGATTTTTATTTTATAAAAACTTCCTGTAAAGTCTTTTGTTTGTACCATGCAATTATCAAATGTATCAACATTTTTTTTTATAAATTAGAAAATGTAGATAGATTTATACTAAATACAGGACTGGACTTAAACCGCAATTAATACTTATTAGATCAATTTGGGGTTATGTTTAACTTGATGTGAAGTAAATAATCGGATAGAATAAGTATGTTGTTTAATAATAACTCTTGGTAGAATTTAATTTCTAATTAATAACAACCAGTTCGGTTTAAATTCTATAAATAAGTTTTTAAACGTTTATGTGATTCATTTCTCAATAATGGATTCTATTGTCAATTTCTTTTTTTAATGAGACACAAATAAAAAAATTAAAATAATACAAAAATGAACTAGAATAGTCAAACTTAAATGAAAATCATAAACAAGCCCTAATTCAATTTAGACATTAAGATAGTAAAAGGCATTTGGCATTAGTTTAGCTTTTTTAGTTTGAATTTGAAAACATGCATGTTTACATGGGCAACGTGCAATGTGGATTTTAAAAACTTCCTTCTGTTTTTCCCCCGAACCACATGTTCATTAGATATCTATATCATTAGTGTGTTTAATTGAGATACATTGCCATTTATCTTCACTATCCATTGGAGGTTACTTAATTAACCCATGCTCATTCTAGAGCAACTTTCAAAAAAAAAAAAACAGTTGAGTTCAATTATTTCATTTTTTTTTTTTTTTTAAATAAACAATCGTTTAATTGAGAACTAATCCAATTCTTTAATTAAGAAAAGATAAAAAGCCTGAACTATCGAGCAACATCCAATATAGGCTTAACCAAGTTACACCCCATTTTAGCCATTAATTTTTAATGACACAACTGCCTTCACAGTCAATGTATATCACTTTGATTCTAAAAAATAAAAAATAAATAAAAAAACCATGTTAACGGGTGCCCTTACAGCAACAGTTAACAAATTATTTTAAGAAAGTTTTGACACCACTTTCATAAGAAATATAAAAAACTGTTACAAAAATTAATTAATTTATCATTTTCCCAAAATTTATTTTAATAATAGTTCCTAAGCATTCTAGAAATTAATATTCTAGAAAGGGGTAATTCTATGGTACCCCCTCAAAAAAAGGGAGGTACGGTACCAATTAGTAGGTAACCTACTATACCAGGTTACTTTTTTCTTACATTTGACGATTTCATCCTCACATTATGTAGCTCCAATATCACATGTGACAGTTCTTTTCTCACATTTGATAGTTCCTTTACTTTTTTCTCACATTTGACGGTTTCATCATCACATTGTATTGTGCAGTTCCAACATCACATATGACAGTTCTTTTGTCAAATTCGGTGGTTCCCTTATTTATTTATTTTTCTCACATTTGACGGTTCCATGGTCACATTGTGCAGTTCCAATATCACACGTGACAGTTCTTTTGTCACATTTAGTGGTTTCCTTACTTTTTTCTCACATTTGACGGTTTCATCTTCACATGTGACAGTTCTTTTCTCACATTTGGTAGTTCCCTTAATTTTTTCTCACATTTGACAATTTCATCCTCACATTGTGCAGTTCCAACATCACATATAACAGTTCTTTTGTCACAATCGGTGGTTTTTTTTTCTCACATTTGACTGTTCCATCGTCACATTGTGCAGTTCCAACATCACATATGACAGTTCTTTTATCACATTCGGTAGTTCCCTTATTTTTATCCTCACATTCGACGGTTCCATTATCACATTCGATGGTTCCATTATCCTTAAAACCTAAAAAATGATCCTAAAACCTAAAAAAATGACTGAAATACTCTAAACCCAAATCCTAATTGAAATACCCTTAGATACTAAAAAAATGACTTAAATGACCATGAAAACTAAAAAATGACTGGAATGATCTTGTAACTTAGAAAGTGACAGTAATGCCCTTAGAACCTAAAAAACAACCGTAATGTACCTTAAACCTAAAAAATGACCAAAATACTCATAGAACCTTAAAAATAACTGAAATGACCATAAAACCTTAAAAAAAAATTTGAAATACCCTTGAAACCTATAAAATGATCAAAATACCTTATAAAACTTGAAAATGACCAAAATACCCCTGAAACTCTCAACAATTACGGGAATACCCTTGGAACCTAAAAAATTATCAAAATACCCTTAGAACTTAAAAAATGACCATAATGCTCTCGAAACCTAGAATGATTCTTTTTATTGATCTTGTAATATTACCTAATCTTTTGAAGTTTCAAAATTTTATAGATTATTATTTTATATTTTTATAAATTTAATTTAAATTATATATTATATTTAAATATTTTGTTAAAATCTTGGCATATCATATATTTTTTAAATGGTAAAATATATAGTTTCATTTACTAGTACAATCTTAATAAACATGTATTGATAATTGGCATAATTATCAAAATTCATATTTTGAAAATTAAATAAATGTGAAAAAATCTTATTATATTAATTTTTTTCATACATTACAAGTGTCGCATACTAGTAGTTTTATAATGACCAATGGCTTGTTGTGTGATTTTTTTTCCCCAAATTCATGGCTATTGTTGAAACTAAGTCATCTAATTTATGGCTTTCTTTTCTTTTAGTCGCTTTAGTCTCTATCGCCTCCTTTTTATATATATATATATATATATATATATATATGAGCATAAGCTCTTATTGGAATGGATACTAAGAAATAGAGAAACATCGATAGTAATGATTTACATGGTAGATTCAATTTTCCTCCATCCAAAGATACAACGTTTATTTTTTTGGATCAATCCAAAGAGGCAACTTAAGGCCCCAAAATTTTAGATAAGGCTTTAGTGTTGTTGTCCTTAATCATATGCTAGACAAGTTGGCATCATACCTACGATTCATTATTTTAGTGTGAATACATAATAATGGAGTTACATGCATCACGTACCCCACAAGAAATCACTAAGTTTAGGGAAGATTGAAAATGTTGGGAAAATAAAAAAGGTAGAAAGATTTTAATCTTTCAAAATTCGTCTTCCATTGATGTAAATAATGTATATACAAGTTACAGTGTCTTTGACAAAACCTTAAACATAATCTCTTTCTCCCTCTCTCACCCTCCAATGAGCTTTTGCTCATTGGGTTGACATTAAAATACGAAAATTAGTAAAATTAACAAAATCAAACAAAGCCAATCTCTTAGCTATTTGTATTGAAAAATTTCACATCCATCTGTATCTAAACAATTTTGACAAAAGCAACTCTAGCAGCAGTGGCAACTTTATTTGTAGCCATCTCTGTAGTTTTTCTCGCAGCCTGCAATTTTATCACATTAAGAAGTGTGACAGTGTGATTAGAACAACACTTGATAATAAGGAACATGAAAATAATGAATCAATGGGATATTAATGTCAATAAATACCTAAACTGCTTAAAGGACTGTATCAGTTAGTTAGTGGGGTAAAACATGCTTAAGGGTGCCCGCATCCGCATCTTTTTTCTACCTTTTAGAATGTATACATACCATATTCCTGCTTAAAACTTTCATGCCATGGCCCTTCAGAACAGTGACCAATAGCAAAGTGATGGATGCCAAATACATGGATATCATTGTCACAATCATTATATCTGATAATGAGTTATGGGCACCCAAACAAATGGTGAATGGAAGACCAATTAAACAGGATAGACATATATGTCTATGCCTGAAATGGATACCAAAATAACGCAAAGTATTATGTAATGGGTAGGTAGTCAAGGTGACATCATAGAAAATTACTAAAACTGTATGGTCAATATAAGGTGCATGGACATTAACCATGTTAAATGGCCTTTAACATGGATCTGCAGCTAGTGTTTTGGACATATGTTATGCTATGATATTTGAACCAAGACTCACTAATTTTCTAATGTCAGTATCATATTAGAAATCTGTGCAAGTCTAAAATCCCTCCATACATATGTTATGCTATGATATTTGAACCAAGACTCACTAATTTTCTAATTTTCTAAGGTATATATGCATGATGAAAGAATGTGAATCAGCCAAACTAAAAAAATTAAACTTTGAGAAACTTGAGTGGATTGATTAAAGATGAAAGTCCTACCTTTAAGAACTGATGAAGCACCAGCTAAAAGTTGGTAAAAGACATGGTATGACCTCTCGCCATTGACCAGTTGCATTCCTCTTAACTGCTTAAAGGAGACTGATAAGTTCATAAGTGAAAAATGAATATATAAAAGTTCCAGGCACTTAGATGGGGCAACTTGTTTCCTTTTCTATCAGAATTGGTCACAATTATTATCGGTAAATTAAGCATGAGGTTATAACAGAAATTAAGTCAGTAAACTCGATTGGTATGCATCACAAAAATAGCATAACATGACAACAATTATTCAATATCAAACATGCTTACAGGTTTGGATTTTAGTACCACATATCTTCCCCAGTGAAGTAAAATGAATATCAATCAACTTCCTCTGCACAAATTAGAATATAATCAACATATTTAAACAATTAAACCAAATTGCATAGCTCTTCTCCTATCTAAATTGTGAAAATTGACAGTCGTCATTAATTATCATTGCAAAACTTTAACAATCATCTCCCAACAAAAATTTTCTGCTATGAACCGTGAAAAACCTAGGAGAACCTTCTGCAATGAAGAAAAGAAAGAAACTCACAATCGGCTAGAGTTGTCATTCCTTGAGGTTTTTGCATTCCCAAATGCTTCCAGTATATAATTTGTCCAAAGGATTTCAGACTCTATCCCATAACTGCCACCACCAAGAGCAATCAAGTACTGCATTGCAATTTTAGCTGTCTTAGTTTTTCCAGCTCCACTTTCGCCACTGTAAGAAATCAGAAAGAATAAGAGAGAGAGCCCTCACTAATGGAATCTTGAAACCTTCATAAAGAAAGGACCTGAGTACCCAATTTGTATATCTAACTTCCTAGTTCCAAGTAGCACATTAACTAAGGAAATGTTAATCAAATACAAAATTTAATAATAGCAAATCTAACTCTTAGTTCAGTTATCAGAGAGAATCAAGCAAATGAAAGGAAATGTTAATCAAAGAAGCAACTTTCAATAATTTTCTTTTTCACATTCCCAAGAACCAAACATATTAAAAGAACATCATGAACAAACATAAATAGAAAAATGTGATTTTGCTCTTTACCATTGGTTGGGTCAGTGAGCCCAACACAAAACGTGGTAGTGAAATCAACACCAACCCAATACTAACCACCACACATAAACCCCTGTTCATGCAACCCATTGCCTCAGCATAACCCACTTCAAAAATCCCAACTTTCTTTTTTAGCAGAGCAGAGTTTTGTAGTCTTGCTCAAAGATGATTCCAGTCTATTTGAACACATAGCAATTAACACATAATTGCGTCTGCTCCCTAAGAGCCTAATATCTGAATAATTTCCTTTTTGTTTTCTTCATTATTTCATCAATCAAAACCTTCATTTAATTAAAAAATATAAAGAATATTCAAATTAAAAGCTAACTCAATTCGATACCCTCAAAAACCCTAATACCCAACTCAAAATCATTTTTTTCCAAGCATTTTTTTCATCAATCAAACACACCATTTAACAGCAGCAATGATGACAGTTCAAATTAAAATCTCAATACCTACAATTTCTAATACCTCAAAAACATAAGAACCTAACACCTAACACCCAAATAAAAGTCTTTTTTGAACTACTTCATTTCAGACCGGTTAGGATAGTTTCAAAATAAACCCACCAAAACAAAGCAATTAAACGGTAACATATTTCACAACGTTTTCAGTTAAGTACAGTTAGAATAGATTAACCCACCAAAGCAATTGAATGGCATTGGTATGACTATTTTTTTTTTTTTTTTCAAAAGACATCAGTCCAGTCCACTTAGAATTATTTCATGTTGAATCATATAACAAGTTCCACTCCGTACCTAACACCCATATGAGAGAGCAATGATATGCAGCCAATACCCATATGAGAGATCAATGATATGCAGCCATATGAGAGAGTAGTGATATGCAGCCAACACTGATCATTTGGAAATTAGAGTTTTACCTTCATTGATTGACAGAATGCTGAAAGGAGTTCATCATTGAGAAAATGCGAGAGAATCTCTGCTTCTTGGTTCGCCCCCAGAATTGAGAGAAGATTTGCTTCTTTGTTTTAGGTTTATTTTTGGCTTTTATACGGTAACTTGCTCTACCGGTAATACGTTTTTCACTTAACATAAATCCACGGTCAGGATTAAATCCATGAAAATGGACGGCCAATACTTGCGGGGTTACCGTACCCTCTAAAAAAATTAGGGGTACCGAAGAACAACCCGAAAGAAAGTAATGATACAACTGCCTCCACAGTCAATGTATATCCCTTTGATTTTTTTTTTTTTTTTTTAATGTCATGTTAACGGGTATTCTTAAAGTAACAGTTAACAAATTATTTTAAGAAAGTTTTAACACCACTTTCATGCGTAGAAAATATAAAAAACTATCAAAAAAATTAATTGTTTTATCATTTTCCCAAAATTTATGTTCTATTAATAGTTCCTAAATCAATGCTCTTAGAACATCCGTAAACTTTTCCCAATGTATACTACTTTATGGACAAAGTTTAGCTACAAAATTGGTTGTAGCCTAAAGTCACAACCTTACTCAATATCTTTTTATTGACGGTGAATTTTAACAAATTGTTAGGTTCTAAGGTCTTAGGATTTTATGTATTTAGAACTCTAATTTGTAATGTTGGCAAACCATGATCAAAACATTGTATTTAGTCTTGTTTAGGCTTGCTCAAAGTTGGTTTATTATTGTACAGTTGGAATCGAGTGGCTGCAGAAGTACTTGGGACTTTTGGCCTGGCTCGATCGATCGAAGATTAGACTCGATCGATCGAAAATCGCACAGGTTGAATTTTCTGCAGAATTTCCAACTCAGCCCTACTTCATTAAACGTTTAGGGTTTTATGTTTTTACCCCAGGTATATAAACAAAACCCTAGCCACGTTTTTGAGGTCGTCCATATTGTTATTGTTGCTCATATTTTCTGTTTTGGTGTAAATCTCTTGTGAGATCTTAGAGGAGCTTTCCTTTACACAAAGCTTAGGGTTTTCAAGGTAGAGATGATTTCAACATCTTGAAGATCATTACTGTTGCAACCATTGGAACTTAAAAGAAAAGCAAGCGGGGAGCTTGTAGCTGATTGAAGAATTCAAGAAAGAAGTAGTCCGTGGATTCGGAGCCTGCGCGTGGTCGTGTCAGGAAGTTCGTACTGGTGGGTAGCATTAGGAAGTCAAGCGGGGAGCTTGTAGTCCTTCTGTAAGAACTTCAATTCTTTCATAGTGAATTCTTGTTTGCCTTGAGGATCGGTGGGTCAAATCCTCCCCAGGTTTTTACCGTGTGGTTTCCTGGGTGATCATATCTTGTGTTCTTTATTATTTCCGCTGCTTTATTTGTTTTATATACATGATATGATTATTTGATTGTTTTAACCTAGAATTGCTTAATTTGACTAAGTAACAACTTGGCTAATTAATCTAGGCTACGCAATCTGGTTGTTTAAGGGGTCTAAATAACCTATCAAGTGGTATCAGAGCGGGTAGCTCTTTGTGTTTGAGATTTTTAATCTCTGAGCTGATCCTTGACCCCTGTTGTCATGGAGCATGGACACTCTTTGTTTGTTCCTCCTCATTTTAATGGGAACAACTATGCTTATTGGAAAGTAAGGATGAAAGCATTCCTGAAATCCATTGATGAAAGGGTTTGGAATTCCGTTGAATACGGATGGGTGAAACCCGCTACTCCTGTGAGTGAGTGGCAAACTTCTGAAAAAGAAGCAGCAAGCTTCAATAGCAAAGCTATGAATGCTATCTTTAATGCTGTTTCTATGGAGGAATTTAAGAGGATCTCTAATGTTGAGGTTGCTCATGTTGCATGGAAAATCCTCCAAACTGTGCATGAAGGCACAAAGGCAGTTAAGATTAATAAATTGCAACAATTGACTTCTAGATTCGAAAGCATTAGAATGTCTGATGATGAATCTTTTGATGAATTCTATGCAAAATTAAATGATATTGTCAATTCTGCTTTTAATTTGGGTGAAATCTATGATCAACCTAAAATTGTTAGGAAGATTCTTAGATCTTTAACTGAAGATTTTAGACCCAAAGTGACTGCCATCACTGAAAGCAAGGATGTGGACTCCATCCCTGTTGATGAGCTTGTAGGATCTCTTCAATCCTATGAGTCTGACCTACCTAAAGTGAACAAATCCAAATCAATGGCTCTTAAGTCAGTTGATGATGTTGAGGGTGGTGGATTTGATGATGAGCTCTCTGCTACAGAGATTGCCTATCTTGCCAAAAACTTTAAGAACTTTCTGAGGAATACAAATAAAAAGGCAAGAGGGACTTACACTGCTGAACCTAGAAATTTTAGGAAGAATGATTCTATTAAGGTTAACAATTTTGAAAAACCTAGAGAAAATTTTGGTCAATCTTCTAATAACTCTTTGGGTCCTCAGTGTTTTGGCTGTCAAGGGTATGGTCATGTGAAATCTGAATGTCCTACATTCTTGAGGAATAAGGGTAAAGCTATGGCTGTAACCCTTAGTGATAATGAGGTTTCTGAGGATGAGTCCGGTGGGGACGAGGATGGAAACTTCATTGCTTTCACGGCTACTGCTATAGTCAATGAAAGCATATCTGCTGAGGAGAACCTTTCTGATGGGGAACTCTCTGAAGATGCAGATCTTCAAGAGGCCTATAACAAACTTTGCAAAGTTGCTGCAAAGGATGCTATGAAAGTTGAACTTGGCCTAAAGAAAATTGATTCTCTTGAACTTGAAAAGAGAAATTTGCTTGTTAAACTGTTTGATGCTAATGAGCTTTTGAATAATGTTAAATCTAAGAACATGCTTTTGCTTGATAAAGTTAGAACTTTGGAACATGATTTATCTGTTGCTAGATCTGCTAGTTCTAAACTTGATCACATGCTGAATGTTCAAAAGTCTCCTGCTGATAAAACTGGGTTAGGATATGTTGAAAGCATTTTTGATTCTGGACCACATTCCACTACTTTTGTTCCTTCCTCTTCTTCTGAACCTTCTGTGAGTGAGGTTGTGAGTGAAACTGTCAAACCACCTGTGAGTGAGATAGTTAAACCCGTAGAAGTTTCACCACCTAAGAAGATTAGGGTAGACTTAAGAGAATCTAAACCTAAGGAGCCTACCAAATCTAAGGACAAGATGCATGGTAAACCTGCTTGGGTTTGTCATTATTGTGGTAAGTCTGGACACATTCGTCCTAACTGTTACAAGCTTCAAACTGATAAGAGAGCTACTAAACCAAAAGTGCCTGTGCCTCAAGCACATGATCCTATGGCATTAATTGGTGAATTGGTAAAGGTGTTAAACCTTTATTCCAATCCTGGAGTTGGGAATCACTCTAATGTGAATAAGAACTCCAATGCTCGTGGTGCATCTAAAAAGTTTTGGATGCAAAAGACTCGAACTAACTGAGTCTTTCTGACATGGTCCTTGTGCTTAATTGCTCTATTCTTTGGTGACCATTGTTCTTTGGTTTGTGTCTTTTTGTTGTTTTTGTTCTAGGACTTGCATTGCATTACATTCATGCATTTCATTCTAGGATGTATTTGTTTTCTCTTTTAAAAAAAAAAAAAAAAAAAAAAAAAAAAAGGGAAAAGTGAAAGCAAAAATTTTGTTAGACACTACTTTTCTTGATTTTTGAAAAACAAGGTTGGTCTATCTTTTGACACATGTCATGTTCTGTGTACCTTGTTTAACTTTGATGAGCTTAAAGATTACACTTGACTAGTTAAAGCTTTGTAGTGCATGTTGTGTGGGAAAGATGTTTGTGGTTATTAATCACTTTGTCTTGATCTTGAAGTCACATGTTATTTGACTGTCGGACTTGATCCTTTTGAGAAAGGCATAAATAACCATCTCACCACTGTTCACTAGTCAATCATGAACACCTTAGTGCATATCATAAGAGTTTGTGCTCGAGAAAGTGTAGCACATGCACAAAAAGAACATAAGGTGTAGCCTCTTTAAATGCTTAAATGCTTAATGCTTAAAACTGGTGTGTACTATTAGGCTTGATGCCAATTCACTTAATTCAAACCGGTGTGTACTATTAGGCTTGATGCCATTTCACATAATCTAATCTGGTGTGTACTATTAGGCTATATGCCAAATTTCACCTAAAATAATGGGGCAAAAATACAAGAAACTTACATGATTGCAAGCTTTTGTTCTAGGAGATGTGGGAGTTATAGGATGTAACTCTTTAGGTGATAGTCTCTTTTAAATTCTATGTGATGAATTGTGTAGACTTTGTGTTTGATTGCTATTCACATATCACCTCACATGTATCTCAAGTTTTTGCTAGTATCACACACTACACAAGTTACTCTTTGTTAAACACTGTACATGCTAGTGTGTGTGTTTTTGGTATGACCAACCAAGTTTGAAATTATCTTGAGATTTGTGTACAACATATTTGTTGTTTGAGAATATTCAAAGGAAGAATGATTGAAACTTGTTTTTTGAGAAAATTGGGGTTTAAAATTTTGGGTTTTTGAAAAATCATTCCATCTCATACTCATGCATTTTATTTCTGTAATTTAATGCTTTGAGGAGTTGTTTTTCAAAATTTGGTTTGTCTTTCAAAACTGTGATTTTTCTCAAAATTTAGTGAGCCTCTGCCCATTTCGATCGATCCAGCCTGATTTTCGATCAATCGAAAAAGTGCTTTCATTTGTCTCAAAATGACTGTGTGTTTCGATCGATCGAATCTGATTTTCGATCAATCGAAAAAGTGCTTTCATTTGTCTCAAAATGACTGTGTGTTTCGATCAATCGAATCTGATTTTCGATCGATCGAACATCGTGAAAAAGCTTTTTAAAAGGCACTTTTCTGACTTTTTCAAAGTTACTATTTCAAAAACTTTTCAAAGCTTTTTCCTCTCTCCGCGTTGGCAAGCTCAATTCAGAAGATTTTTGTCGTTTTCCTCCGTTCTTTTTGCAAAATCTCTCTCTCCTCAAGTTGGTAAGACACTTGTACCCTTCCTTTTGAATTTATTTTCAAGTTTACATGCATATTTTCATGCATTTGAGGGTAATTTTCGGAATTTGTAAAATTTGGATTTTCTGTTGATTCAAGCCTTAATTTATGAAATTGATCATTGGATTTTTGTGGGGACACTTCATTAACATGATTCTTATCTGTTAATTTGATCAAATTTGAGTTTGGTGAAAAATTGAAAAATCTAGGGCTTGTTCTTGATCCGAATTGGGGCTTTTGTTAAATTGGGATGATTTTGATGAAATTGACTTGTTGTGTAGTTGTAATTAAGCATTATAATCTATGTAATATGTTTTGTAATGCTCAATTCATCTTTTTGGTAAAAAATTTCAACAAGTGGTTTTCAATTTTTGGGATTTGTGATAAAAATTCCATGTTCAAGTCAATTTTGTCAATTCAATCTCAATTGAATTTATTTGTTTACTGCATTAGATCATGCATCACAACATTACTAATGTTCATGCATCATATAGATTTTTGTTCTATATTTTTTATTGTGCTAATTTGCAGTCTGCCCTTGGTTCTGTTTTCTCTTGTTCTTTTTGGTTTTTCACTATGTGTCTCTGTCCTTTCCTTAGCACTATGCCTAGGAAAACTAGAGCCCGTAGGAATGTTCCCTCACCTTCTCCTTCACCCCCTCCATCCTATGATCGTGAGAAGTTTTCGAGTGAGAAAAACCAAGAGATTTATGAGAAGCTGAATGTTAGGAGAAAAATTTGGGCTGAGCGTTCTGTTCACTTAGATGAACTTGATCCTGCCATTAGGGCAAACTTTGAGCGTAGGGGCTGGTTACCCTTGGTGGATGTTTCTGATCCTCCTCCACCTTCTGCCTTGATTAGAGAGTTCTATTCGAACATCTCTATCCGCATCTATGATTCCAACACTCTAGTCAAGAGTTGGATACGAGGCGTAGAGTACACCCTTACTCCTACGGTAGTGGCTAATGCTCTAGGGGTACCATTGGTTCGACATCCTGTCTATCCATATGATGTGTCTCCCGAGATTAGTGATGTCTTGTCTTACATCACTGGGACTACTGTCCAATGGGGTTCTGATCCTCGGATCACCTCTGCTGAGCTCTCTGGGTTACACTATCTTTTCTTTAGGATAGCGTGTCATTCTATCTGGCCCATTTCCCATGTTCACACCATTCCTCTTGAGAGTGTGTATTTCTGTACGCTCTGGTTACCGATGCTCCTATTAGTTTTCCCCATCTTTTTCTTCGTTCTTTGAACGATGTTTATAGGAGTTCATCATCTGCTCATGCTCTTGTTCATCCTATTTTCATTCATAGGATTCTCCTTCATCTTGATCTTGGTGGCTTCCCTTCCTCTGAGCCCGTTCATGTTATTGCTCCTATAGGTGCGTCTTTTCTTAGACAAAGGGCTGCTCATCTTCGAGCTGGTTCTAAACACCCTAGGTCTGAGCCCTCTAGTAGCGCACCTCCTCCTTCTTCTTCTGCAGGTCTTGCTGGTGAGGATGTTACTGATCCAGTTGGTGATGATGCTGCTGCTGCTGATGTTCCTCCACCTCCTTCGGCCGACTTCGATGTTCGTCGTACTTTGGAGACTGTCATGACCGTTCAGGCGGCTCATGGACAGATTTTGGTGGACTTGCTAGATGAGTTTCGTGCTCTACGAGCTGACTTGGCGCGTCTTCATTCACCCTCACCACCTCCTTTTGATGGCGACTTGTGATTGCTCTTTGGCATTCCGTCACAAAAAGGGGGAGTGGTATTTTTGACTTGTAGAGGGGTTTTTGTAGTTAGGGGGAGACTTTTTGTTTTGAGGAGCTTGTGGAGTTTTTTAGATTGTATCTAGGTGCTTCACTTTGTATATCATTTTTGGGGATATTCATGTTAGGGGGAGTAACATTGATTGATATACATGTTATATTCATTGATTCTTGTTACTTTATGATTCACTGCTTATTGATTTATATTTATGAGTTGATCATTCATATATGTCTTTATTTTGTGTTGTGTGAATCTTACAAGAATGTTATACCTGTTGTTTTACTCTTTTCTGTCACACATGCGTTTATGCGTTTGTTGAGTATTTCAGGAATATACAGGTTGATTCAACTAAAGCTGCAGTCTACACTTGCAACTGATGGATAGTAGTTAGGCTGAATTTGAGTTTATGAGCATTACTTTTGTAAAGGGCTTTTACTTGTAAAACTTTGAGCTTTTAAATTATGGTTTTGTCACGGATTGCCAAAGGGGGAGTTTGTTAGGTTCTAAGGTCTTAGGATTTTATGTATTTAGAACTCTAATTTGTAATGTTGGCAAACCATGATCAAAACATTGTATTTAGTCTTGTTTAGGCTTGCTCAAAGTTGGTTTATTATTGTACAGTTGGAATCGAGTGGCTGCAGAAGTACTTGGGACTTTTGGCCTGGCTCGATCGATCGAAGATTAGACTCGATCGATCGAAAATCGCACAGGTTGAATTTTCTGCAGAATTTCCAACTCAGCCCTACTTCATTAAACGTTTAGGGTTTTATGTTTTTACCCTAGGTATATAAACAAAACCCTAGCCACGTTTTTGAGGTTGTCCATATTGTTATTGTTGCTCATATTTTCTGTTTGGTGTAAATCTCTTGTGAGATCTTAGAGGAGCTTTCCTTTACACAAAGCTTAGGGTTTTCAAGGTAGAGATGATTTCAACATCTTGAAGATCATTACTGTTGCAACCATTGGAACTTAAAAGAAAAGCAAGCGGGGAGCTTGTAGCTGATTGAAGAATTCAAGAAAGAAGTAGTCCGTGGATTCGGAGCCTGCGCGTGGTCGTGTCAGGAAGTTCGTACTGGTGGGTAGCATTAGGAAGTCGAGCGGGGAGCTTGTAGTCCTTCTGTAAGAACTTCAATTCTTTCATAGTGAATTCTTGTTTGCCTTGAGGATCGGTGGGTCAAATCCTCCCCAGGTTTTTACCGTGTGGTTTCCTGGGTGATCATATCTTGTGTTCTTTATTATTTCCGCTGCTTTATTTGTTTTATATACATGATATGATTATTTGATTGTTTTAACCTAGAATTGCTTAATTTGACTAAGTAACAACTTGGCTAATTAATCTAGGCTACGCAATCTGGTTGTTTAAGGGGTCTAAATAAACTATCACAAATTTACCATAGTATTACATCTTCTTTTTATATCCTCTATACCTGTAAAATTTCTAGAAAATTAAAGATCAATTGCTATGTTATCAATAAATTATTTAAATTACAAGTTTTTGTAGTTTAAAATTATACATAAAATATAAGTTTATAAATCATATAGTAAATAATGTCTGATTGACACAAAATTTGACATTTGTATTAAGATCGTAAAGAGCATACAATTCAACAGTTAGATTTTCAAAATATATAGTAATGTTTTTTTTTTTTTTTTTTTGGAGAAAGAAAAAAGGGGGTTTTTATGGTCATATTACACCCCCGGGCAGGGAGCCAGTGGCCTCGGTCGGGGTAGCCCAATCTCGGGGGCCCTTCTGTACTACTGTGCGGGAGTCACCTCACATTTGTGAATACACCTCACCACTAAGTTTACCCACCAACGAAAACCTGCGGGCAGCGGGACTCGAACCTAGGTGTGTTGCACGAAGCGTCCGAGCCTTACCCACTCAGCCAAGCCCCCGTTGGCTAGTAATGTTTATTTTATGAAGTAAGGATGTAGTTTTAGGTTATAACCTTACTTAATATCTTTTTATTGGCATTGAATTTTGACAAATTTACCATAGTATTACATCTTCTTTTTATATCCTCTATGCTTGCAAAATTTCTAGAAAATTAAAAATCAATAGCTATGTTATCAATAAATTATTTAAATTACAAGTTTTTGTAGTTTAAAATTATACATAAAATATAAGCTTATAGATCATATAGTAAATAATGTCTGATTGACACAAAATTTGACATGTGTATTAAAATCGTAAAGAATATGTAATTCAACGATTAGATTTTCAAAATATATAGTAATGTTTATTTTATGAAGTAAGGTTGTAACTTTAGGCTACAACCAATTTTGTAACTAAATTTTGTTCTTGCTTTATTATTTATTTTCCCAAATTCTCTTTTTTCTCTCTCTAACCTCACCTCTTCGGCTCTTCCACGGCTCCTCCCTCTTCACCATAAAATAAGTTGGGTTTATGATGAGATTAAGGAACTATAAGTACTAAACCAGTTGGGTTTGTGGTGATGGTTTAGTGCGTAGTTTGAGCTGGGGTTTTTCCAAAAGGGGTGGGTCTGGTCTATCTCAACGGTGGCAGCAAAGGCATGATCAGTTTTAGATAGAGACCCAACCTCACAAATGGCAGCTACATGTGTATTGATGTTCCTTTGCTCTTTAAAAGCAGATGCAAATTTCAAATCTCTTATCATAAATTCATATCCATCTTCGAATAGATTTCTTTATTTAGGATGTGATTGGTCTCTAACTACAAAATAAAGAACAATTCCAATCATATCTATCAAACTGCAACTTGGGATTTTCTTGATTCCCTATCCATTATTATTTCTCTTCCCACGAACCATTTCGGTCTTTAAATTTTGGGATCATAGTTAATTTGATTTTTACATTTTAATAATGGTTAATTTGATTTTTGTTATTTTCAACTTGCAATCAATTTAGTCTTTACCATTATGTGGTGTGGCACACTTAAAAAAAAAATGACATGACTAATAAAATAATATTAAAATTTTCTAATAAATATTAAATAATACCACGTAAGCATTTAAATATTAGAAAATATAACAAAAATAAAAAACAAACACAAAAATTAAAACAATTAAGATTTACATTTTCTTTTCTTTGATTGAAATAGTTTTTGGCAACTAAACATGTGAAAACACAGACAACAACCAAAAAAAAAAAAAAACCAGACCAAAACAATACGAAACGATCTCTCTTCTTTTTAATTAATTTCATCTTTGCTATTATTTACTATCTGGATGGTATCTGTAAAGTTAGCAAAAACAAAAACAAAAAAGAAGAGAATAACCTCAGCTTTCGAACGCTACACAGATTTCCTGCATCCAAACCCATTTACATCTCTCTCATGGGTTCACTCAAATCTGCGTTCAATATTTATTAATTGAATATGAATTTTTAACAAATTCACAGTTAGATTAGATGTTCTTCTTATATTCTAAATGCTTTCCAAATTCAAGATTATATGAGAACAATATCTATGTCATCGGTCAAATATTTAAATTTCAAGTTTTTATTCTTAAAATTATGTATAAAAGATGGGTTTCTAGATAGAATAGTGAATAGCCTTCCGTTGGCACTAAACTTGGTATGCATATTAACAACATGGGTCATTCTACGGTACCCACTTTTTTTTTAGTGAGTACGATACCCACCTAAATCTCACATAGTTGATTTTAATTTTGTTAATCTTGACCGTATATCTAATTTTAATGGAATAAGTATTAGTTACTGGTGAAGCTCATATAAAAGTTTAAGAAAAAAAGGAAAAAACCGACTCTTTTATCTCATGTTCTCTCAATTCGCCTCTCTATCTACTTATATCTTGCGAGTTTTGTGATGAGTTAATCTCTTTTGGCATCCCATGGCATGGCTTTACTTAGTGGTAGAGGGCTTCTCAAAAAGATCAACATCTCTTTGATATGGTGGAAGGTAAGGAACAAAATAACAAAACTCTAAATCATGCAAATTGTGAAATCTCTAAATTAGCAATGTTTGTTTTGTTTCCCCAAAATTTTTGTTAGTTTTTCAAATTATGCAATTTTTATTTGTTGCACATCTAATGTATCTCTGTCAATCTCTCTCTTTGATGTAGTCAGTTGAAGACTCATTATGTATTGTGGGTATTATATGAATATCAACCTTTGTGAATTAAGGAGGGGCCTTTACTGGATTTTGTTAAATTATATCACTCCCTGTCATCAATATCCCTTCAATTAGCTTATTCTATAGATGAATTTTAGCCTGAATACATGTGTGGACGAGGATCCCTAATCTCATCTAAGTGGATTGCTAAGATGATATCCGAGGATTCCCCTCGGACCTCGGGGACAAGCACTAGATAGCCACGACATGAGCACCCGTTGATCTGGGGGACGAGCAGAAACCATAAAAGGCACATAAAGTTAAAATATCATAGAGGGAATAAAGTAGGCTTGGAATAGGTTACGAGGAGGGTGAAAGGAGAAGGGAGTGGAAGCTATCCCCTCCGCATTAAATGTAAGACAACTGCTCCTCTGGCCGCATTAATGAGGAAATGACCATGAACAGTGGTGGCACAGCTCAGATTGCAAGGCAGAAGCTAACCTGTATGTTCTGGATGGGATAGAAGTCCTAAAATGCAATCTCAACCCTCCAAGTGTAGGATGAAGATAATCTGTGTGTAAATATAAAAGGAAAATGAAGATCCTTATGAAGGGGGATCCAGAGAAAGAGAGAAAAAGAGAAAAGAGAGAGAGATTTGTGAAAGAGAGAAAACAAAACCATATATATATAAATGATCTTCCTTAGGTTGGACCGAGGATCCCTTTTTTCTTTATAATTAAGTCTTCCTAGTCTTTTACTTGGCATTTCTTCTCATTGTGATTAACTTTAGCTCATTAAGTAGTCAATATCCTACCCATTCTCTAACAAATTCATTTTGGTGGGCTCATTGGGCCACTATCTAGTCATTCTAGGGCTGTAGGTTCGTTTGTGTCCTTACAATTGGCGCTGTCTGTGGGAATATTGAACATACTTGAGTTAATTTAATTATGGTGAATTCAGATGAGTCGGTGGGGTCGCAACGTCAAGATCATTTTGTGAATCTTGAGCGTAGGAGAGATCGTGAGATTAGTGTTCATACAACCCATACCAGTAGGAGTCACTCTAGGAGTGGGAGTCATGTGTCTCATGGGGAGGAAACTAAGAACATGCAGAAAGAAATAGATCATTTATGCAGGAAGTTGCATCAGAAACAAAGAAGAAGGTCATCATCAAGCACAGAGGCTTTGTCTGACGATGATGAAAGTTACAGACCTCGGTCAAGATCTCCCCTCAATGAGTCTTACTCCTACAGGGAAGAGCGCCATCATAAGCAAAGAAGCAAAAGCCCGACCTATAAAGGCTTGGGGAATGACGCTATGAGCAGGGCTTTGCACCAAATCTCAAAGTCTCCGTTTACCAGGAGGATTGATAAAGCAAATCTTCCTCGACGATTCACACAACCTACATTTACCATATATAATGGTAGAACAGGGCCAGACCCGGTGGAACATGTCAGTCATTTTAACCAAAGAATGGTCGTACATTTGAGGAATAAGGCCTTGCTGTGCAAGGTATTCCCATCTAGCTTGGGGCCAGTCGCGATGAGGTGGTTTGACGGTTTAGGGGAAGGGTCAATCAACTCCTTTCAAGAGCTTACTAGGGCCTTTGTAGCTAGATTTGTCACTTATAGTAGGGTTCCTTGCCCTCTGGACTCTTTACTGTCTATGACTATAAGAGAGGGTGAAACTCTAAGAACTTACTCAGATAGATATTGGGGGATATTTAACAAGATAGATGGAGATTTTGAGAATGTGCCTATAAGGACGTTTAAGGTCGGCTTGCCCACTGAGCACAACCTGAGGAAGTCTTTGACTAGGAAGCCCGCCCTAAGCATGGAGCAATTAATGGACTGAATTGATGAATATAAGGGAGTAGAAGAAGATCAGCAACAAGGAAAGGGGAAAGCAAAGGTAGTTCCCCAGGACCGAAGAGATTTCAGGTCGAAAAGATATAACAATAATAGGCCTAGAAGGGATTTCCCTGCGCATGTTGGGCACACTGTTGCCTAGGTGGCAAACACTGTATTCAAGGAGCCTATACATCAAATTCTGGGGAAAATAAAGAATGAATCATACTTTAAATGGCCTAATAAGACGGGAGGAGATCCCATGAAGCAAAACCAAAATCTTTATTGCCAATACCACCAGAAGTGAGGACATACTATAGAAGATTGTAGGACTCTGCGTGATTACCTTTTTTTTTTTTTTTTTTTTTCGCCAAATTAGCTCTACAACACTGTTTTAGAGAAAGCAAAATCACTTGTAGATTGAGATGGCACCATTTCACCCAAACTCAAAACACAAAACCATTACTCTTACAAGTTACAACCCGTTTTAGCACACTGTTTCACATTCCCAAAATCCCTAAACCAAACATGTTAAGCCACAAACCCAGCCTTAAACTTCATCGGTAACGGCTCCAAATCAGGTCCAAGACGGCGGCGGTGAGTTTCTCTTCTCTTTCTCTCCAACTGGTTTCTCTGTTCTACCCATATAATGGTTAAAGCTACACAGTTGGTTTGAAGCATCAAGAAATCAAAATCAAAAGCAAGCCCTCTTCAACCCACTTATTTTTTTTCCCCCAAAGACAGCACACAACAGAAAGCTCAAATAGAAGCCAAAAGATTGATACCCAAACAACAAAATTAAGTAATTGGCGTAAAGTCACATCTGGGTTAGTAAACAACAATGTAAAAGCAAACCCCAGATGTGCGTGTCTGTGAGTGAGAGAGAGACATGAAAAGTAATAATAAAAGTACTCTCAAATCAAACAAAATTACTCAGTACTCAAATATATTTTTCAGTTATTCCAACTTCTAAACATTTCAACCAAGATGCGCAGTCACCTGGGATGTAAAATTGGCCAGTAGAAGAGAGAGACCAGTTGGAGAGAGAGAGAACTGGAGAGAGGAGAAATGGATGGTTTTGTGTTTTGAGTTTGGGTGAAATTTTGCCTTATCAATGTGCTATTGCCTTTGTTTTCTTTGAAACGGTGTTGTTTGTAGAGCTAATTTGGCAAAATAAATTACACATCAGCATGCCAGTGGGTCACTTAACAGCCACATATGCAAGTCACTAACAGAGGGTTGAGTTTTCTTAACAGAACAAAACTTCAGAGTGTGAAATCAAAATTTTAAAATTCCAGGATATAAAATCCAAACAACCCCAAACTTCATGAGTGTATTTTGTAATTTACCATAACTAATTTTTTTTAAAGAATAAAACATACATGAGTTTTGCACTCTTTTCTCATCTTTAAGAAGATTGCAAAAGATTGAGCTAATAGAAATTCGACATAATTAAAACTCCGAACTATTTCATACACATAAAAAAAATATGTTATGAATGTGCCAAATAATTATTGACAATCAAATTTCTTGACAATTTGTAAAAGAGATATTAATAAATCTAAATACAAAAACTATATTAGCAATTTTGTCTCAAAAATCAAGAAGAATGGTTTTTAAATAAAAAATATATATATAAAAAGTTGAATAAATAATTGTAATTTAATATTAAAATATTAAAATAATTCACTAAAATTTATTACCTTAAGCTCCAAAATGTATTGAGTAGACCATGTTGACTTATATGTTAAATAAGAAAACAAAAACAAACTTTTTCCTTAAACCCTATACATACAATTTTTTTTTTTTTTTTATTGAAGCCGCACCCAATTTTATATTGTTCTATATGTGAAAAATATCTTCTTCTTCTTCTTCTTTTTCTTTTTTTTTTCTTTTGTGTGTGTGTTGGGGGGGGGGGGGGGGGGGGAATTAATATCATATTGTTCTATATGTAGAAAACAGGTTCAAATTTCTCTTTTCATGTACTTCTAGAGAAAGAAACAATTGTTTTACTTTTTCAAACGCGAGGTAGCATGAAGATTGTGGCAAAAATGATCAAATCAACCAAACTTCTCCGCTAAATAATCAAAGAATTTTCAGCTCGAAGCAAACACTTGGTCAAATATCTCATAAACAAACGTGGTTGGTCATATTTTCCTTAATCAGAATCACTTTGAAAGATTATCCAATATTTCTTTATGTTAATCATTTATCATTGTTTATAGTTGTCCATCTTTGACTCAATATCATCAGCTAGTAGCCTAGTACCTCTTGGGAATATCAGCATATTTGTTCTTTCACACTACCTGCTTAAGCAACGTTTAGGACAAGAAAAGTAAGGAAATAGAATGAAATAGAAATAAAAATTATAAAAACAATAGGATAATTTTTTTTCTCAGGAAAAAAACAATAGGATAATTAGATATCTATAATTGTCTCATATGTTTTGTATAAAATATTTAAATTTTAAGTTTTATATTTTAAAATTATACAAAAAAAAAAAAAAAAACATGAGTTTGTTGTTAAAACTAAATAATATTTCATAGATATGAAAATTGGCTTATATTTAAAAAATGAATAAAATACGTAATTTAACGGTAAAACGTTATTTGGTTGTATAAGATAATAATAATATTAACAAATGGTTACATTTATACTTATTCCTAATCCCTCTTTTTATCCCCATTTTTTAAAGATAAATATATATCCTCAATCACTATATATATATATATATATATATATATATATTTCTTTTCTTTTTTTGAGATTTGAAAAGCTAATATATATTCATGGACATATTGGAATAAATCTTTTATTTTTGGCTTTGTTAATGGCCGTTATAGCATGGTCTATAGCAATGATTTTTGGCGTTTTAGAAACCAACGCCATTGGATTGGACCAGGTTTTATAGAGCGGTTAGCTGGGTGCTTTTGTATTCGTTGAGGAGGTTTTAAATGGGTCTTACTCATAGTGTGAAATAGCTAAAAACTAATAAATAGATGTTCTTTAGATTAAAAATGATTCTTTTTTTTTTGGTTAAGGGGAAAATACATACAGAACTAAGTCACTATATCAGTGAGAACAGAGTTAGAAGTCCTATTATACAGTACACCAGCAGCACCAGTATTAAAAATGATTCGACTTCTTATAAAAAATTAATTGTATTATAAAATTTAACTTTTATCGAATGACAGCTATTAACCATATCCTTTATTTTATTTTTATTTATTGAAAATTTTTGTTTGAGATTAATACATTTCACCCGTATCTTCCTTGGTAAGTTACGTTGTTGAAACAACGATGACAAACAAGTCAAATTGAGTTTTTCCCTTTTCTTTTCTGTGACTTTCGAGAGATACTGACGTCTTGCTCTTCAACGGTGGAAGTGTTCAAAGAATCTGGCGTACTATATGGTTTCTGGTCAAAACGCACATGTAATAGACTTGCTTTGCAAGGTATTTATTGGTGATATGACTTATTGGCACCTTAATGCTTTAGATAATGCCCTTGAATTATACTAGTACGGTATATTGACTAATTATTTACCATATTTTCTTATTTGAAAGTTTTTTATTCCAATATAAAAAGATGATTATATTATGCAGGACTTTGCAAAAGTATAAATGACTTGCTTGCTATTCAGCAAAAAAAAAAAAAAATGACTTGCTTGCTAGTGCGTTGAGGGTGCGTTTGTGCAGCGGCTGAGTTTGAGTTTGTGTAGGTTGCGGTTTTTTTCTGGTCTATGGTACTGTTTATAAACCAGTTAAGTGATTAAAATGTGTGAATAGTAATTTGCAGCAATAAAAAATATTTTGTTACAGTGTTTTTAACAATAACTTTTCAATTTTTAACAAAATAAGCGGTATCTAAACGTACACTGAATATGAACTAACTGATCGCAAATATATTTACACCATGTTACAAAAATAAAACAGTCAACAAATCATAAAAAAAAAATTGAAAAATTAAATGTAATAAAAGAAAATTTTGGTTTAGTTTGGGTCCATATGATAAGGATAACAATCAAATATAGAACATTAAGGAGGACAGACATTTCATGCATCAGCTTCTATTCAACATGTTTGGTCAACCTTAGAATCTTCAAAGAAAAAAGAAAATTCTCAAGAGAACAGTTTTGTCACAGGGGCATTAATTAAAACAGATTATAAAAATATATGATTAGCTCACAAGTGAGAACCATAGCTTAACTTTAAGACTGAACTACATTGTTTTCATTAAATTCGGCTTAAATAAAAGTATGGATAGGGACATTTTCAAATTGGAAATAACCTTCTTCATAATACTAAATGACATTTAATTTGTGAATAGCTGAAGTCTTTCTTTTTTCTTTTTCTTTTTTTAAAATATATAATTTCTTGTTGTTCACACCGTCTCTGATATAATCAGGATTATTTTTTTCTTTGGTAAGTGATCAGTGGATAGGTGTTAGACATATCGTCATTAGTAGTGGATTTTTTTATACATCATTGAATAAAAAATGATAAAAGAAATCATTGTTATAAATAGGTCCAACCAATTCTATTCAGTTTTTTTTTTTTTTTTTTTTTTTTTGGTGAGAATGAAATTCTATTCAGTGTTAAGACTGCAAGTTGGGGGATATAAATATAAAATATTGTTGAATTAACTTTAAAATAACAAAGAATTTATGCGAAATAATTCGTAAAAAAAAAAAAATAGATTCATTGAATTGCATGTTTGAGTTTAATAAAATCAATCGGGATAATATCTAGGCCCACTTATACAGAAAAGTAAATGTTGACAATATTTCCATAAACGGTTGATCATTTCTAAATTCATAAATTTCCTAAGCATTTGCATCCTGAAATCTGAACAAATATTTACTTTACAAATTCAAAAGCTATTTTATTTATTTTATCATCTTATTTTACAACTCACCCAACATCTTAGTTCCTATATATCTTTCAACCCTATTAATTTATTTATTCAATTCTCTTTCTTCCTCCTTAACTCTTTCTCTCTTTTCCACTGCTTTTTTTTTTATCTTCCTCTAAAACAAACCAAATAAAATTATATATATATATATATATATATATTATAACATAATATATTTTTGTTTTACAAGCATTCTACAATAGTTTGTATATATACAAACTTACGGTTCATAGTTACTAATTTTTTTTTTCCAATAATAGCAATCCAGATAAAGCTTGTTTTGAGCCTCTGAAAATGTAAAATAATAATTTAGAAGGTTTTACACCCCAATACTAATACTACTCACCTTGCTTTAAACAAGATTTAGAAGTCATATATAGCGCTGCTTCCTAATACATTAACATTATATATGTTGCACTTAAAAATGTCTTGTATGGCAAAAAAGAAAAAGAAAAAAAAAAACATTTTATTGGTTCAAACTTTTATTTTATTTTATTTTTATACAAGATAGAATTTATACTATAGTCTAATCTAAGTGTATATGTGTGTGAAACTTCTTCATGGAGACTTGAACCCTGACCCTTACCCCTTACACCCACAAGCATTTATACTTGTGGAGTGACCACCACACCAAGGGTGTGCGGTGGTCAAACTTCTTTTTCAAATCTCCTAAATGGGAGACTTTTTCTTTATTATAAAATACCCTATAAAGTTGAGTAATGGATTCCTTAACTACTTATTATTAATAGTTCCCCCCGTACATGTTTTAATTTAAATAATAAATCTTTAATGTTAGTAAAATGAAACTAATAGATGGTCATTGATAAGTTGATAATGATAAAATAAATACTCTCTCTCTCACACAATTATTATTTTAGTAAGTCTAAAGCCACAACAACTTTCGTAATTTTTTTCACAACTCTTGAGATGATTGGTTGTGATCGGTATATCACAACATATCTTTCAACAAATTGTTAAAAAAATTATAAAATTTTTTGTATGTGTAATATTATTGATTTTTTTTTTCCTGCTAAAAGAAAAATCATAAGAAGAGAAGGCGGCAACCCCTACATAGCCAGGACAACACAAAGAGAGAAGTCTACCAACGTGCTCATTATTGTTATTATTTTATCTTTTGGGATGAATCAGAATCACACAATAGCTCACTAAAGATACAAACATGGGTTTGGTTACTTTGGTGTCATTTAATTTATGGGTGTGAAAGCAGTACTACGCCAAAGTGAATACATGGGTGTTTTGTTTGTGTCTGTTCAAATAGTATACCATTTAATTTAATAGCCACTTGACCAATTAAGGAGGTAAGACCAATCTCACAAGGTTCCAAGAGATAACCCATCTGGAATCTAAGTGCTGATCTCATTGACATTAACAGACGTTGTTTCCAGGAAGCAACACACGTTCAAATTGGTCCTAATTCTCAATGTGTCTCTCTCTCAAAGAATGGTCAAGACTAGACAATAGCATGTTTTACTTTGACCAAATGTCACTATAAAAGTAGTAGAGCCAAACGTGCTTCTTTCTTTCACACCAAATAGAAGAGTGGTAGAGAGTGAATATATCCATACTCAAAAAACCATGAGCAACACCATGTCTAGCTCTAGTGAATTGGAGCAATTCTATGACCAAGCCATGGATCATGGATTCTCGGATCCTATGGCAGTCACAACAAATGTCACAAATAGCACCACGGTGAGCCCAAATAGTTCAAGTGGAACCAATGGTCAATTGACTCCAAAGGGTGTATCAAAACCAATCCGAAGGAGGTCTAGAGCTTCAAAGAAAACACCCACAACCCTCCTCAATGCTAATACCAACAATTTTAGAGCCTTGGTGCAACAATTCACTGGTTGTCCTAGCGCATCCATTTCATTTAGGAACCAAAGAGGTCCTGTCAACTTAGATTTTGGAAAAGGGAGAGAAGAAAATCAAAGTGTTGTAACTTCGGTAATGGGACCTTTTAGTAACAATTATTATTATCAGCATCAACAATCTCAAACGCCACAGCATCATCAACTTCTACAGCATCATCAGCACCAACAATTTCAACAGCAACAATTGGTACCACTACAAGAACAGCAAAGTATGTACTCGTTTGGCAATATTGGTAATGATGTTTTTGCTACGTCTAGCAATAACCCTAGACTTAACATGGAAGGTGTTAACGGGTTTGCATTGGAAGATAATGTTTCTTTGCATGAACTAACTATGAATTCTTTCTCTAGTCATGATGATAGGAATAGTGGTTATTTTGTTTGAGGAAAAATGGTGCACAAAATTAGTTGTTGATCTTTAGAATGATCTTCATCAATCATCAATATTCAGCTATGTAAAGTTTTATGCTTAACGCTATCACGAAAATAAGATATATTTTGTAGCTACTAGATGCATTATACTCTATATAGTTCATTTATCTTCTTCTTCTTGTTATCTCTCTCTCTCTCTCTCTCTCTCTCTCTCTCTCTCCAAGTGAATGAGTTCTTTTGAAGAGATAGAATGCTTTAACAGAGAAAGTCTCGTGTACCTCATGAATCTCACTCAAGACTGGAAGTGCAAAGATTTAATGAGAAATGAGAATATATAGTTGAAAGAGTTTTTACTTTTTACCGTTCAGATAACACGATCATCTCGTGAAGCTTTCTACATATTTCTACTACAATATTGAAAAATTGAGCTAATTCAAAGGAGGCCATATTTTTCTCTTTCTTGTTTCTTTCACTTTTTATTTTTTTAATAATAAATTTATTGTTCATGTGCGAATTAGGACGTATGGGGTGAAACATCCCAAGTTAGTGAGATGGTACATGAGCCACATATCAGACAGGAATGCTTATAGCTATGGGTATTGGTTTGGTTGAAAATGAAATTCTTCTGATGTAACAGCATTGTTACACTGAAGGCACAACCCTTAATTAGGTGGTGGTAATTTTGATTTAAAAAAATACATTCTAAAAAGAACAATATTAAGAATACAAACTTTTTTTTTCACGATATTTTAATTTTCACAATTTGTTAAGGTTAACAAATTGTGATGAAATCAATATTGGTTTCATATATATTTGCCAATAACATTGTTTTTATTGTACACCAAGCATAACATACCACGTTAACACTTATAAAAGAAGCTAGTGAAAAAAAGAAAAAAATTGCATATCCAAATTAATTGTTGTGAAATTCATTTGCGGGTGGGTGGGTGGAGCTTAAGTATGTTTGGGAGGAAAATGAGAGAGAGAGAGAACATAGGAAGAGGTAATTTTAGAATATACTAATTAATCTTTTACTCACTCTCATGTCTCTCCATCTAAACATAGGGAAAGTTCCAAAATCAGATCAGTGCAGGTGAAGCTTTCGTCATGAATATATATAGTCAGCTAACTTGGATCTTAATTGGTATCCTTAATTAATACCATTCCAATAAGTTAATTTCATTATCCATGGTTCAGTGCCGCCCATGTTAATTAAATGGTATCCTGGTCAAAACCTTGACTTGAGTGAGAAAGGGGACGGAGGATTGGAGTGCAAAAGAGGACACTTTAGCTTTCTGCTTTTTCAGCCATTAAAAAAAAAAAAAAAAAAAAAAAACCTTCTTTACTCCAAGTCTATCCTCACCTGGCCTCTTCAATTTCAAATCTTTCGTTGCCTTTTGACTGAGTCTACCTATTATTATTATTATTATTATTTAAAAACAATTATGTTAAACATTTATATTCAGGCTGACTTTGTTTATAAATATTATTACTCCATCTCTCAGATCTGTTTATATATATATAGAGTTTTGTTGGTTTATTGTTTATTTGACTTATGTATAAATTTTTAAAATTTTATATTTTTATGAATAATTATATTGTTTATTGAACTTTTTTTTTTTAAGTCAATTAACTATAATAGTAAAAAATAAACTCTCCCAAATGAGCGCCCATGTGCAATTTGACATGATTTGTACGCGAATTCTGTAGATACTAGAATTGAGGGATATTCAGGATTTTAATTTATAAATAAACCAGTGTTTGTTTAGTATGTACCATGTACATTTTCATTTACTTTTTTTTTTTTTTAGCTTATTTGCTTATGTAAATTTTAAAAAAAACCTTACTTTTTTTTTTTCTAAGTGCAATTTTACTTTAATTTAATAAACTTTTAGTAAATATATAAGCAAATAAAATTTTATAGCAAAAAAGCTACATCTAAATCTAATGAATGAAACACGTTCAGCACCAGCAAATCATCAACATCAGTAAACCATTTTTTCCTGCTTTTGAGTGGCCCCTGGCGGCTTCAAAGTGATCTTTGAATTCTTTTTCGAGTCTGTTTAGATATCACTTATTTGTTAAAAACTGAAAACTTATTGCTAAAAACAGTAAAATATTTTTTTTAAAGCAAAACACTGTTTACAAACACTTCACGCATTTTTGTGCTTTGGCTAGTCCATGAACAATGCGATGGGACCAGCCAAAAAAACGCAAAGGCAAAAGCACACTTCATGTCATTGTAAAGTCAAGACAGCAAGTGCAGGTGTTGTAGGGTAAACGTAGTTAGTAGACTTTTTGCATCGACCGTTCACTGCAAGTTTTTTGGTTTTATAGCTTTCACTCCTAAGAGCATTAGCATTGGGGAATGCTAATGTCAAATCTAAGGAAAATTTAAAATTTTAAACTCTAAAACCATCTACATTGGGGAATGCTAAACAGCAGTATTGTAATTTTTTTTGCAATACTGCTACAGTGCAATTCTAAACATAGAATTGCACTGTAGCAAGTATTGTAAAAAAATAATAATATTTTATTTAGAAAAAAGCTGAAAATGAGAGAGGAGAGAGATGGGAGAGAAGATATAATTTTGAGATATATTATTTTATTATGTAGATATATTATTTTAATGAGTAAAAGAGAGAAATAGAAGTTTGGGATGTGGAGGTATTGTAAAATGGTATGGTATAATGATAAAGTAGTTTTTTAGAATTGTAAAATAGAATAGCATTGGAATTTTCCAATGCTAATGCTCTAATGGAAAACATATTAGCATTTTCTTAACTCAATGCATCAACTTGTATTTGTACTACAAAATTATTACTCATTGATAAAGTGGATCCACATATGAATTGGATTAAAAAAATGAGAGAGTACAAGACCAAAAAATAATGAAGACTGATCTTATCGATCTCTCCTTGCCTTTGAGTCGATGAATCATTCGATACATATGTGATGGCTATCAACTTATCATGTTTATGACATTTACGCTTTAGTTTTATGATGGTTATATTCAAATATCTTATTCGACAATATTAAATTCTATTAATTGGATGAATTGAATCGGTGGATTTAATTCATTATTTACTAAAGATTACTACCATGATTAACCCCATAGGTAACTTGAAGGGTTTAAACAAGAGCTTAGCCTTGATCTAGCCATGTCCTACTATTTTGAAAACTAAAATGTTCTCAAAATTTTTAAAGAGAGTAATACTAGAACCACAACTTGCTCGCATGGCAAGTCGTAAGTGGTGGATAAAAAAAGTGGGTCCATAATTCCACCACTCACGACTTACCATATGAGCAAGTTGTAACAAAAGTTATGGCATCAGCATTTTCCTTTTAAAGATGATACAATTTTTAAGCGAATAAAGGTAATAATAATTTTGTACATCCGGTGGGTTCCAGTTAGCTCAACTGGTAAAAATTTTATGGCTGTATAAGAGATCTGGGGTTCAATCTCTGCTTACACCAAAAACTGATTGGTGTTTTGATCTGATGATAAAGAGCTATCATCAGAAGCGGACGCCATAAGTTGAAATTCTCTAAAAAAATAAATAAATAATTTTATACATACATACATACATATACTAAGAGGGAAGAGGTATATATAATCCATGAGATATATATATATATATATATATTAACAATGCATTAGATATATATACTAGAACATGCATGATGCAATCAAATACCAACAAGAGATGGAGCGCAAGATGCAGTATAGTAGCCTGCAATATATATAAAAATCATTTAGACCTGTTTTTGGGATGATAAAATGTTGAAACTTTTGACAAATTCATATCCATCTTTAAAATAAATTACTATAAGCCAAAAATTTTAGCAAAATGCGTATGAAAATATAATTTGTAGATCTAAGGGTCTATATATGTATAATTTATTTGTTAACTAGTGCCCTGAGAGTACATGCTAAAAATATAATGAATAAATACTTCATTATGAGCTATGTTATGCATATTTTTTTGAAAAAGAAAATACACTTCTTAATATAATTTATTAATTTTTACGTACAAATTTATTTAAAATTCATATTGTTTATTAACTTTATTTTTAAAAAATATATATATAAAATATTATTTAATTAAATATTAAATACACCTTACCTAACTCTTGCGCATTCGGTATTCCTCAACAAAAGCCTTAAAAAATTAAACTTGTAACAACGTGAGACTGACCAAATCTTGACGTTGCTCATGTCGAAAGAGTTTCTTGCTAGTTGTTGCAACACGTGCCGACAACTAGCTAGTGATTTTAGGTGCCGAATTTGTTGAATTCTTTGCTAACTAGGAGTCCAAATCGTATCTGGTGTGTTAGGAACTTTTTATGTTCTCTATGCATGTGTTTGTGTTTGTGGCACTTAAAAATAAGATCCCGTTTGGTATGACAACTCAAACACATATTTTTCAGTTTTTAAAAAATATTACAAGTATTTTCACACACTTTTTCATCCACACGTATTTTCACATATATTTTTAAGTGCAAATACCAAACACCCCATAAATCTCTTGCTATGTTTTTGAGACTTGAAATAGTTCCATGGTGTCCTTAAGCGACCTTTGTATCCTATCTATTTTATTTTACACTTATTTCGTCATCCATGACCTAAGGCTACGGCTAATAACCCATGTAGTATCTTTATGTTTGTGGCACAGGAAAATAATAAATCTCTTGCTATGTTATTGAGACTTGAAATAGTTCCTTGGTTTTCTTAGAGCCACCTTTAATTTGTATCCTATCTATTTTATTTTACTGTTTTTTCGTCATCCATGACCTAATAAGGTTATGGCTAAACCATGTAGTATCTTTGAAAAATGCTAGGAATCTAACTTATTGCAAAAATTTTGCTAGAACTTGGCCATACGAATATTTGTGAGCGATGAAGAAAAAGTAATGTATTCATATGGGTCCTCATTTTCACCACTCATAACTCATCACGTAGCAATAAATTGTGTTCCTAGCATTGCTAGTATCTTTTCTTTCCTTATTATTTTTTGATTTAGCTATACATTTTGTTCTCAACATTTTACCCCATGTTTAAATTGATGTTCATTATTTGAACGATAAACTTGGTTGTAGTCTAAAGTTACAACTCCACTCAATATTTTTTTATTGGATGTAAATTTTGACAAATCCATCATTGGTTTATATTTTATTCTTATATCCTTCATACTTGTAAAATTTCTAGATACCAATAACTATATCATTAATTAAATATTTAAATTTCAAGTTTTTGTAGTATAAAATTATGCATAAAAAATAAGTTTATGGATTGAATATTAGTAAATAACATCTGATTAACATTAAAATTGACATGTATGTTAAGAACATGCAATTTAACAATTAAATTTTCAAAATATATAACCATGCTTATTTTTTGAGTAGGATTGTAGCCTTAAGCTGGGTTTGGATACAAATTATTTCCTACGCGTCTGCGTTTTTCTTTTTCTTTTTTTGCTGCATGTGTTTCAGGGGACAAAGTTACTGTTCACGCACTATTTACGCACTATTCATGTACTGTTCATGCATTGTTCATGGGACCCACAACCATTTTATTTAGAAAAAAAATATTAAAAATGGGTCCCACGGTACTATTCACTAATTTAAAAATTATTTTGCTACAGTATTTTCAGTTTTCAGTTTTCAGCAAAATAAGTTGTATCCAAACGGACCCTTAAACTACAATCAAGTTTGTAGCTAAATTTTGTCCTTATTTGTAAGGTTTCATTGTATTCCTTGTCCTTTTAAGTTGGTGTAAAAAAATGTGCCATTAACTTTTGTTTTGATTTCCTTCTTCTACAAACAGGTATAAAAGAAGTTAACAAAATATTTGAATAACCGATCTTTTTTCCTTTACTACTATCAAAATCCCAAAGATTTCGCTAAAACAATCTCAACTTAAAATCAAAGCAAGAGTAATGAGATGGACCTTTTTAACACAACTTAAAAGTATATGGACTAAAATGAACATTTCAAATGACATGGACTATTTTGAAACATGGGACAAAGATTGAGAACTAAATGTATTATTAAACCTTATCATTTTTACAATTTTTATTTTAATTATGTTAGGAGTTAATATGTTTTTTGGATTTGACATGTATACATCATTTTAAGTTTTAAAAATGTGACATTAGATATACTTTTAAATTTTTAATATTTAATATGAATTATGACTTGAAATATATTTACTTTAAATGGAGAGGATATATATACACACATTTGACAATCCTCACAACATTAAACTACACATAAAGTTCCCAAAATTATCTTCCAGAAAAGCTAAAAAGAAAGTTTAAAGTGCTTTTGTACCAGGTCGTTTGATCACTGATAATGTTTTAGTAGCATATGAATCTTTGCATGCCATGCATTGTAGAAGATTAGGTAGAAGGGGTTCTATGGCGATGAAACTAGATATTAGTAAAGCATATGATCGAGTTGAGTGGCCTTTTCTGAAAGGTATTATGACTAGATTGGGGCTGCCTAAAGTTTGGATTGATGGAGTCATGATATGTGTGACGACTTCGAGTTTTTTTAGTACGCGTTAATGGTAATGCCTATGGTAATATCACACCCTATAGGGGAATCCAGTAAGAAGACCCTTTATCACCTTATCTGTTTTTACTGTGTGTAGAGGGATTCTCATCTTTATTGGCTAAGGCAGAAGGAGAGGGGAGAATTCATAGTGTGTCTATATGCAGGAGAGCTCCCAGTATATCCCATTTATTATTTGCTAATGATTCTTTGCTATTTTGCTGAGCTAATCAGGAGAAGGTGCAAGCTATTTCTAAGGTTTTACAGATGTATGCAGCGTCCTCAGGTCAATGCATTAACTTTGAGAAATCTTTTGTTTATTTTAGCAGTAATACGGAGGGTGAACAGCGGGAGAGGATTAAGACAGCTTTGGGAATAAAAGAGGTCGACATGTTTGAATTCTATCTTGGGTTACCTACGTTGGTGGGCAAATCAAAATACCAAACTTTTGCCTATCTAAAGGATAGAGTTTGGAAGAAAATCCGAGGATGGAAAGGCCAATTGTTGTCAAGGGCTGGCAAGGAAGTTCTTATCAAAGTAGTAGCTCAATCTATCCCTACTTATACCATGGGATTGTTCCAATTACCAATGAAGCTGTGTAATGATTTGAATGCCATGTATGCTAGATTTTGGTAGGGACAAGTTAATAATGAACGGAAGATACATTGGAAGAGTTGGAATGTACTTTCTCAATCTAAGAAGGAGGGTGGTATGGGCTTTCGAGACATACGGTGTTTTGACTTAGCTATGTTGGCAAAACAAGGATGGAGATTGCTACATGATAATGGCTCTTTGCTATATGAGTGCTTCAAAGCTAGGTATTTCCCAAGATGTACTTTTTTAGATGCTACTAATGCACCTAATAGTTCATATGTTTGGAAAAGCTTAATTGCGGCCCAACCAATTCTGAAAAAAGGATGCTATTGGCAAGTAGGGGATGGATCTACCATTCGGGTTACTCAAGATAGGTGGATCCCAAACTATCCAACAAACAAGGTCCTACACCCACCACTTGATGAGAAATGGGAATGGCGAGTATCAAACCTTATTGATTGGATTGTCCATGACTGGAATCGTAGTGTCATTGCTACCAACTTTCACCAAGAAGATATGGAAGCTATTTTGCAGCTTCCATTGAGCAAACGAGTGGTACCAGATGCTATAATGTGGCTCCACAACAAAAATGGCATTTACTCAGTGAAATCAGGCTATCACATAGCTAGACTGGTTTCAAAGGAAGCTACTGGAATGATGGAGAGCTCGGGGTTGAAGAGGAAAGGACTGACCTGGCCTAAACTATAGAAGTATAATTTGCCTAGCAAAATAAAAGTCTTTGGATGGAGGGCCTGCCAAGGGATTTTGCCAACTAAGGAGAATCTGTCTTGCCGAAAGATTGTGGAGGATAGCTCATGTGATTTATGCAGGCAAGGTGCTGAGTCTGTTCTTCATGTTTTGTGGGAATGTGGGGTTGCCCAAGATGCGTGGGCTGGGAGCAAGGTTTGTTTGCAGAAGTGCATGACATGTAAAGGATGACATGGAGTTATTCTTTGTTCAATGCTGGGTTATATGGAATCAAAGGAATTCAGTGTTACATGGAGGCAGTATACAGGACCTTTCTCGACTAGTTCGACTGGCAGAGGACTATCTAAAGGAATATCGGGATGCTCAAGACCATCTTTTGGTCCGAATGTCTAATGGATCAGTGCAGCAACAAAATTTCTAGAATCCACCATCGGGTTTAGCCTACAAAATCAACGTAGATGTAGCTGTGTTCATCGGGTTGAATGCGTCAGGATTTGGTGCCATGGTTCGCAATGATAAGGGAGAAGTTATGACTGCTTTATCGGCGAGAGGACCCCTTATGCAGGACAGTAAGGAAGCAAAAATGTTGGCTTGTAGAAGGGCTATGGAGTTTGTGATGGAAGCAGGCTTCGGGGAGATAATATTAGAGAGGGATAATGTTAATGTAATGAAAGCCATTATGGCTCCAAGCACCAACAAGTCTAGGTTGGGACATATTTATGAAGATGTCTACTGTATAGGGAGGGGTTTTAGAGCTTTCTCTATTAGTCATTGTTAGGTTCTAAAGACTTAGAATTTGATATATTTAGAACTCTAATGTGTAATGTTGGCAAACCATGATCAAAACAATATGTTTAGTCTTGTTTAGGCTTGCTCAAAGTTGTATAATTCATGTAAAGTTGGAATCGAGAGGCTGTAGATGTATTAGTGCATTTCGGCCTGGCTCGATTGATCGAAGGTTAGACTCGATCGATCGAAAGTCGGCTAGAATGTTTTTTCTGCAGAATTTCCAACTCAGCCCTATCTCATTAAACGCTTAGGGTTTTATGTTTTTGCCCTAGGTATATAAGGCAAAACCCTAGCCACGTTTTTAAGAGTTGCTCTGGTTGTATTGTTGCTCATATTTTGCAGTTTGTGTGAATCTCTTGTGAGATCCTTGAGGAGCTTTCCTTCACATAAACTTAGGGTTTTCAAGGTAGAGATATTATTAACACCTTGATGATCAACTCAGTTGCTGCCATTGGAGCTCAAAGAAACACAAGCAGGAGTGCTTGTACTTGATTGGAGAATCCAAGAAAGAATGAGTCTGTGAATTCGGAGTTTGCACGTGGTCATGTCAGTAAGTTCTACTGATGGGTAGTATTAGGAAGTCGAGCGTGAGTGCTTGTAAGTCCTTTTGTATGAACTTCAATTCTTTCATATAGTGGATTCAAGTTTACTTTGAGGATAGCTAGGTTAAATCCTCCTCAGGTTTTTTACCGGTTTGGTTTTCTTGGATGATTATATCTTTGTGTTCTTTATATTTCCACTGCTTTATATCTTGATATGATTATTTGATTGTGTTAACCTAGATTTGCATAATTTGACTAAGTTAATCACTTGGCTAATAAACTAGGTTAATCCAATTGTTGTGTTTTAAGGGGTCTAAAAACCTAACAAGTGGTATCAGAGCGAGTAGCTCTCTTGTTGTAGATCTTTTGATCTCTGAGCTGATCCTTGACCCCTGTTGTCATGGAACACGGACACTTTCTGGTTATTCCTCCTTATTTTGATGGGAATAACTATGCTTATTGGATAGTAAGGATGAAAGCATTCATGAAATCTATTGATGAGAGGGTTTGGAATTCTGTTGAATACGGATGGGAGAAGCCCACTACTCCTGTGAGTGAGTAGCAAACTTCTCAAAAAGAAGCAGTTGGGTTCAATAGCAAAGTTATGAATGCCATCTTTAACGCTGTTTCTATGGAGGAATTTAAGAGAATCTCTAATGTTGAGGTTGCTCATACTGCTTGGAAAATCCTCCAGACTATGCATGAAGGCACAAAGACAATTAAGATTAATAAATTGCAGCAATTAACTTCTAGATTTGAAAGCATTAGGATGTCTGATGATGAATCTTTTGATGAATTCTATGCTAAACTGAATGATATTGTTGATTCTGCTTTTAATCTGGGTGAAATCTATGATCAACCTAAAATTGTTAGGAAGATTCTTAGATCCTTGACTGAGGACTTTAGGCCCAAAGTGACTGTCATTACTGAGAGCAAGGATGTGGACTCCATCCCTGTTGATGAGCTTGTAGGATCTCTTCAATCTTATGAGCTAGACCTATCCAAAACTAGCAAATCCAAGTCAATGGCTCTTAAGTCAGTTGATGATGTTGAGGTTGGTGGATTTGATGATGAGCTCTCTACTACAGAGATTGCTTACTTTGCCAAGAACTTTAGAAACTTTCTTAGGAACAGTAACAGAAAGGCAAGAAATACAAACACTGCTGAACCTAGAAATTTTAGGAAGAATGATCCCATTAAGGTTAGCAACACTGAAAAACCTAGAGAAAAAGTAGGTCAATCTTTCAATAATTCTTTGGGTTCTCAATGTTTTGGATGTTAAGGGTATGGTCATGTTAAATCTGAATGTCCTACATTCTTGAGGTCTAAGGGTAAAGTTATGGTTGTAACCCTTAGTGATAATGAGGTTTCTGATGATGAGTCTGGATGTGATGAGGATGAAAACTTCATTGCTTTCACTGCTACTGCTGTAGTCAATGAAAGCGTGTCTGTTGAAGAAAACCCTTCTGATGGGGAACTCTCTGAGGATGCAGATCTTCAAGAGGCCTATAATAAACTTTGCAAAGTTGCTGCAAAGGATGCTATGAATGTTGAACTTGGCCTGAAGAAAATTGAATCTTTTGAGCTTGATAAGAAGAATCTGCTTGTTAAACTGTTTGATGCTAATGAACTTTTGAACAATGTGAAAACTGAGAATATGCTGTTGATTGATAAGGTTAAGAAATTAGAACTTGATTTATCTATTGCTAGATCTGCTAGTTCTAAACTTGATCAAATGCTGAGTGTTCAAAAGTCTCATTCTGACAAATCTGGTTTAGGCTTTGTTGAAAGCATCTCTGTGTCTGTACCACATTCAACAAACTTTGTTCCTTCATCTTCTTCTGAACCTTCTGTGAGCGAGGTTGTGAGTGAAACTGTCAAACCCCTTGTGAGTGAGGTTGTCAAACCTATAGAAGTTTCACCATCTAGGAAGATTAGGGTTGATCTGAAAGAGTCTAAACCTAAGGAATCTACCCTTTCTAAGGACAAGATGCATGGTAAACCTGCCTGGGTTTGTCATTTTTGTGGAAAGTCTGGACACATTCGTCCTAACTGTTACAAGCTTCAAGCTGCTAAGAGAGCAAACAAACCAAAAGTGCATGTGCCTCAAGCACAAGATCCTATGGCACTAATTGGTGAATTGGTAAAGGCTTTAAACCTTTATTCCAATCCTGGAGTTGGAAATCACTTTAACGTGAATAGGAACTCCAATGCTCATGATGCATCTAAAAGGTTTTGGATGCAAAAGACTCGATCTAATTGAGTCTTTCTGACATGGTCCTTGTGCTTCATTGCTCTACTTTTTTGTGACCATTGCTCTTTGGTTTTTGTGTTGTTTTGTTTCTAGGATTTGCATTGCATAACATTCATGCATTTCATTCTAAGCTTTATTTTTTTTCTCTTTTAAATAAAAAAAAAAGAAAAAAAAAAGGGAAAAGCAGATTGTGTTTGGCATTATTTTTCTTGGTTTTTGAAAACAAGGTTGGTCAATTTATTTACACATAATATGTCTTTGTACCTTGTTTAGCTTTGATGAGCTTATTCATTGCACTTGACTAGTTGAAACTTTGTAGTGCATGTTGTGTGGGAAAGATATTTATGGTGTTTATTACTTTGTCTTAATCTTGAAGTCACATGTTATTTGACTGTCGGACTTGATCCTTTTGAAAAATGCATAAATAACCATCTCACCACTGTTTACTAGCCAATCATGAACACCTTAGTGCATATCTTAAGATTCTGTACTCGAAAAAGTGTAGCACATGCACAAAAAGAACATAAGGTGAAGCCTCGGTTTAAATGCTTAATACTTAAAATTGATGTGTACTATTAGGCTTGATGCCAAATTACATTATTAAAATTAGTGTGTATATTATGAGGCAAAATTCAAGAAACTTACATGATTGCAAGCTTATGATCTAGGAGATGTGAGAGTTATATGATGTAACTCTTTTGGTGATAGTCTCTTTCAAATTCTATGCGATGAATTTTGTAGACTTTGTGTTTGATTTCTATTCACATATCACCTCACATGTATCTCAAGCTTTTGCTAGTTACACACACTACTCAAGTTACTCTTTATTAAACACTGTACATGTTATTGTGTGTGTTTTTGGTCTGACCAACCAAGTTTGAAAATACCTTGAGTATTATGCAAAACATTTTTTTTGCTTGAGAATTTAAGGGGAAGAATGGTAGAAATTTTTTTTTTGAATAACTGGGCTTAAAACTTGGGTTTTTGAAAAAGCATTTCATCTCATACTCATGCATTTTGTTCATCAATTTTAATGCTTTGAGGAGTTTATGGCCAAAATGTGTTTTTTTCTTTAAAAATAAATAGTGTTTTTTCTCAAAAAATTTGTGAGCCTCTGCCTGTTTCGATCGATCCATTCTATTTTTCGATCGATCGAAAATGTGCTTAAAATTATTTTAAGAGTCTCGGGTTGATTCGATCGATCGAATGTAATTTTCGATCAATCGAATATCGCGAATCAGGTTTTTAAAATATCAGACTTTGACTTGTTCAAATCACTTTTCAAAAAGTTTCAAACCTTTTTCTCTCTCTTTCTAACTCGGCAAGGCTAAATCATCAATTTTTGTCATTTTCCTCCGAATCTTTTGCAAGGTTTTTGTCCTCTAAGGCCGGTAAGTCCATTATACCCCTCCTTTTTCTTTTATTTTCATGTTTCATGCATTTTTCATGCATTATTCATTGAAATTTTCGGATCTCTTTCTTTTTGGGATTTTTGTTGATTCAAGACTTTTTAAGTGAAATTGATCATTGGGTTTTTGTTGGGACATGATATAAACATGATTTTGATGGTTTAATTTGGTCAATTTTGTGATTTGTGAAAAATTGAAAATTCTAGGGCTTGTAATTGATCCGAATTGGGGATTTGTTCAAATTTGGTTCAATTAATGCAATTGGCTTGTTGAATTGATGTAATTGATCATTATATTATGTATTCTAGCTTGTGTGATGATCAATTAGTCAAATTTTTCCAAAATCTTAACAAGTGGTTTTCAATTTTGGGTTTTTTATTAGAAACTCTGTGCTCAAGCCAATTTTGTGAAATTGAACTTAAATTGAACTTAGTTTTACTGCATTAGAACATGCATCATGACATTGCAATTGTTCATGCATCATATAGATTTTTGTTCTATATTTTTTTTGTGCTAACTTGCAGTCTGTCCTTGGTTTGTGTTTTGTTTTGTTCTTTTGGTTCTATCTTTGTGTCTTTGTCCTTTCCTTAGCATCATGCCTAGGAAGACTAGAGCTCATAGGTCTGTTCCCCCACCTTCTCCTCCCCATCTTCTTTTGACCGTGAGAGGTTTCCTAGTGAGAAAAACCAAGAGATTTTTGTGACACTGAACCTTAGGAAAAAGATTTGGGCTGAGCGTTCTGTTATGTTAGATGAGCTTGATCCTCCCATTAGGGCAAATTTTGAGCATCGGGGCTGGTTACCTCTGTTGGATATTTTTGATCCTCCTCCTCCAGCTACCCTGATTAGAGAGTTCTTTTCGAACATTTCTATCCGCATCTATGATTCCAACACTTTGGTAAAAAGTTGGATACGAGGTGTAGAGTACACCATTACTCCTACTATAGTGGCTGATGCTCTAGGGGTACCTTTGGTCCAGCACCCGGTCTACCCGTATGATGAGTCTCCACTCTTGAATGATGTCATGTCATACATCACTGGGTCTTCTATCCAGTGGGGTTCTGATCCTCGGATCACGTCTTTTGAGCTTCCTGAGACTATCTATCTGTTTCTTCGGATAGCCTGTCATTCCTTATGGCCCATTTCTCATCTTCACACCATTCCTCTCGAGCGGTGTGTCTTTTTGTACGCATCAGTTTCCTCACTTGTTTCTTCGTTCTTTGAACGAAGTTTATAGGAGTTCATCTTCCACTCATGCTCTTGTCCATCCTATTTTTATTCATAGGATTTTGTTATATCTTAGTCTAAATGATTTCCCTTCTTCTGAGCCCGTACATGTTGTTGCTCCCATAGGTGCGTCTTTTCTTAGATAGAAGGTTGCTCATCTTCAAGTTGGCTCTAAACACCCTAGGTCTGAGCCTTCTGGTACCGCACCTCCTCCTTCTTCTTCTACAGGTCCTGCTGGTGATGATGTTGCTAATCATGTTGGTGATGCTGCTGCTGCTGATGTTCCTCCACCTCCTTCGGATGACTTTGATATACGTCGTGCCTTGGAGACTGTCATGACCATTCAGGCAGCTCATGGTCAGATTTTGGTGGACTTGCTTGATGAGATACGTGCTTTGCGAGCCGACTTAGCGCGTTTTCGTTCACCCTCACCACCTCCTTTTGATGATGGCATGTGATCCTTTGGCATTCCGTCACAAAAAGGGGGAGTAGAGTTTTGTCACTTGTAGAGGAGTTTTTGTAGTTAGGGGGATTTTTTTTGTTTTGCGGAGCTAGTGGAGATATTAGATTGTATCTAAGTGCTTCACTTTGTATATCATTTTTGGGGCTATTCATGTTAGGGGGAGATACATTTATTTTGATATATATGATTCTTGTTTCTTGTGTTCACTGCTTATTGATTTATATTTATGAGTTATTCATTGATATATGTCTTTATTATGTGTTGTGTGAAACATACAAGAATGTTTTATTTTTGTTGTATCTAACTTAAGGGGAGAGTTAGTTTACATATCTGTTGTTTTACTGTTTTTCTGTCACACATGCGTTTATGCGTTTGTTGAGTGTTTCAGGAATATACAGGTTGATTCAATTGAGCTGTTATCTACACTTGCAACTGATTGATAGTAGTTAGGATTGAATTTGTGTTATAAGCATTATTTTTGTAAAGGGCTTTTATTTGTAAACTTTGAGTTTTTAATTTGTGTTTTGTCACAGATTGCCAAAGGGGGAGTTTGTTAGGTTCTAAAGACTTAGAATTTGATGTATTTAGAACTCTAATGTGTAATGTTGGCAAACCATGATCAAAACAATATGTTTAGTCTTGTTTAGACTTGCTCAAAGTTGTATAATTCATGTAAAGTTAGAATCGAGAGGCTCCAGATGTATTAGTGCATTTCGGCCTGGCTCGATCGATCGTAGGTTAGATTCAATCGATCGAAAGTCGGCCAAAATGTTTTTTCTGCAAAATTTCCAACTCAGCCCTATCTCATTAAACGTTTAGGGTTTTATGTTTTTGCCCTAGGTATATAAGGCAAAACCCTAGCCACGTTTTTAAGAGTTGCTCTGGTTGTATTGTTGCTTATATTTTGCGGTTTGTGTGAATCTCTTGTGAGATCCTTGAGGAGCTTTCCTTCATATAAACTTAGGGTTTTCAAGGTAGAGATATTATCAACACCTTGATGATCAACTCAGTTGCTGCCATTGGAGCTTAAAGAAACACAAGCAGGAATGCTTGTACTTGATTGGAAAATCTAAGAAAGAAGAGTCTGTGGATTCGGAGCTTGCACGTGGTCGTGTCAATAAATTCTACTGGTGGGTAGCATTAGGAAGTCAAGCGTGGGTGCTTGTAAGTCCTTTTGTATGAACTTCGATTCTTTCATATAGTGGATTCAAGTTTACCTTGAGGATAGTTAGGTTAAATCTCCCCAGGTTTTTTACCGGTTTAGTTTTCCTGGGTGATCATATCTTTGTATTCTTTATATTTCCACTGTTTTATATCTTGATATGATTATTTGATTGTGTTAACCTAGATTTGCATAATTTGACTAAGTTAATCACTTGGCTAATAAATTAGGCTAATCCAATTGTTGTGTTTTAAGGGGTCTAAAAACCTAACAGTCATGTTAGGAGGACAACCAATTCTGTGGCACATTTTTTGGCTAAATTTGCTAAACAGATAAATGGTGAGAGGATATGGTTGGAAGAATCTCCAACACCTGCTCTTGAGGCATTGTATGTTGACAGTTGCAATATTATGAATGAATGGATTGCTTTGTTTTCAAAAAGAAATCTTTTACCATCGCACACCCTTGGTGCGATGGTCACTCTACAGGTATAAGTGTTTGTGGAGTGTAGGGGGCAAGGGTCGGGGTTCAAGTCTTTAGGAGGGAGTTTCACATACATATACACTTAGATTAGGCTAGAGTAGAATTCTATCTTGTAAAAAAAAAAAAAAAAAAATCTCTTAATTTTAAAAGTTTATAGATTTAAAAAAATTATGAGGGCCAAACAAAGCCCTCTAAAATATATTAAAACCGAAAAGCATTTGCATCAATGTCGAAAACAGTAGCAATTATATATTTTACTTTTAGTAGCTTTCACAAATTCAAATATTTGGGGGAAAATGTTCCCACCATATTTTTTTTGTCAGAGAGTAATAAGAAATTGTAAAAAGTATTTTATTGGTGAAATTATAAATTATTATCTTTAAATTTTTCCAAAATTCAATTTAATTTTGTAACTTTTGATTTATTCATATCTATCCTATAACTTTGACTTTTATTCAACGAAGTCTTTTTGTTCACTCCCATTAAACGTGTTATCATTTCTTAAAATGATGTCATTTGGAAATCTAAAAACTAGCAAAATGATGTCATTTTTAAGACACTTAATGCGATGTTGTAACAAAGGGGATGAAAAAGACTACATTGAACACATAATTATCTTTTTTTCTCTATCTTAATATATTAAGGAAATTGTCATCCAAGTTAAGTCAGAGCGCGTGAAACCTGGATTTTTCTTAACCAAAATTTGTGCAAAGAATTCATAATTCATGTGCATGTAGCATTCTATACTTGTATGTGGGATTAGGTTCGACAGGCCAATCCCCTCATTCTTCGCAAGAATCATTTTTTGTAATCAAGTTAGTAGTTAGTTTTTTTTTAAAAATTTTTTTAGTAATTTGATATTTATAATGAAAGACAATATTTAATAGGGTTAAATCTTGAGCATCATCATTGAAAATACTAAAACGTGTCGCATTCTTAGCAAAAGTGTCAAATGCTATAATTTAACATCAAATTTAAAAAAAGCACCTTTCATCAAAGGTGCTAGATGTTATTAATTTTGACATCTAGCTATAGTGGACTGCTATCTCTAGCAGTCCATTGTAGCAAAATGTTAAAAAAAAAAAAATAGTTTGTTTAATGAAACACTATAGCAACAATGGATGTAATTATTGATTTAAATGAATAAATAATAAAAAAGGAATATTTAAATGAAGTGGTAAAATATTAGAACTTTTGATGTTATGTGTATTATAAAGTAAGTTGTTAAAATGAATAAAGTAACATTTTAAGATGCTAAATGTTATATTTTATAGCATTCTTGATGAGAATGCTCTAAGACTTATGGCAAAAAAAAAAAAAACATTAGTTAATATGCAATGTAAAAAAATAACAAAATAACAAAATAAATAAATAATAAAATTGTAAAACGTACCCATGTTTTGGCAGTCCCAGAAACGCAGCGTTTCAAGCTTCCACAGCTTTTCATTCTTTCAGTTTCAGGTTTATGAGCTAGTGTCGAAGTGGAAGACCAAAGAGAGAGATACATTTGACATTGTTGTTGATCTCGAAACCATGTGGGCAACAACTACAACTGTCTCTTTCCCTTTTTACACAAAGGCGAAGCTACCAAATTCTCTATCTAGTTTTGCTACTAACAACCGCAACTCTCTGAAGCTCAAAGCATCTCTCTCTGACTATCCCCTTGCAAGCAGAATCATGGTCAGAAGTAAAGTCTATTTCTCTCTCTCTCTCTCTCTCTCTTTGTATATTTTGATTCATTTCTCATCTGGGTTTTCTTCCATTACAGTTAAATTTGAACCTTTTGATTGATTTCTCATCTGGGTATTCTTTAATTCGTGGTATAATGCGTGGGTTCAATTTATTTGAGTTTAAGAGTTTGTTTTGTGTGTAAATTCTGTTGTTAGTATGAGTTTTTACATGTTTGTTTCTGTAAATTTCTATAGTTAGTACTATAATTCATGAATTTCTGAGTTCGTTAAGTCCTTAGAGTATGTTGCTACTTAATTGTTTTCATCCTTGGGTTTCTCTAATTCTGTGTGCACAACTTTGGTTGAATAACCCATCTTGGCTTTCTTTAACCAGTTATAAAATGCATAAATTCTTGAGTCGATTTAGCATGAATTCTCTGTTATTTGTGCAATTATGTGTCTAGATTCTTCATTTTTACAAATGCTTTCTATTGTGTGATTGTGTTGATTATGTTCTAGTGAGTTTGGTTCCATAACTAGCCCTCCATCATGTGCTCTGTGTGTGTGTATATGTGGATAAAGTGGTCTGTACATAGAATTTTTGGGTTAAGAGGGCAAACTAGGAGAGAGAGGAGGAAGTCTCTAGGGGTATGCTTTTTGTAGATGATACAGTTTTAGTGGATGAATCTAAAAGTTGAGTTGATGACAAGTTAGAAATTTGGCTGGACTTTGGAATCTAAAGGCTTGTTGTTAATTAGGACTAAGAGTACATGAAATGTAAGTTTAGTAAAAGTTGAAACAAAGATGAAGGGGCAATAAGACATGATGGTTAAAAGATACCAAAGAGTGATAGTTTTCTAATATCTTGGATGAATAATTCATAAAGATGGAGAGAGACTAAAGAGGATGTGAATCATAGGATAAAAGCAAGGAGGATAAAGTGGAGAAGCACAGCAAGAATATCGTTTGATTGTAGAATACCTATTAATAAAAAAAAAAAAAAATACATGATACACAGTTTTGGCGGGTGGGGTCTTGTATCTGTGGTTTACTACCCAGGCGTGGGTCAAAATGGCCCTGCCTTGATGAGGTTTCATGTCATCAAAAAAAAAAAAAAAAGTTGAAAAAAAAATTTATAAGATTGCTATAAGACTGGTTATTAAGCAACTTATTGATAAAATGAGGGCAGTTGAAATGAGAATATGAGGGAAGGTCACTTGAGATGGTTTGGTCATGTTCAGAGTAGAGCGATTAATGTGCTGGCGAGTAAAAGTGGGTGGATTCAAGTTGAAGGGAAAAAAAGAGGTAGGGGGAGACAAAAAATAACATCAATAGAAGTTGTTAAAAAGGACACGTCAATTAAAAGTATCAAAGAGTATGACTTCGATAGAACAAAATGATGGAAAAGAATACATGTGGCCGACCCTAATTAATCTGTTAATGAGTCACAACTGACCCAAAAGTTTTGGGAGTAAGGCTTGGTTGTTGTAAGAGAAGACCAATGGAAACTGCTCACTTCATAATGTTAGTTATGTTCTTGAAATTTCTTGTTTTTTTTTATAGGTAAGGAAGATGGATGAATTCTTGAAATTTCTGAAAGTTCTAAGTTATTTTTTAACTTGCAAAATAGTTGATTAATAACAATAAATAAGTAAATGAAATATGTAAATAATGCCAATGAGCTCTGGCTTAAGATATGGTCCACAAAGAGGACTATTGTTCTTGAAATCAAATCTATCCCCATCAGATAGTCATGTTAGGTCAAGAAGTAGGCTACAGTGGTATCCAATCTCCAAAATTCAAGAGCCTACTATAGCATTTAATGCAAAGTATGAAATTGGTTTGGGATATCTAGACTTTTGCCAACTCAATTCAAACTACCTACTCTGGGAAAGCAATTGTCTTAGATATAGGAGAGTTATTGGGGCGGGAAGAGGGGGGTTGGTTGAAAAAATTGAGGTTTCAGCTATTTTCATTGTGTCTTGCATGTCATCAGTCCTCCAACAAATTGTTTAAAGAAAAAAGTGAAGATGCCAACCATGTCATTTTATTCAACTGCAGCATCACTTGACATTTAAAGTGTCGATTTTGAGTAGAGCTGGACAGAGGGATCAAATTGACAACTTCGTACAACTTTATTGACATTACTAAAATTGGAACGATCCCAACTTTAGTGAGTTAATCCCTTATGTTGCCTCAATTACTGTTGGATATATATATATATATATATATTTTTGGATAGGTTACTGTTGGAATTTTTCATCAACATCATTAATAAAAAGGAAATTGGTTATTGTGAAATTGGCAATGGCTGCATGAGTTTTCCACTTGTAATTAAACGTGTAGCACACATGCAATGTGTAACATAGATGAAGGTTGTTGCCACTTTTGTTTTGTGTACAAACTAGCTTGAAATTCAATGTTTATGCTTATAGTTGGTTACATTTGAGGTCTTAAAGTGACACCTTGTCAGCTTTTCTAATCAGTTACTTTCAATGTTACAAAATGCTCTCCAGTTGAGATTTCAAACGCTATATGTACTAATCCTTGTAATTTCTATATATTTACCTTTAAAATTCTAACTTCCAATATGATGTTTTCAATAAATCTTCCCCTCCCCCCAAAAAAAAAAGAAAAAAAAAAAAAAATCAAGTATCACCTTTGTTACCGCTGCTAATGGTTGATTAATTGAGCTTTGTGAATCAAATTTGACCGATTGTCGAACTCTTTAGATGCCGTCAGTGATTTCTGTTAACTGATTACAGGTTACCTGGGCATTGGGTGAATGAGCACAGAGCCTACGGAGGCAATTGTGGGCTCTGGATAACTTTCCTGAATCTCTCTAGAAAGAAATACCAAAAGGGATTGTTTGATTTTTCTTTTTTTTTGTTAAGTAAAACAGGGATGGTTTGATTTACAGGACCCATGCTCCGTAGCATGTTGAAGTGACTACAATACCATAAATATACTAATAGAAAGTCCTAAAATTTAAAAATTCCATTGTTTTTTCATTTCTTGAAGAACACAAGTAGAATTGGTCAATTGCTTTTACTCATCTAAAATTCCTTGTATACTTAGCTCTCTTCTTGCTAGTTCTAATTCTGTATATTTACAGTGCAGATTTACCATATTCAACTAATGAAAGTAGTTTGCAACAGCAATTTTCAAATTTTGGCCAGATAGCTGAAGGTAAATGTCATATTAGGAGTTTGGTATGTTTTAAACTTTCTTCCTGCCCTCCATTTGTTTCACTATGCTACTGTATTTACCATATCTGGCAGTGAAACTAGTCAAGAATGGAGCCACAAACAGGTCAAAAGGCTTTGCATTTATTCAATATACTTGTCAAGAAGATGCCATGCTTGCCCTAGAGAATATGGATAACAAGGTTCTACTTTGCCTCCTCCCTCTTGTTTTTCTGGATATATTAACCTCAAAGATTTACCTACAATAAGAAGCTATATATTATATATCAAGTTAAGAGACTAATGTGATCTTTTTGTCAGAACTTTGATGGCAGGGTGATTTATGTAGAGCTAGCAAAGCCTGGGGGTGATGCCTCTAAAGGATACCTGAGAACCTTGGGACCGCCAAAGGTGCCACATTTGCATTTGCAGGAGCAGGATGAGGTGCCAGATTGCTGGTACTAATCATTTGCTTTTGATCAAAATCAAGAAAATAGGATAGGTGACAAAATGGGGGTGGAGTTGCAATGGAGCATTGCTATTCAAGTAGATCTGGACAATATGATCAATGTAACTGATAATGTCTGTAATTTACCAATGGCATTGGTTCTAATCAAGAGAATATGATCAAACACTCTCCGAGCACTTGGTACCCTCAATAAATAATTACATCACTATATTTTACACTATAATCTGTGATCTCTGCGAACCAGAAAGCCATGCTTTGTTGCCTCAAAAAAGAGGAGACATAACACTGAGATAAAAAAGATGAATAAAGATTTACTCACATGATCACTAAATAATCTTGATTGATTATGTGACTAATAAATACATTATATGTTTTAAAAATACAAGTTAATGATCACCAAATAATGGTTTAGAGAAAATTTTCTTCATACTTTTTTTTTTAATAGATAGTCTCGTGAACAATAACATAGTGGGTTGGAGTGTCCTTCAACTTAGGTTGGAAGAAAACTTTGGGTTTGTTTGGCTGGAAAAAAAGGGAGAGGGTGGAAAACTTAGAAAAGAAAATGATGGGGTGTATTTCTTCCTGGGTCCACAATTTTTTTTCTCTACAAATCGGAAAGAAAATATAGCAAGAAACTTCCCCTAATAGGAAAATGAGGCAAGTTTTTACCCCAAAACTTGTTAACATGGATAAGGGCATAATTGTAAGTTCACACATGTCATCTTTTTCATCTTCTATTCATGCCCTTAACAACCGACAGAAAGTATATTTGTTTTTCATCATTCTACATTTTTTTATCCTCCCTAGGAAAATAATAATAATTTTTTATTTAATCTCATTTTTCTATCTTCCAATATTATCCATCCTCCCAATTTTCCCATCATCCTAAACCAAATGAATCATTTGGGCCTAATTCTCCAATTTCAATGTCAAGCAATCACCCATATTGGGTTAAAAAGATTTTAACTTAGGTGCAATTCAACTTCTTTAGATTTTTGTCCCCTTAGCTTGTGTATCCAATTAGTAGGATTTGTGTTTGACTTGTCTGTCTTAAATACATATTAATTTGTTGAAGCAGTTTATCACATGAACGGACCTTGAACTATAAATACTCGTGCAAAAGAAAGAAACAACAACAAAATCTAATTGTTAATCTCACTAGCTATCGACCCGTGCTTCGCACGGTTTTTTTATTTATAAATTTATTGTTAACTCGTACCATGCACATGCATATAAAATCGTCAATGCGTCATTGCAACAACCTTCTGAAACTCGTTAGTTTAATCTCAAAAGACCATTTACCAAGTTCTTCTACAACTCACTTTATAATCAATTAATCACGGTTCTTCACTTTCTTGAGTAGTTCTCAAGTGCGTTGAATCAATTCATAACTATAAGTGCTTTTTGAAATGTTCATGGATTATGGATCATGTAACGTTTTAAATCCATAAATAAAAGTTTAGCACACTAAACTAAATGATGAATTCTATAAAACCATTTTTTTTTACCTCTCACTGAATGGAACTATTGTAAAACAATATGAACAAAATATAACAAAACAAAATATTCACATTCATCATACCTTAGGGCTTGAGCGACTTCCCCAATAAAGTTGACGGGAAAAAATAGCAATTTCAAATTATTTGCTAAAGCTGTATACCTATTATTGATACTCTTATTTACTCAATTGTGTTAGGCCCTTATTGTGTATGGTGATGTCATTAGATTGGAAATCACCAACACAGACAAAGAGAATAAAATTATGTAATGTGACAATGAATGAGGAGTACCAGTATTTATAGATTCCTCATGTCTCTTGGGAAAAGATATGTCTATCTACCAAGAGATGCATCTTATCTAAAAGACACACCACTTCTATAAATAACTAACTTTAATACTTAATTAATTCTCTGTTGTTGGTTGGTGAAGCAACACCATCCACCAAGTGGGTGTTATTATATAGGTGAGGGTGCACCATATTATGGTGTGATCACCTATCACTATTATATGCCAACATCTCCCACTTGATCGAACCATAATAAATGGTGTTAGCTACAATCAACATATACTATAATGTCACCGCGGTATTGCCCTATGTTGATTCTCATGTCTTTCATAGATTGGCGTCAGTGTCTGACTCTAGCAAAAATTGTGTACACATCTTGTCATGTACCACTGACCGCACCCTTTGTTATATACCACTCCTGTAGTATACTCCGGGTGTCTTATCATTTACTATTATTTCAAATGAATGGTATCGAATATGTGGAACGCTTGTTACCACACGCAGCCGAGAATCTTAGACCACACCCACACTGCCAGTCAACATCCTTCAACCACACATATCAGACATGTGTTGACCTGCACTGAATCATTTGATGCTTCCTCTAAGCCAGTATCCTGAAGGTTTTCTCATACGACTTTAGCGGCTTTTTTATTGTACAAGCTGTATTATGTATGATGCACATTAGTGGACTTTACATTCATACACTAATTTCTTATATAGTACTATTCTGCTTGATATTGACCAATTATATCCCTAAAGCAGAAGTTGCATAGCCATGTTCTCTGAGCGTCCCTAGTCCTTCCATCTATGCAAATACATGTAGTATACCATCTAGGTTTTTGAATTCACAAGTCTCATATTTCCTAAATGTACTTTAAATTTATCTAGAGTCAATCCTTTGGTCATAGGATCGGCCACCATCTCGCTTAAGGGGATAAATTGGACTCATATTTCACCCATTTCCACTATATCTTTAATATAGTGATAATTTGTTTCGATGTGTTTGCCTTTAGAGCTCTTTGCTCCACATTTTATCAACTAGATAGTGGATTTATTGTCACAAAACACATCAATTGGTCTATTTGGTATACCTAATTTTAAATTGTCGACAAATCACTTAATCTAGACTACTTCGCTTATCGTTGTGCTGCATGATATGTATTCTGCCTCCATGATATGTTTTGTAACACAACCTTGTTTCTTACTTAACCAAGAGACAGTTGTTCCACCAAATAGGAATACATGACCACTAGTAGATTTTCTATCATCTACGTCTCCTACAAAATCAGCATCTGTATATCCTATTATTTCTAGACCACTAATTCTAAAACATAATTTCATACCTTTGGTGCATTGGAGATATCTATAAATTCTTTTAACTGCCTGCCAATGTGACCTTCCAGGATTAGATTGATATCTACTTACCAATCCTACTGCATGACAAATGTCTAGCCTTATGCTTGTCATTGCATACATTAAACTGCCCACAGCTTGGGCATATGAGACTTTTTCCATAAGTTCTTGCTCTTCTTTACCCTTAGGGCGTATATTCTTACTTAATATAGTTCCTTTACTTACAACTATACTCAAAGCTTTTGATTCTGCCATATTAAATTTCTTAAGTACTTTCTCCAAATAGTTTTCTTGATCTAGATATAATAATTTTGTATTTCTATCTCTAGTTATTTTAATTTCTAATACATATGTAGCAGGACCCATATCTTTCATTTCAAACCTTGATGATAGGAAAGATTTTGTCTTTGACATCATGTCTGGGTTATTTCCAGCTAATAATATATCATCAACATATAATGATAATATTGTTAACTCATCATAGCATCTCGATATGTAAACACAGTGATCTAGTGGACTCATCTTAAAACCAATCTCTAATATTGCTTGGTGTAACTTTAAATACCATTGTCTAGAAGATTGTTTGAATCCATACAGGGATCTTTTTAATTTATAAACTTTATCTTCATGTCCTTTTATTTCAAAACCCTCTAGTTGTAACATGAATATATCTTCTTTTAATTCACCATTAAGAAAACCTGACTTGACATCCAATTGATGCAACTCTAAATCCATTCTTACTACAATAGACATAATTATTCTATTTGAAGTAAATTTAGCTACTGGTGAATATGTATCAACAAAATCTACACCAAGTTGTTGATTAAAACCTTTAGCCACCAATCTTGCTTTATATTTATCTAAACTACTGTCAGCCTTAAATTTCTTTCTTAGAACCCATTTATAGCCAATGGCCTTTCTTCCATCTGGTAAAAATGTTAATTCCCAGACATCATTTTTCTTGATGGATTCTAATTCATCTATCATAGCATCTTGCCACTGTTTTGAATCATTGTGTGCCATTGCTTGTTCATAATTAGTTGGGTCCTCACTTAAATTTTCCTCTATGTTATATAAATGATAGTCTTTAAGCATAGTTGGCAGCCGTCTAATTCTTTTACTCCCATTGTTCTTAGGATCAAAGGTTTGTTGATGTGGTACCAATTTATCTGATGTTCTTTTGCTCCCACTTTTAGAAGCATTCTTATAATGATCTTGTGTTTTATTATCAAGATCTTCTTGTAACCTTATTTCTTCAAGTGGTGTAATTTGATTGGTGCTTTCAAGGAAAAAAGCATCTCTACTTTCTATTAATCCATTTTCTTGATTATAAAATTTATAACCACTACCGTTTTGAACATATCCAATAAATTTGCACTCCCAAGTCTTCCTTTTTAATTTATCTCTTAATGGTTTTGGTATTAGTACATGGGCTTTGCATCCCCAAACTCTTACGTTTGATAAATCTGGTTTGTGACCAGTCCAATATTCATAAGGTGTAAGATCTTTGGATTTTGTATTAACTTTGTTTAATAAATAATTGGCAGTTGTCAAAGCTTCCCCCAAAAAACTAAGCGGAAGTTGCGAATGTGCCATCATTGATCTTGACATTTCCATTAGAGTTCTATTGCGTCCTTTAGCAATACCATTTTGTTGAGGTTTATAAAGCATAGTGTAAATATGCCTAATTCTTTTCCCTTTACAAAACTCATCAAAGACTTCATATTCACCACCTCTATCATTATTTATACTTTTAATTGGTCGTCCTAATTGTTTTTCTACTTCAGTTTTATAATTTTTAAATTTTTTGAGTGCTTCAGATTTGTGTTTGAGTAGATATACATATCCATATCGAGAATAATCATCAATAAAGGTGATGTAGTATTCCATTTCTTTGTGTATTTTGGTTCTCAAAGGTCCACAAATATTTGAGTGGATTAGTTCTAATAAGTCTAAAGATTGCCAATATTTAGTGAAAGGTTTCGCTACCATCTTTCCTTTGATACATGATTCACATACATCAAAATTTTCACTGTTTAAATTAGGTAATATACCAGTTTTACTCATTCTTTCTATTTTATTTTTACTTATATGTCCTAATCGAAGATGCCATAAATAAGAAGAATCTAACACAATAGAATAATAGCAAACTGAATCTTTACTAAAAATCTTATTGTCAAGTGCATACATATCATCAATTCTCACTCATTTGAGTTTTATATTACCCTTACAAATAGTCACACGACCAGACTTCAACCTAATTTCATAACCTTTTCTATCTAGTACAGAATCAGAAATGAGATTCCTACGAACATCTGGTACATATAATACATTACTTAAAATTACAACAATTCCATTAATAGCTAATCTATAGTTTCCTTCACCTAATACTTCACTATAAGTATTATTTTCCATATAGACTTTTTGTTCTCCTAACTTCTTTTCCTTCAGATCAACAAACAATTCTTTCCTTCTTGCTATATGTCGAGTCGCAACTGTATCGATCCACCAATTGTCTAATAATGGCTCAATTATCATTGCTTCAGAAATTGTCATTATTATTTGCTTTGTTCCATTGTTTTTGTTATTATTATTATTATAATTAGGACAATTTTTCCTAATATGACCAAATCTTCCACAATGATAACAAACATTTTTTGGTCTCCCATTGTTTCTTTGCTTATTTGGCCATCGTTTTTGGAATTTTCTTTTCATATATGGAAATGATGTATTTTTCCATTGTCGCTTAAGGGGTTTAGATTTAGGAACTGTTTGAGTCATCAACAAATTGTGATTTTGATTTTTAGACTTTCTTCTTTTCATTCTTTCTTCTTCAAGTATTAACAAAACAGGTAATGATATTATAGTGACTTCTTTACCACTATGTGTGGGTGTAGTTAACTATATGATCCCAAGATGGTGGAAGGCTATTTAAAATGGTTGTTACTTGCATTTTGTTCGAGGCAGGATTATCTGCATCGGCCAATTCTTTGGCTAAAATTTCCATGATATTAATATGATCACCTATATAATCACCTTCATTCATTCATGTACTATTAAATTTATCCAACAATAATTGTACATGCGTGTTAGATTTTGGTCCATGTTTAGCTTCTAATGTTTCTATCAATTCCTTTGCAGTTTCTTTATCCTTAAATAAAGGTATTATATTATCTTTTATATGGTGTTACATAGAAGCTTTAGCAAGTGAGTCATCCACTTCCCAATTATTTTTGGCTTTAATTCCCTCATTGTCATTTTTATTTATTGGTATGAGTTTTGTTGTTGACAATGTATAAAAAATCCTCTCATGCGTTAATAAATATTTTATATGACGTTTCCATGATCGGAAATTAATGCCATTGAGAATTTCAATACGATTAGAATCAAATGAGGTTTTTATTGTCATTGTAAAGTAAATATACCACCTAAGAAATATATTGAAAATGTGTTTAATGTAATAACAAAATAAAACTAATAAACACACCAAACTCTTTATTATATAAGCAAATTAAGTACAATAAAAATACTTATATTGTCTTTGTTAAATATAAACACACCAAATTGGAAAATAAAATTAAAAAGTAAAATAAAACACTTACATATAAGCACACTATTTAAAAGGAAATAATAAAACTATTATATATATCGACGCTTATAGTCATTCATGTGTCCTTTCCAATATGCTCTTCTTGGGTTTTGCCACGGATATCCTCTAAATGATTCTACATACCTTCTCTTGTATTGTGGGGATTTCAAATTGCATCTTTGTCTTGTGGACCTGGATGACTCTCTGCTTTCAAATTTGCTAAAATTTCTTTTCCTTTTGTAATGAGGATTGCGAATACCTTTGACTTGTTTACCTTTTGAATTTTTGTCAATTTGTGCTTGAAACTGTGAATGAACTTCTTTGTAATAATTATTGTTGTTGCAACTATTTTCAAAGTCAAGAGAATTGAAATTTTTTATTCAAGTTTAGACACTCAGGACAACCACGAATTGGACTCCAAGTGGGCCTTGATTGTAGGCTTGATTCAAGACTTGAATCACTCCAAGTCTTAATAGCTTTGCGAAGTGGGCTCGATAGTGGAGTTGGAGGCCTTATAGTCTTCCTGGCTGTTGCTCTAATACGTGGACATGTTTTGGGTTGAGTAAAGGTTCAATAGGATTAGGATTGAATTGCTTTATTTCTTGACCTTTGGGATAATCTTGATAGATATTTGGTGAGTCTTGTTTGACTTTGCAAGAAAAGTTATCTTTATTGTCGGCAAAGGGACTTTGAGATGTAGATTGAATGAAGACAAAATCCTTTGAAGATTTGTTGAGATCTAAAGCACGAGAATATGAAACGGTGTCTCCTTGGGCAGTTACTTTTTGAACTGGTGCTTGCTGAGTTTGATCTTCTTCACTTCTCTAGTCCTCTAACACAGATTTTTTAAGCATAAACTTCTCCAAATGTTGCAGTTTTCTCAACCAAATCTGAAATTTTAGATGGATCACTTTCAGATGGGGTTACTACAATTTTGAAATAAAGTCAATTTGGATTCTCCAGATCAATCCAAAAATGGGTATTATCTTCTTTTTCAATTTTCAAATCATTGATCTCAGTTTCCAGTTAATTCAATGTTTCTTCTTGTATCTTTTCTTGTTTAGTATAAGAATCCCAATATTTTTCTTGAAGAACAAAATCTTCATGGACTTGATGAATATCACCGGTGAACGATAAACCACCAATTCTCACCCAAAATGGTGGTTCATCAGGATAGGCAATGTTTTGATGATAATTATAATAATACACTGATGTCACTAAGCCTAATACCTGTCTACGAATTGTTTGAAAAATTAATTTCAACAATTCAATAGAGTGATTATAGGTTGTGGGTGAGGGTGATGGTGGTGGTTGTGATTGTGTATGGTGATGTCGTTAGACTGGGAATCACCAACATAGACAGAGAGAATAAAATGATGTGACGTGACAATGAATGAGAAGTCCCAGTATTTATAGACTCCTCATGTCTCTTAGGAAAAGATATGTCTATTTACCAAGAGATTCATCTTATCTAAAAGACACACCACTTCTGTAAATAACTAACTTTAACGCTTAATTAATTTTCTACTATTGATTGGTGAAGCAACATCATCCACAAAGTGGCTGTTATTATATAGGTGAGGGTGCACCATATTATGGTTTGATCACCTATCACTATTACATGCTAACAAATTGAACACCACATCCATTCTCTACATATTTGCCAAGAGCTTCTAGATGTCTTCTACAAATTTTCGCATCTCCCAAGCCATATATAGCCATAGATTGCCATAGATCTCATTTCCAAGCTCCATTTTTCCATGGCTCCCTATTGTGGTGTTGATGAAGGAAGCGTTGAATAGATGCCAGAATGGAAATTAGATATTTATACTATTTTCAATTTTATTAATGATATGGGAAGAGGAGAAGGCGTGCACATTTTGAGAGTTGAAGGAAATGTAACGGCTAATTAATCATATGAGGGCAATAACTAAATGACAAAGTTTAGCTACAAAATTGGTTATATCCTAAGCCTACAATCTTACTCAATATCTTTTTATTGGAGGTAATTTTGACAAATTCACCATTGGATTACATCTTCTTCTTATATTCTCCATGCTTGCAAAATTTCTAGAAAATTAAATATCAATAACTATGTCATCAATAAATTGTTTAAATTGCAAGTTTTTGTAGTTTAAAATTATGCATAAAATATAAGTTTATAGATCATATAGTAAACAATATCCAATTAACACAAAATTTAACATTTGTATTAAGAGCATAAAGAATATGCAATTCAACAGTTAGATTTTCAAAATATATAGTAATGTTTATTTTAAACTTTATAGTTTATACTGTTTTAAGTTTTATTAATGATATGGGAAGAGGATAAGGCGTGCACATTTTGAGACTTGAAGGAAATGTAATGGCTAATTAATCATATGAGTGCAATAACTAAATATGTAGATTGAATAAAAAAAATTTATATGAAAAAAAATGAGAGAACAAAATCAAAGGTGGGTTAATAGAACCATTTAAGTTGTATTTATTGCTTTTTTTTTTTTTTTTTTTTTTTTTCACTTGAATCGTAATGGTCATGGACATGGACAACTTTTTTTCCAATTTTGAGCATTGTACCACCGTGCACCCTTCGCGCGATGGTCACTTTACAAGTATAAGTGCTTGTGGGGTGTGGGGGAATAAGGGCCGAGGTTCAAGTTTTCAGGAAAGAGCTTCTCGCACATATACACTTAGATTAGGCTAGAGTAGAATTTCTATTTTGTATCCAAAAAAAAAAAAAAATTGAGCATTGTAATTGCGTCGTCTTTCCATTTGTATTGTATTAATTGCATTTTTTTTTCCACTTGAATTTTACAATGGGTGTGGCTTGTGTCTAGTGAAAGTTATCACTGGACACGATAGGATTCAGACATGTGTCCAAGAGTGTCCGAATCCTGTCGTGTTCAGTGATAACTTTCACTGGACACAAGCCCTTCCCTTTTTGCGTTGTAATTGCAGTGTCTTTTAATGCTCCTCTCATATTGTAAGCTGTAACACTTAAATCTTTTTTGTTTTCCCCCACAAATTGAAGTGTAATACCAAAGAACAATACATTGCAATTAAATTGGCAATTTTTTTTTTAAGGCAAAAGGATGTGTATTATTGTATTGTATTAATTCAACATTCACTTCTTTAATGAATAGTTATGGTGGCACATGTCATTCTAATTAGCTTTGATAGAAGGACACATGTGCATCCTCCAGTTTCAGAATCCAACTTTTATAATATACTAGTATATAACCCCGTGCATATGCACGGATACATTTAAAAACAATCACAATTACATATATATAATTTAGAATCTAATTAGATCTAGGCTCTTCTGTTTTTGCATTCAATAATTTACTTGCCACAAAAATTAAAAAATTAGATGGAACACATACGCAAAATTGAATTCCAATTAAAATTCAATTTAGAATCTAATTGAATTTAGACTCTTTAATTTTTGCACCTAATAATTCACTTGAAACACAAATTTAAAAATTAGACGAGACACGTTATACAAAAAAAAGGCTCATAAATATAAAATCATTTAAAAATTATATTTTTTATTGTTTACTTATATTAGACTCCTCTTTTTTTACACTAAATTAACTCATTTGATACAAAAATTAAAAAACTTAGATTAGATGGGACACATGGCACAAAATTAAACTCTAATTTAAATATATTTTTTACATTGAATTGACTCACTTGGCACAAAAATTTAAAAACTTAGATTAGATGAGACACGTGACATAAAATTAAGCTCTAATTGAAATCCAATTTTTACATTGAATTAACTCACTTGGCACAAAAATTTAAAAACCTAGATTAGATGGGACACATGGCGTAAAATTAGACTCTAATTTAATTGAATTTTTTATCAGATTTACCTATTATTATATATATAGATTATAAATTGTTTAGGTCCAACGAGGGACTCTCTTATCCTATGTTTAAGTCAACAAACATATGGTCTATGATCTCTAGTACAAGTATAAATAGACTTCTAGTACAAATCAAGTTTTCTATTTATACTCTCCTATCCTATGTTTAAGTCAACAAACGTACGGTTAAACCTTATGGTTAATAGACTTTTAGTACAAGTATAAATAGAAGACTTGATTTGTATACAAAATAGAATTGAACTTAGAGGATATTATTAGGCTAATATATAATATATCTCAAACAGTTGTTTTTTTGGAATTTATGAGGGTACCCATTAGTTGCCCCCCATTCCCAAACCTAACCGTATACTTGTCTCAAGCTTTGGAAATCTGTGCCTCCCCAAAAACTGGTGATAGTTTTCTTAGGAAATGTGGGTGGCACATCTGATATTGCCTTGCCTTCATGGTAACTAGATTTGATGTGAAAGTGAAAGCATCCATTTTAGTTTCAAGGCCACGTGACATTTCCCCATTGAGGTCGTTCCCCTTATCCCATGTTTGACTGAAATTTACTTAGCAATTTAGCACGTCTTCCTTGAAAGCCCATATTCCAGCACTACATGGATTTTCCATTAGAGGTTCAAAGTTCAAACCAAAATATATAAAGGGTCAAGCCTAAAAAAGAGAGTTTCAAGCCCCCGTGACGGAACAAACAAAAGTCAAACCCAAAATTTCCTCTATTTTACGGCCACTAGACGAAGAATCAAACAAAAAGATTCTTGAGAAAAGAAAAGTAAAATAAAATTATAAAAAAAGAGAAAATAAATTCACTCCAACGAGCACTAAAGAAGAGGAAGAGGGAAAAAAGAAGAAGATAAATTCAATTACTTGATATAAGCTAAAAAAGAAAAAATAAACAATGCGAAGATAAAGAAAAGTTGAACCCCAATTGAATGCGAAAAAAGAGAAAGAAAATCATACGACAAAGGCTAAAAAGTTAAAATAAAGAATGAAAAGATAAAAAAAAAAAATTTTAAAAAAAGGAAAAGGAAAGAGCATGGCAGTGGCTTTTTCTTTTCTTTTTTGATAGGAAAAAATAAAATAAAATAAAAAAGTGTCTACAGTCAGAGTTATGTTTACTATCCAACCTTCAGGCCACTTAAATCATGATATGCATAGCATGGAACCACCTAATAACTAGGTTGGACATATTACTATTTAAATCCACAACTCTAAACGTTATATGGAATATATCATTACTCGAACCTACAACCTTAAACTCTCAACAAAGATGATTGAGAGCAAAAACTTCCTACAATTATACCATCTCCTTGAATGATGAGTAAAGTAATCCCACAGGTTTAAAAAATCTGATCAAACTGACCGGTTCAATCGAAAATCGAACCCTTAAATAATCTGATATAAGTCAAGCCAAAAACTAGTAAAAACCAAAACCGAATCTAATTTCGAATCTTTGACCGTTTTAGTTTATAAAAATAAAACCACAATTAGGTGGAAGGTACTAGGTAGGAAGCTGCAGTTGGGCTTTTTTTTATTTATTTATTTATTTATTTTTATTTCCTGTTTTTGTTGAAATAAAAAGGGGATCCAATAAACAAAAAAGGGGCCGTACAAAACTAGGAAATCAGTAGAGTTATAAAAGGAGTAGTGGACTAGAGAATAGAAGAAATAGACTACTAGTAGTCTAGTAGTAGTCGTCAAATAAAATAATCATAGACGAAAAAAACTTGTGTTGGATATACTTGTTTTTTCTTTTGCCTTAAACGCAAGCAAAGCATAACCAAAATTAACAAGCCAATTCAATTCTAACGCTAAAACAGTTACTCCCATTACACAACTTTCTTCTTTCTTTTTCTAGAGAGAGAGAGAGAGAGAGAGAGGGGAATGGAGGAGCGACCGGTTAGAGTATATGCGGATGGAATCTATGATCTCTTCCACTTCGGCCACGCCCGTGCTCTCGAGCAAGCCAAGAAACTGTCTGTATTTACTCTCTTTTTTTTTTTCTTCTGTTTGTTTCCCGGGAAAACTTAAAAAGAAAACAGCTTTTCCGGGGAATTTGTTGGTTTTTTTTTTTAATGGGTTTCATTAATTTTGGAATTTGATATATTTTTCAGACAATTGGGTTGCTTAATTTTCATTAGGTTTTGCAGAATATATAAGAGATTTCTCAGTGTGTTTATGTGTGTGTGTGTGTGTGTGTTAATGAATTGTAAGTTTGTTCCATACTCATTGTGTTCTATTTCTATGTGCAAATTTGGACGTTAATATGATATGATTATCAATAAGAGAAAAGATGGTGGATATCTTTTCCCGGAAATTTTTTGTTCCTTTACTTGATGGGCTTCATTAATTTTGGAATTTGAGTTTGTTTTAAGGGCCCAATTCATGATGAATTGTAAGTTTATCATGGGCTTAGTAATTTGATGCTGAATTGTGGATTTTCCATGTAAATTATTTGGTGAAGATTGATTGGTAATGTACTTTATGTAATAATATAAGGGTTTGTTTGGACGTCCTTTGATAATTGAATTGCCCCATCCTGATTGTGTTTTGCAAAATTTTTCATTATATCATATCATGATCAATAAGAAATATGGTGGATATTGAAAAGTTTTGAAGTACTGTTAAAATTTTGACATGGGAATTTCATGTTAATAAAAAATTTCATCTTATAATGATAACCCGATGGCCTTTTTTTTTCTTTTTTCTTTTTTTAATAGCTTATTTTCAGATGATGGATTTGTTGGTTTAGATATTGTAGTAAAAAGATTGGGGAATTCAATTGCAATGGGGTGTCCAAAGATGCCTTCCTTGAATTTGTTATTAGATTTTCATCCCTCTTGTGTGTGATTCTGCTCTACTGATTTCTGGGTTTCCTTTGCATCGTTCCGTATCCCAGTGAATTTTTATATTGTGAAGTGTAAGTGAAGGAAATTTTGTGCAGCCAAAAATATAGCCTATCGAATTTTCTTTTATTTTCAGTCTGAAAAGAAACATGCTTGTATGCTTTGAAATTTGGGTGAAGTTTATTTAACTTTACACTGCCTTCCACATTGTTTAATGCCTAGGTTTCCAAATACTTATCTGCTTGTTGGATGCTGCAATGATGAACTCACCCACAAGTATAAGGGCAAAACTGTTATGAATGAGAAGGAACGATATGAGTCTCTCCGCCACTGCAGGTTGGTCTATGTGTTTTTTTTTTTAAGATTTATGTTTTCATTCATTTAGCCTCTGTTGGTTGCTCTTAAAACATGGGAAAATGACAACTTGCAGAGTCTTAAGAAGATTACTTCTTCTTTTGCCTCCCCTCCTTTCCTCCCTTTAAAAAATAAAAAATAAAAAAATAAAGAAAAAGAAAAAAGAGAAAAGGGGTGAAAATAAAAGGAAAGAAGAAAAGTTTTAGGTCACACAACTGAACCCCCCCAAAGGTTGCATGAGGTGTACTGCAGTGCTTTTCAGAGTGGAGCTTTGTTTCTCGGAAGTGAGAGAATGTTAAATTTTGAAAACCCTAGAATACCTCACTCTATGCCAAGTGCCATAACTAACTTTGATCTTAGTCCTACAACTAGTAGAAGTATCAACTAAAAACAAAATTCGAAAAGCATATCCTTTGCCTTTTGGTGGTTATTTAGTATTTTATGCTTTTAGAAAAAACCAAGTTTAACTGAAATTAAGTGAAAATCAATGGAAACTAGAAAACCAAAGTTAAGAGAAACTATTTTTCTTAATCATAGTCCAAAAGAAAAAGTCCCTTTCTCTCAATACAAAGAGGAAACAATGTGATCTCACTGTTCACAGTTCCAAGGGTTGAGAGTATTGGTAATTGATAAAAGAATCATCAGAGTTGAGGTTACAAGAAATTATTTGTAGAGGTTATGGATAACTATGGTTATTGCTTTCAGTCTGAAATAGCTACCTCTTATCTGTCAAGTGCTTGCAAAACAAGGTTGATTTTAATTTGATAGCTCTTTGGAGCATCAGCGGCTTTCTTTGATTTTTCGTTTTGTGAGTTGGACTCATCTTGAGTTCTTTTTCTCAGCTAAGGTTATTGTTAAGGTCTAGGAGTTACATCTAATGGTTTTTCTTCTCAAGCCCATATATGACCTTTAAAAGAAAGAATTAATCTGCCTTATTTTTTAAGCTTATTATTATTATTTTTTTTATTTTTTTATGATATCATGTTTATGTTGCTAGAAGTTGAGTTGGTTTATGGAGCTGTGTTAGGATTTTAATGATATCCTATATACTTTATTGGGGTTTGATGGTACTGGATTTGTGCACTCAGTGAAATAGCGTTATCCTACTAGCAGAATTTCATTGTGGTTTTTAGCTACTAGACCTGAGAATCAAGGAATTTATATGTTTCGTTGACAAGATATTTAAGGATGAATAATAAAGAAAAGTACCATAGTAGCACCATGTGTCATGACGAATCCAACACTCTACCTGTCTCTGTCAGAGCTTAGGGTAGCTTCTAAACTAAGCCGAAGACTTATAGGAACAGTTTTAATGCATCTGGATTGCTAGTTGATTCTTGAATAATATATGTGCAGTATCATACTCAATTAACATTTTTGTATATTTGGATTAGAGTGCATGAATAACGATTTTTTATGCTTGATGCAGATGGGTTGATGAGGTTATCCCTGATGCACCATGGGTGCTTACACAGGAGTTCATTGACAAACATCAGATTGACTATGTTGCACATGATTCTCTTCCGTAAGTATAACCAACCCGAGATAAGATACTTTCAATGCTTTTTAGCTTAGGATTTTCTAAAAATTTTTAGGTGCCGAAAATTTTGCGTGTTTCATTTTCCCTGGCTTCAAATTCTAATCTTCTAGATTATTTGTTAACATGAAGGGGAGGTCAAGGGAAAGGAAAGGGAGGGGGCTGAGGGGAACATTATCTCCCTTTGGGTCTTTGGTTGCATTGAAGGAATCGGTTTGGAAGGAAAATATTGTCACAACACTACAATTATTAAACACTGAAACTGATGCTTTTACTCTTCTCTTATTTCCACTTCCTCCCAATTTGGGAGAAAAGAAAAAAAGAAAAAAAGAAAAAAAAAAGATGGGCCTGTAGTGGAAGGGAATCCTTTTATACCCCTTCCCTTTCCACCCAACCAAGCAAAGGAAATTTAATATCATTCTTTTTACATCCTCCTTTTTTTTTTCCTCTTTGATTTTCCCTCATGCTAAACATAATGAAAGAGAAAAAATATGGCCTATGTGTATAGCAAATGAATGGTGTCTTGAATTTGGGTTGATTTGGGTAAAATAAAAGAAAGTTTCACTATGGTCTACATGAAATTTTTTTTTATTCATAATTTAGTAATGATTATTCAGAACATGGCCATGGTCTTCAATAGTTGAATAGCTTACTACTTTTTCATTGATAAGTTATACACACACCCAATGGATTTCGTTCCCATGATCTCACCCTCCATTCCAGCTTCTTTATGATTTTTGATGCCATAAATCCCTAGATAACATGATATTTAATCTCTAGATAACATGATATTTGTGCATTCCAGTATATGATCTCATGGAAATATATTCAAATATGTATCTGAAAATAGTGGAAATAGTTGTATATTTTTTAAATGATTTCTTATAGCCTGATTACTAACTTCTGTAACTTTTTTATCTTAAGTTCACTATGTCCTCAAGTATGTTAATTGTCTATTCTTTGCCTGAGAATTGTAGTTATGCTGATGTGAGTGGAGCTGGAAATGACGTCTATGAATTTGTAAGTCTGTGTGATGACTGAACTCTATGATTATATGCTTTTTTAATCATTGGGTAATTTCTTCCCCTCGCTCTTCTCCCTCCTCCCCCTTTCTTATAGTAAGACTATAGCTTAACATGATTTAACATATTAATAATCTGAGCTGAACTTATTCAAAAAATAAATAAAAAATCTGATTCAACTAGATAAGGCATATTTATATATTTCCTGTTTAATCTATTGCTACCAGGTCTTTGTTATCCATTTCATCCTGCATCTTCCTCTTCTCAATCTTTGTTTTTCATCTTTCTTGTTGTCACTGTTTCCTCAATTGTCTGGTCTTTGATAAATGTGTGTATCCAAATATTTTAGCTAATTTTTTTTTAAAAGTATTCTGTTACCAACTGGTCCTACTCTTGCTACTGCAGTTCCAATAACTTCCACATGTTATGGATATGTTTCTTGGTTTCTTGATTGTCTCATCATTCTCCACCATAAAGTTTTGATGGTCTCATTCCAATATGTTAACATAAATCTATGATGCAGGTTAAGTCCATTGGGAAATTTAAGGAAACAAAACGGACTGATGGGATATCTACATCTGATATTATAATGAGGATTCTCAAAGATTACAATCAGTATGTGATGCGTAATTTGGCCCGTGGATATACAAGAAAGGACCTAGGTGTTAGCTATGTCAAGGTGTTTTCTTGTACATATATCATGTTTATCTACTTCTTTAAGATGGTTGATCCAGTGCATGAACTGATCTCTATCATGCTATTTCTTGCTATCAGGAAAAGCGGCTTAGAGTGAACATGGGTCTGAAGAAATTGCAGGAGAGAGTGAAGAAACAACAAGAGAAAGTTGGAGAGAAGGTATGTTTGTTGTGATGCTGAAATCATTATAAACTGGCATTGTATATGCATCTTCTGCTATGATTACTTGGAACATCATGCAAAATATCTTAGTGTTACAGCATGGATTATGTTCTATCATATATTTTTTTTTGGTCCTCGTTAGGATTGTTGGGTATTTACAATCTTGATAGTTTAAAATAAACATACCTAGAGGCTAGGTTAGGTGGGTTTGGTTCAACTCATAAAGTTTTTTGTTGTTGAATATGGAACTTGAGTTTGAATTCTGCTTATACCAAAGACCAATTGGTGTCTTGGGTTGATGATAAAAAGCAATAATCATGTAGCAGACACTATTGGTTCAAATCCTATTGTCTCTATTAAAAAAAAAATAATAACAATAATAAACATGCCTAGGGTGAGGGGAAGGAAAAAGAAAATTGCAATAGGCATGCATGGTGACCCGAAAGATATTAATCTCACACTGTAAATATGTAACTCATGCACCCTACATGATTTAAGTACTGTCTAGAATGCTTGCTTGCTGGGATCACCATTTTCTAGAAGAGACAAAAAATCACTAATAATTAATGTCAACAGTTGTTCCAAATGTGTTAGTAAATTTCAAAAGTGATGCAGATGACCTAATCTTCAAGGGGAATGAGTGTTTGGAAAATAAAAGAAAAAAGAAATAAAACTTAGGAGTCATGACCTAAGGTTGCCTGGAGTTAGTACCATGCGGTGGTAATAGGGATAGACCTAGGAATTAGATCATAGGTTGCTTGGGATCGGGTCCAATTAGTGGAAAGTAGGGCTATCCATGGGCTGGTTCGGATTATGTTTAGGGTCAGCCTGTCACCCGACCTGCTCAAGTCAGGGTAGGTGGATCTCCAACCTGCTATCGACTGTATGGTCGGTTGAAACCAAATTTGTTGGTTCTTCAGTTGGATGGGTCATTTTTCTTCGGGTTATCGGATTTGAAGGAAAAACAAGAGAAATGAAACAGAGAAAGAGATTGAACTAGAGAAAGAGATCGATTCAAATGGTCCACAAACCCAAAGACTACAACAAGAGAGAGATGAGAGCACAAACAGAGAAAGAGAGAGAAATCAAAACTCACAACAAGATTTAAAACAACAAGACCAGTAGACCACAAATCCAAAGACACTGAAAGGGAGAAAGGGGGAGAAATAAGATTGAAAATCATTCTTGAGAGAGAGAGAGAGAGATATGAGACTCCATTAATGACGGAGAGTCAGCGAAGGTGGCAAGTTGGCGACAACAATGAGTTGGCAATGGCGGCGGGCAAGTAAGGAAGGCTAGGTTTCTTGGCTATATGCCACTTGCAGTTAGCACCAACCTTTTGAAGAAAACTTCCTAATTTTATTAATCCTTGGTCAACCTGTCCATAATAGTGAATTTCGGGCCTCCAATTGGACTCCCAAATTATATCAATCATGGAAACAAATTACTTGTAACCATTCTTTTTAGATAAATCAGGTAAATAACTTGTAACCAATTGCATCAGATACAGCTACAAACTGTAGTAAAAACTGCTGATGGGATTTTTTTTTTTTTTTTTTGCTGACTTGCAGATACAAACTGTAGCAAAAACTGCCAGAGTACATCGTAATGAATGGGTGGATAATGCAGATCGATGGGTTGCTGGATTTCTTGAGATGTTTGAAGAAGGTTGCCATAAAATGGTCAGCTCTCTCTCTCTCTCTCTCTCTCATGCGCGTGCACACACACGGGCTTCATTAAATAAATATTTTTTGCACACACAAGCTGATGCACCTAAAGTTAGTACTGATTTATTTTTTGAGATTTTAACATTTGTTTTGGCCTGACATCAGGGAACAGCCATTAGAGACCGAATACAAGAGCAGCTTAGGGTGCAGCAGTTAAAAGGACTTATATATGATGAGGAAGTTGACGATGAGTACTATGAAGACTCTGAAGAAGAAGAAGAAGAAGAATACTATGACTATGAAGAGGAAAAATGAGTTGCTCTTTTATGGGGTGCTGATTTTGTTCATGGTGTCAAAAGCATAGTAGTTTATATTAACCTCTACTCGGGTGATCTTCCTGGCAGATACAGGATAGACTTAAGCTTGGAAACCAGTTAAAGGCTAGCCTGGATCTTTCATATTCAGTTATTAGTATATGCATATCTGGTTTGAGCAAAGAAGATTAGTATATGCATACCTGCTTTGAGCAAAGAAAAGCAGTTGCGTGTTGGAAATAGCTCGTGATAACATATGTATGGAAAAAGGCAAAACTTGTGTGAATGGTTTTGGAAGTGGTATTGATTTGTATGTAAGGTAAAAAATACTTAAAAACTTTTGAAAGTTAGACCAAGCAAACCAAACTTTATTAACTTGCCTTTTTACCCAAAGACAAAAGTCAGCAATAAGGCTCACTATCCAAAAAACCTAATCCTTCCCCACACGACACTTTCTTATCCCACTTTTCCATATTTTCTCATTTTCAACTAAAGCCCTCTAAGCAAAAAGGAAGACAAGGGAAACACGAAAAGAGAGAACATTTCAAACATTCATACAAGCATACAATCAGCTCTCACATGTCATACCACACTTAGGTCATTAGTTACTATCTTTAATCCCTTCTTGACTCGTATACAAAGGAAACCATCTTCACTCTACTTCATTTCACTTCACTGCACTAAAAAGACCCTTCAAGTAAAGAAAGTTATTCATGAAGGAAGAGCCCAATTCCTTTGGTTGTTGATTAATTAGAGGATTTGATCCATTAACCCTAATCTTTTGAAGCTTTATGTATGAACTCATAGTAGTTTCTTGTTTTATAACCACTAGATTCACAATTATTCTTCCCACTGAACTTGTATTATTTTGCAATCATTTTATTGTTGAACTCGAAACCATTTTTGTTGTTGAATTTGTATATTGCTTTACTGCTTTTTTTACCACTGGACTCATAAACTGTTTTTGACATTAGAAATAGTTGATAAATTACTGTTTCTCTATGTCCGAATGTGTATTGTTTCAATATTACTTCACCATTTAACTAGTGTTATTTTATTAATATTTATCGTTGGATTCACGAATAATCTAGAACTGTTTTGCTTAACTTTTATTTAACCTCTAGACTTGCATTATTCTATTCACATTCACTGTTCAAGAATTAAAAAGTTACCAAAATTCAAGAATAAATTTATAAATAAAAAGGGAAAAGTTTAGTTACAAACTTAATTGTAATTAATAGTTACAATTCTCACTAAAAAAATTAACATTATTATATATTTTGAAAATCTTACGGTTGGATTACATGTTCTTTATGTCCTTGACACGCATGTCAAATTTCGTGCAAATTAGATATTATTTACAATTTGATCAATAGAATTATTTTTTGTGCATAATTTTAGATTATAAAAACTTAAAATATAAACTTTTAATTGATCTCATAACTATTAATTTTTTATCTTCTGAAAGTTTTGCAAGCATAGAGTATATAAGAAGAAAATGTAATCCAATGACGGATTTGTCAAAATTCATATCCAATAAAAAGATATTAAATGGAGTTACAACTATTAGTTATAATTAACAAAGTTTGTAGTCAAACTTTGTCCTAATGGGAAATAACACTAGCATATACTCCATGTTAATAAAATATGAATAAGAGAATATACAAAAATAAAATAAAATTTTCTTAACACATTTCAAACCAATCATCTATCAAATGGAACTCAACTTTTCTAAAATCCTAAAAATCATCTATAATCAATTTTGTATTAAATTAATAGCAATTTTATTTTAAATGTATAAAATCAAGGAGTCCCTTAGAAATTTTTTTTTTTTCAAATCCCAATTTTGACAATATTCATAACCAAAAAAAAAATACATGTTTCGTAATTGCAGTAGAAACTTGAATAATAAACACGTACAAACACTATTATTAGGAAAAATAATTTGTTTACGAAAGAGTTTTAATTGCATGAAACATCAAAAATAACATTTAAAAAAAAGTTTTATATCAAAAGGTTTTTCAAGACTTTAAATATTTATTATATAATTATAATATAGATTAATTTTTGGGGAAGGGTGTGGTGGTTAACGTAGAATTGTCCTTGATCAAGATTATGATATCTTACTATGTGACTAGTAACTACACGTAAAATTATTTTAGCTTTCTCAACATTAGAACTGGACTTAGAAATTACATCAAGACTATTTTTCTGTTCCAATTATATATGTGAACCAAAAAAAGGGTTTGTTTGTTTGTTTTTGTTTTAATGTTCATAGATATGTAGTTCTTTTATTCAAAGAGTTAGTGTTCCTGATAATGTCGTCAATCTGACAAACTTTTGAAAAAAAATAAAATCATAAGTGTGAAACTAAAAGAACTAATGAGGCATAACCAAAGTATAGGTTTTATAAAAAAGAATTAGTTCTATTTACCCATGTGGAAATACTTTCTTGAATCTAGATATTCTTCAACCACAAATTATAAAATTTAACTAGGAAACAACTGAATTCATAATGCCTACGAGGAAACATGTAGGGTACCTATATTCCACCAACGTCTATTATTTGCACTCACATCATCAAGTGGATGCTGCATATTCAGTGGTGTCAATTATTTATTGTCAAGCAATAAAAGAACTCAAAGGCACCCTAACCTAATCTAGCATGTTCCAACATTTTCTATGTTCTTGGATTTGATTTCAAGCTCTCAAGCATGAGGATGAGGTTGAGGATGATGCTACCAAAACTAGAAATAGAGATCTTTGCGTTTTCTTCTCAATTTTTGTTTTTCACGGGTTCTGAGAATTAGGGTTCGTTCATCACACTCTCGCTATGTACAATGTGGATTATATAGTGATTTTTTCCATCGAGAAAAGGAAAAGAAAAGAAATAGACTAGATCAAATTTTCATTAGCCACAATTTGGGTCCTTTAACCCAAATGGACTTCCGTGGCCGTGCAACTAATTGTCCTTGAGAATGATGGTAGTGGTGTCTTCCATAATAACACATTTTGTAACAAATTGTACAATCCAACTTTGCAACTATGAGACAACTTTTAGATTGTTATCCATATGCTTTAGTCAACATAATGCTGTAACACCATAGGGAAAATAATTATTGCCTTGGATTTTTTTTTTTGTTTATTATAAGTAATTAAATAGAGATACATATATATATATATATATATATATATATTTATATATATATATATATATATATAACAGAAATATGTCCAGTAAAAAAAAAAAAAAAAAGATAAAAGAAAATAAAGAGACCACATGTCTCCTTCAAATTCTATGAAACCATAATGAAGTATAATCTTGGGTATATAGTTCCCCCCAACAAGTCAACATCAAAAGAGAATCCAAAGCATTATTTATATAGGCATATCATTTTCATTTGGAATTGATATATTCATCGTTCAAATTAAACACTACAAATTTAAATGTCTATCCAATATCACTATTATTATTAAAAAAAAAAAATTAATAGTAAAATATACTCTGTCCCTTCCAAGTAAAATGGAAATTATCCTATTTAGAAGAGTAGGAGAGAAATTACAACTGATAATGATAATTAGAAGGTTGAGTCTAATATATAATTTTATGGAATATATAATATAAAAGAAACATCACAAGAGGACTCAGGCCATTTCTAGCTACTAACAAGGCCGGTACAGACAATCTCTATGAAGTCTATGACAAAATTAAAAAAAATGTTACAAAAACCCTAATTGAAGAGACAAATAGCACAAAATATATACTAACTTAATATATATAAGTTTACTAGGCGCCGCTATGAGTTCCAAGAGATAACTCAGTGGAATTAGTACCCTTTGCAGTAGCTAATATCAGGGGTTTGCAACTTCAAATCCTAGCAGGGAAAAAAAAAAAAAAAAAAAAAGTCCACTAGGCTGTGGCAATCTCTAAAGGTGGCATGCAGTCACTGGACTTAAGCCGATGCCGGCAAGTAGGGCAAGAAGAGTGAGAGAGCAGCCACTTATCAATGCATACGACATGAAATCTATGGTTGCACTTGGGCAGGACCCTTATATTGTCACCATCCTTGAAGTCCATTAGGCAAATTGCACAACCTGAAGCTGATGATGGTGATGATGATGGAGAGCCTGAATTTGCATAAATTGAAGTAGGCAAAGCCACCATTTCTTTCTTCTTTAACCCTGAATTTAGTCTACGAGAGGCAACCCAATGGACTGGCTCGGTGAGGGCACGATTAGCACATCGAAACACACATTGTAACGTAGAGTTAAGGCCAAGAGCACAAACAAAGGCACATAAAATTGCTGCAACAATCACCATAATGTTGAAATCGATGGCTGGTTCATAAGGTTCATCGTGACAAGTTGTGCTCATGGTTGGACTAAGTGTAGGAGGATAAGTTTGAGCCATATGAAGAGAGTGATGAGATGTGTGGGAATTTAGAGAGCTAGAGATGGAAAAGATGGAAAGCACACACAACACAAACACAAAGGAACAAACATATTGAAGGCAAAGACAAAGCCAAAGAGTAGTTTGAGTGCTCCATTTGTAATGGGATAAATGGGGACATGGGATATGCTTACTTGATAATCCACTGTCTTCTCTTCCTTTTATCATGCGCTTCAAAGCATCTAACTCACTCATTTATCTCAACACATTTTATCATTTCCTTATTGGTGGTTTTCATCAAGTTGTCCTTGACATGAAGTATTTTTTTAGGTAGAAAAGTAGACTAGCAAAAGACCAATTATTATCACTAGTAATCTCATGAAATTAATAAGTTCAATGTTTCATTTCAAGCCACTATTTCCTTTTTCTTTTTCGATTTTTTTATTCTTTATTTTTGGGAAAGGGTGGAGGGTGGGATTTGCTGATTTGGGGGATGGGGGTCATGGATCATCCTTAAAGAAATTTTGCTTTAAAAATATGACTGAGATTTGATGGTCACATTGTTTCCCTCCCCTACTTTTTTTTCTCCTTTGGGTCTTTGGTGAATAAAAAATTGGTGTCACAAAAACCACTTTCGGGCTTTGGTTTGGGTTGATAATTGATATTGATATTTTGCTGTTCCTTGATGCCTTTTCTTGCTGGAATGTTTCTATTGGAAGTAGAGACTCAAATTTTGCAGTCCATAGTTTTGTACAATTGGCTTTTGATTGTATCAGGTGTTCTGTCTGGACCTATCCCCATTTTAGATCTTGTGTTTTGGGTGCTCTCATTTTGGGAGATGGCAAAAGGCCCAGTTTCCCTTCTCTTTTCTTTTGATTAAAAATTTTAGTGTGTATATAAAAAAAAAATATATATATATATATATATATGTATAATGTATGTATGTATGTATGTATGTATGTATGTATGCATGTATTATGCCTTTGCAACGTACAAACGGCCTAATAAAAAAAATCATATATAAGAAAATGTTTTAATAATATAACTAAAATTACAATAAATTGATAGTTAAAATAAAAGAGCAAGATTTACTTTAAGTTATGCGATGATAATTAAAATTGAGTTTTTGTTAAAATAAAAAATTAGAATAGATTATTAAAATAACTCAAAATTAATAAATGCTTTGAAACTTTGGGCTATTGAGTTTCAAATAGAGTACTGAGTATATATATATTTTTTATAACTTTGGAATTATACACCCACGAATTTACACAAAACTTACATATACACTTTATATATCTCTTTGACTAATTAGTCCTTTTTGGTCTATCATTTTACAAAAGGTTAAAAAAGGTTAAACACCACCACATTTTAAAATGATAAGTATTTGGTCACTTTCTCATTTCATAACACATATGAAATACCTTTGAGATAGAACTCTATTGTGCACATGGTATATGCTAAGCAAAACTTCTTCTCATTGATCAAATAGGAATTTAGCTAATTGCACTCAAGATTATGGCTTTCACTATATCAACTAGAGTTCTCTTCTCTTTCCTTTTTGACCAAAACATTTTATTAAGGTGTATAAAGGACTGCACTTTGGTGTATTATGACATGTTCATCACAAAGAAGAATATCCATTTAGAAATATTCACCATCTCTAGTTAATATACCATTCAACTCAAATCATGCTTATATAAAATTATATCATGCTTTGATATAAACTTCAAGAATTTGAAATTTAAATGTCTCAATCTAACATGCCACAAATAAAAGAATCAACAATATAAGCACAACAAAAAACATCTTAAATAATAACACTAAGTTTGAACATGTCATTAGTAACATATCCATTACCTACTAATATTCCATTCTTGAACAAGACCATTCTTAAATAACAAATTGGCTTTTTTGATATATAATACGTGAAAAACATTAGTCAAGAAGAATATTCATTTAGAAATATTCACCATCTCTAGTTAACATACCATTCAACTCAAATCATGCTTATATAAAATTATATCATGCTTTGATATAAACTTCAAGAATTTGAAATTTAAATGTCTCAATCTAGCATGCCACAAATAAAAGAATCAACAATATAAGCACAACCAAAAACTTCTTAAATAATAACACTCAGTTTGAAACATGTCATTAGTAGCATATCCATTGCCTACTAATATCCCATTCTTGGACAAGACCATTCTTAAATAACATATTGACTTTTCTTGATTTAAAGTACATGAAAAACATTGGTCAAGAAGAATATCCATTTAGAAATATTCACCATCTCTAGTTAATATACTATTCAACTCAAATCATGCTTATATAAAATTATATCATGCTTTGATATAAATTTCAAGAATTTGAAATTTAAATGTCTTAATCTAGCATGCCACAAGTAAAAGAATCAACAATATAAGCACAACCAGAAACATCTTAAATAATAACACTCAGTTTGAACATGTCATTAGTAGCATATCCATTGCCTACTAATATCCCATTCTTGGACAAGACCATTCTTAAATAACAAATTGGTTTTTCTTGATATAAAGTACGTGAAAAACATTGGTCAAAAGAACTTCTTGCCAAAACTCAATTTCACTTCAACAATTCACTTTCCATGAACTTTTGCCTTACTGTGGATGCTCACAAGCACCTCTAGTTCTATGGAAGACTCCTCATAAGTCTTAAAATATGCCTTGACTGCACACATGCAACATTGCACCCAAATCAAACCACTAATCAGAAGGATTTGTAATTACAGTCATATGAATTATAGTGATCATATTATTACATACGTTACTCACTATAGCAATAATGTCCTCAATGACAATTGCTTCATTAGCATTTTCATCGTCATCCTTCTTATTCTTTTAAGAACTTACATTCTCAAATATAATGGTCTTTCTTTCCACAAAGGAAACATGATATATTCTACTTGTCATCGTTGGGATTCTTGGAGTTGTTCTTTTAAAACCACTCACACTCTTATTCAGATTCAAGTGCTTATTGGTCTTACTAGAACTTCCACTTTGAACATTGTTCACAATCACTTTTGAATTGATCTAAAGTGAGATCTTCTGACATGTTATTTAATGTTTTCACATAATTTAGAAAATCACTTAGGAAAATATTCACATAATCTATCACTTTAAGAGTTTAAATTCTCATCATTTAGATTTTCTACTTCACTTTATAACATTTAAACATGTCAAAAGTTCATTCTTATTTCTCAATTCATATAAATTTGCAACACATGCAAATATTCTAACAAAAAAACTCGTCAATCAATTTGAAATTCGAATTGCCCATGAACAAAAAATTTGTACCTTCAATGTTCAAACTATGAACATGGCTTTTAATGCATCCACAATATGAAAGAATCATCGCCTTGTCTTGCCAACAATGAAACTTTATTTCTTTAAGCCATGTTCCATTGAATCTTCATTATGATCAATTCATCATTTGAAGACCTCTTCAAATCCAAGCCAATTGCTCTTTCCATCGAGTAAAATTGCTTCTATCAAAGCGATCTAATTTCATCAAATCATGGTTCAACATCTTCAAAGTTGTACCATTATTCACTCATTGTCTTGTAGCAAATATTGTCTAAGATTGTTGGGGATTTCACCAAATCAAAGAGTAATAATTAAAGAACAAAATGAACACATCAAGTTAATAGAAATTAGTTATTGACTAGGAGGCACAATTGGATGTTATCCTTAAATAATATTTGTCCCCATACGCAAGTTGCTAAAGGGTTTTTACAAACTTGTCCTCAGGATACAACCAAGTTTATTCAGTTTTACAAATAGCAATTTTGGAGAATACCCACAGGATTTCTTGTGTTTCTTAGAAACTAACTTTTGGGAGAGAAAAAGTAGTTATCAAGTGAATATAAGCCACTATTTATATCCAAATGATTATAATTGGTTAAAAGAAACTTTTAATATATATCCAATATGAAAGGTTATATCCTTTCAATAGACACGTTTTCATCAAAATGTACTTTTAATATATATCTAATATGAAAGGTTCTGTCCTTTCTATAGACACATTTTCTCACACACACACACACACATATATATATTACAACCTATCTTGTATATGCTTTACAACGGATATCTCACTATCAAGGGTAGAGCTAGGGGGCGGGTCAAGGGGGAGTGGGGGAAGGAATTGCCCCGCCTTACCAAAATCTCTTACCATTTTTTTTCCTGTCTTTTCTTTTACGGTTCAACGGTTATAACAAAAAAAATAAGGATAAAAAAGGAAAAAGAAGAAGAAACAAAAGTGTTTTTTTTTTATAGAAAGTTTCAACATATGACGCCTACTTTTAATGATAGACTTTACCGGTTAAACTAGGACAAAATGGGCTTTTGCCCTTTTTGGGAAAATTAAATAGCCTTATGCCCCCCTTCCCAAACTAATTAGGGAAATGCCCCTATTTTAAAACTCGATTTATGATAAATCGAGTTAGAAAAAAAAAAATTCTGAAGCCCTATAGTGGCGTTTTAAAGAGCCTATAGTGATGTTTTAAAGACCTATAGTGACGTTTTTTAACTCGACTTCAATGAAATCGAGTTATAGGCAATTTTTTTACCTATAACTCGATTTCATGGAAGTCGAGTTAAAAAACGCCACTATAGGTCCTTAAAAACGTCACTATAGGTCTTTAAAAACGTCACTATAGAGCTTAACTCGATTTTGAGTAAGTCGAGTTTCAAAAGAGAAGCATTTCCCTAATTAATTTGGGAAATGGGGCATAAGGCTATTTAATTTGCCCGAAAAGGGAAAAAGCCCATTTTGTCACATAGAAACACAAGTTTTATTTAGAAGAAATAGGTACCAAAAAATATTGTTACTTTCCAAAAGTGTTGTAACTTGTGAGTTTAAATTCTTTTTGTAGTAACTTATTAGTTTTCATAAGTAATTAAATTTTGAGATAATTATCCAAGAAATTTGATAAATTAATATTATTTTCAAGTTAAAACCCAAAGGTTCAAGCACTCAAATGGTAATTATATGGTTTAAAATTATTATACTTATAATCATTTTATGAATTTAACAAAAATTGATATGAACTGTACTTTTCTTTTGGAGAAGAAATATGAACTGTACTTGATGTTTATCCAATGACAAAAAATCATTATTGGATAATTATAAGTAAAATTTTCCCTACGAGAAAATTACAACATAGTTTATTCAGATGTATAAAGAAAAAACATAGAAAATAAATACAATACAGTAGATATTACGTCATTTTATTTGTTTTTTAAATCAAAATATCAGTAAATATTCACATGAGTGACATTTTACATTAAATCACGTACGTTGTATTTGTTGATAATGTGTATAAATCTACGTGTGTGTCTATATATATATATATTTAAATGTCCCTTGAACTCAAATATGGGCACTGCCAGTACTCATCATATTTTTGATACAATGACTTCACCCTCCCTCAATAACTTATAAAAGGTGGAGATACATTAGCAAAATTCCTTAAATATTAATACAAATCATACTATAAGAAAATGGTCATACATAATCAGTAAGACAAACACTAGAGTTCCACATTAGGGGAAACAAAATCATAAGAAATCATAGAGCCTCTTGAAGTAACATGGGCCATAACGTACGTTAAATATATTGTGGGTTTATGTGTTACCGATGTAAAATTCCCAAGAGATCCAAGTATATTGTATGCCCTTTTAGGGTTAACCTATTTCAACTTTTGTCCAGTGTCAAGATTCATGTAGAAGAAACAATAAACAATGTTCAATATTTTATGGAAAAAGAAAATATGTGAGAGTGAGTCATAATAAATCTTTTATTGCTAACCTAAAAATAAAATAAAAGTTCTAATCTTTTAGCATTGGATAATTCAGCCAAAAAGAACAAGAGCATTTGAGAAGAGATGGTCCAATTGTCATAATAGTACCTATTGGACAACACTGCAAACAAATTATATTAGAGTATATCAAAGTTCAAATCATCCTACTATTCTTCTAAGAAAAAATTACATAAAAGGTTAGATTCTTGCAAATTATGGTAAGACATTTTTGAGGGAGAAAATTGCTTTTTGCCCCTTTCTGAAAAAAAATCCAGCATTTTGCCATCTTTCTCAAACTAATTAGGGAAATGCCCCTCTTTTGAAAATCGAGTTTCTGAAAATCGATTTAGGCCCTATAGCGGCGTTTTTAAGGACCCTATAGTGGCGTTTTAAGGACCTATAGTGACGTTTTGTAACTCGATTTTCATAAAGTCGAGTTACATGCAATTTTTTTTTCTTTTTTTTACCTATAACTCGACTTTATGAAAATCGAGTTACAAAACGTCACTATAGGTCTTTAAAACGTCACTATAGGGTCCTTAAAAACGCCGCTATAGGGCCTAAATCGATTTTCAGAAACTCGATTTTCAAAAGAGGGGCATTTTCCTAATTAGTTTGAGAAAGAGGGCAAAATGCTGGATTTTTTTTTCAGAAATGGGCAAAAAGCAATTTTGTCCCATTTTTGAGTAATGTCTCTTTGTTAGGGTTACGAGTTTTGGAAGAGCTTTTTTTTAGAAATAATTATAATGTGTTGCTAATTCTACAGCTCAAACTCTTTCTCATCTAGATCCCTAAGCATTTTGTTTATGAAAAGGTGTCAATTCAGCTACAAGGATGTAATTGATTTATTTAATTTTTGTGTGTGTGTGTGTAATCCATCTAATAAACTTGAAGTCTTGACAGGATTCAATTAGTATGTGAAGAGCTACTATCCAAAAATCACAATAAATTAATTGAAGCAATATTTGAAATTAAATGATACATAAATGGAAATACTGTTCATAATGGGTACTATAATAAAGCAAATTATATTTTATGAATTGTGCAACTGCAACTCAAATTATAACATACAAAAAGAGAAAAAAAAATTGTAAAGTAATATATGAAAGTGGCTACACCTACACAATGATTGTATATAAAAATTGTTAGCACTAGAAAAATGTGACCAGTACTTTCCATGGGCTATTACATCACACCCTCAGGAATAATGAGATCTTAGTGGTGACTTAGAGTAATAAATTGCTTAGAATCTCTCACTAGTAACCCATAAACCCTCAATAAATGATTTACAAACACTTGACCTAGAATTGATAATAAAATCAAATTAAATATTGGTCATCAATCACACCATAGAATCTTGATAATTAGTGGAAAATCCATTTACATAAACCTTTTTCACAACTTATCATGCGTTGCCAATCTGGGGTTTGAGGTCGAGATCTCATGTCAATAGCTTGGCAACTCCTTTGTGGATAGTTATAGGATTCAAGCCTAAAATTTTTAACCATCTCTTTCCTATTTAATAATGTGTAAATAGAGTAATGTTAAAGATACAAACTTTTTTACAAAAAAATTTTACAAACTGCTGATGTGGTGAGTGGTTATTGGTAAATGAAAAAGTAATATTAATGGTGGACCTAGATGAAAACCAATAAGAAGTTGAACACATTAACAATTTGTAAAAATGATATAAAATAATATGTGGCTATAGCATTACTCGTGTAAATATTATTATTAAAAAATTGTTTCAAGTGTCTCCCCAATTTCCTTTTTTAGTTTATGTTATTGCATAAGTAATTTTACTCTTGTCCTTATTTATTTTTGATAATAAGCATATGACTTTTCTTTCATTAAATAGAATTAACGTTCAAATGGGTTACATCAAGTTGAATCTGATTAGCAATAACGGATGGGGTATCTTCCACCCATACATTATAGTCGGAAATAAACTTGGCTTGTCTATCCATAAGATGTGCTGCAGAATTTCTAGCTCTGCGAATGTGGTTCACCTCCCATGATTCAAAACAACGAAGCCCTATTTTTGTTCCTTTAATCACTTTATGGATGGAGCTTGGCAGCTGGCCGTGTTCAGTGCATCGCTTTCCACAATGATGTTTTTAAGGCTGAGGTCCCACGCCAGGAGGACACCTTCCTCCACCGCTTTCGCTTTCGTTTCTAAAGCTCTCAAAGGCAAGTCCATTCTTTTGCACATTGCGCCCATTAATTGTCCTTTTTTCGTTTCTAATGACTATCCCAACTCCACAGCACCCCATCTCCTTGAACATTGCCCCATCAACATTGATTTTGTAATACCCCCTCCTGGGGGGAGTCCATGGGGGATTGATTGGTAGGGGGGGGGGGGGGGTTTACTATGGACCTCTTTCATCTATCTAACTTCTCCAACATATGCAGCCACCTCCCTTACTATCACATCAGCACTTTTACTTTACCCGCCATGACACACTGTATTTCTATTGTTCCACAACTCCATGCCGTGACAGCAAACAGTTCCCAATCAAGCTTAGGGTGCTTGTTCTTAATTTCCCACACTATGTTCATGAAGTCCCTCGGAGGAACATCGAAACTAGGCAACTTAATCTTCATGCTTCCCTAGAACGCCCTAGCTAAATTACAACCCCACAGGGTGTGTCCTGATGATTCGCAATTGCCATAAAAGTCGCATCTGTCATCTTGTCCAATCCCCCTAGACCTTAGCTGGTACTTTGTTGGGAGGATGTTCAGATAGGCCCTTCACATAAAATGTTTAATCTTATTTGGACAGTATAGTCCCCAAGGAAGCAAGGACTGATGGGTATGCCCATAATCACCTTTGCTTCGTGGGGTAGGAAATTATTCCTTACTTTTGTCACATTCCAACTTCTCTTATCCATGTCTATGAGGCTCGACACCATCTCAGTTCCAGAGTGAAAGGCTCTCGGGCTCACCACTTTAAAGGATTCCGGAGTTGGGAACCATTGATCCTTCCAAATGCGTACCCTTTCCCTGTTTCCAATATTCCACCTGGACCCTTTTTTGACGATCTCCTTCTCTGCCATTATGCTCCTCCAAGCATAGGAAGGCCTTCTACCTAGCTGTTCTTTGAGGAAGGAATTCTCCGCGAAATATTTCCCTTTGAATACTCTGTGGACCAAGGAGCTCTGATTTTTTTGGATTCTCCACCCTTGCTTTGCGAGGAGAGCTAAATTGAAAGCTCTTAAGTCCATAAAGCCCATGCCGCCTCTATCCTTCGATATGCATAGCTTCTTCCACGATATTCATGCCATATTCCTCTCCTTATCCTTCTGCCCTCACCAAAAATTGCTCATCATAGAATTCAGATCCTTATAGAGTGAGTCCAGGATTTGGAAGCAACTCATTGTGTACATAGGCATGGCCTGAGCTACAACTTTGATGAGTATTTCTTTGCCCGTATTTGACAACAGCTTGCCTTTCCAACCTGCTATTTTCCTCCCTACTTGGTCTTTGATTCGGTTGAAGGCTTTTCTTTTGCCTTTACCTACTAATGGTGGCAGCCCCAGGTACTTCTTATAGTGCTGAATAATTTGGGCACCAAAGTTTTGCTTCACTTGGTCTTGGATCTACCTGTGAGTATTCTTGCCGAAGAAGAGAGAGGTTTTCTCTTTGTTAATCTTTTGCCCTAAGTTGTCTTCATAATCCTCAAGGACTTTAATTACCCTGTTGCTTTCATCGACTGTGGCCCTACAAAACACAATGCTGTCATCAGCAAACAGCAGGTGGGATATACGCAGGGCACCCCTACACACTACTACCCCCTTTATGTGGCCTTCCCTCTCTTCCTTCTTCAGCATGGCAGATAACCCCTTGACGCACAACAAAAAATGTTAAGGGGATATGGGATCTCCTTGTCTAAGTCCCCTTGACGAAATAATTTTTCCTTTGGCTTCTCCATTGATCAGCACTAAGTACTCCACTGTACTTACACACATCATCATAAGGGAGACCCAATTCTTATGGAAGCCCATCTTGAACATCATAGCCTCCAAATACACCCATTCGACCCTATCGTAGGCCTTGCTCATATCAAGTTTTACAGCCATAAGTGCTTCTTTCCCATTCCTCCTTTGATCGATGTTGTGATTGTTTTGAAGGCCACCAACACATTGTCCGTTATGAGACTTCCTGGCACAAAAGCACTCTGTGACTCATCAATCACCTCTACAAGTATTCTCTTAAGTCTGTTAGCAAGCACTTTGGAAATTAATTTGTAAATAACGTTGCATAGGCTAATGGGTCTGAATTCCATAATTTTTTTGGGGGATTTTACCTTTGGGATAAGACAGATATATGTTTCATTAATACCACAAGGCATCACACCAGAATTAAGAGTATTTAACACACAATTGGTCACATCAGTGCCTACGATATCCCAGTACTTTTGGTAGAAGATAGGGGACATACCATCTAAACCCGGGACCTTTATGGGTTGCATTTGTTTGAGTGCTCTCCACACTTCCTCTGCCTTGAACTTTGCTAGCAGACTGTCATTCATGTCTGGGGAGAACTTGTGGTTTATGGCACATAGGCTGGCATCAAAGTTGGTTGGCTGGTTAGACTTGAAAATGGCCTCAAAGTAACCCAGAATGGTGTCTTCAATATCTTCCTGGTTCTCTTGCCACTCCCCATTTGAGCTCTGCAAACCCACAATTCTATTCTTTATTCGTCTTTCGCTGGCCGTAGCATGGAAAAACTTTGTATTACGGTCTCCCCATTTAATCCACAAAGCTTTGGACCTTTGATTCCACAAGATTTCCTCCCTGACCAGGATTTTGTTGATTTCTTTCTTCAACCCCTAAATTTCCTCTGCCTTCTCATGGAGACTATCAAGGGATTCGAGTTGTTGGAGTCTGCTTTGCTTCTGTTTCAGGTTCCTGTTTACATTCACAAACACCCTCCAGTTCCACTTTTGGAGATTCACTTGACAGTTCTTCAGCCTATCTGTGATTTTATACTCAAGGTCCCCTCTGAATGGATCCCACGCCGATTCCACCGCTTCCCTACACCCCCCTCTCTTGCCCACATGGCCTCGAAGAGGAAGCATTTTTTTGTCGGCCTTTTGGGCTAGCTTTTCTTCAGGAGTATTGTTAAGAGGCAGTGATCAGAGCTAGACATCGAGAAATGATGGACTTTGGCTTCTGGAAAAATCTTCATCCAGCTCTTGTCCTTATTTTGAACCTAGAATAGATACTCAATATTCATTGCTGTTTTTTTGTTTTTTGTTTTTTTTTTCATGTTTGTGAAATCTATTCTTTTTAAAAGAAAAAAAGAAAAGAAAAGAAAAAAGCATAACATGTAACTCATTATTCTGGCTAAACCTGCCTTGTACCTTGGAAAATTATAATTGGATATCGAATTTAGGGTCCTCTGTTTCAGCCAAAAGCAATTGCTTAATCCGCCCTATAGCCCAACCTTTATTGAAGGAAAGGTTGGATGATCGATGACCCCTAGGTCTGAATAAGGAAGCTTGTCCATGATTGTGTTTCACAATCCATAGCAAATCACATATCTCTCTGTACAATTGAGGCAGTAGAGAACAAATAAAATAAATCTTAACAATCACCCGCTATAGATTTTTATAATAATTGCCAAAGCTATAACTCAAACATCTTATTACATTATCCATATTATAGATATCAGATTTTCTTATGGACTTTTGTTCAATTATTATTCCATAATATGAGGAAAACCTCAATAGCAACAAGGTCCTCAGAGTATACCAAAAAAAAAAAAAAAAAGGCCAATGAATGCAAACTGCAATTCTCCATTATCCAAGAATCTCAAATCATCATTCATCAGCCCCTTACCAACAAAATAATAGGAAATACAAGATAATGAAACAACCCAATAAAATTCCACAACTCCAACATGATTACAATAAGGTTTCATATAAATAATGCAGTTCTTTTTTTTTTTTTTTGGTGAGCAATAACATCACAATAGTTGAACGCAATCATAACGAAGATCCCTAGGTGTTGAAGGAGTTTGAGGGTGAAAACTTGATGGATGGACTAAAGAATGTAAAATCTAGGATCACATAAATGAATTGATGGAAAAATCCACTTGATTCAATTTAGTGGAATAGGCCTTTAAATCATTCTTCAAGTTCAATAATATTGAATTTGTAAAGAATAAATTGATCTACATCATCTCCGAAAAAATTGGAAAGCAAATCAAATCAAATCAAATTATAATCTTACAATGCACATGATATGTGGCCTATTGAGACTGAGAAAAACTAACACTTCCATTGAAATTGATGGATTACAAGTCAATTACATTGCTATATCAACCTTCTATTAATGTCATGCTCACTAGTATGTCACACCCTAAAAATGAGTAAATTGATAAAGTTTTATAAACATTAATTGGGTCTCCAAACAGTAATATAGGGTGAGAAAAATTCATACAATGCTGACATGGTGGGAAACTGAAGAAAAAAAAAAGTCGGGGATTTTTTTTTTTTTTTTGGGTACGAGAAAGTAATCATTGATTTAAGGGAAAAAAAAAATTGTGTGGCATCTTTTTATGTTTGAAAATACTAATTAAAAGCACAATAAATCATAAGATTTTTGAAAATATCAATTGTAATTCTAATGTAGAGATTCATGTTGAATAAAAAATGTTAAAAAATTATAATAAAGCTTCTATTTCTAAAGTAAAAATAATATGAAAATTAAGTCTTGTATTACTCTATATAATTAAATTGTAAACTATTAATTATGAGAGAGAGAGAGAGAGAATTTATGATGTACTTACCAAATTTTCTTCGTAACAAGTTACAAAACACGCTTCCAACCTAAAAAGGTTCATGTATCTATTTTCCAAACAAAATTTTAAGTACTTAAAACCAACTTTAAACATTGGTTGATTTGAAGAAACCTTGATCTTAATTGCACAAATTAAAAAAAAAAATAAAAAGCACATTCTTCATATTCTTTGTAGTCTTTCAATTCATAATGAGATTCTTGACAAATCTCAAAATGTTGTACAAGGCAATTAATATATGTTCTTAGTCTAATAAAATCATCAAAAAGACGGTCAGGGTATTCCGTTTATTAGCAATAACATGCACTTCAACATAAGAAATAATAATCAACTTTATCATCTCCATCATAAAGGTTTTCACAAATCTCCTAGCCATTTATTTTTGAGTTAAACTGGTAAGAATAATCAAAGCTTAAACCCCGGCCAAAATGGGCATTTGCCCCTTTCGCCAAAATTTTCCAGTAAAATGTCCCTTGTCTAAAACTATTTAGGGAAATGCCTTTGTTTTGAAGAATGCCAATGCAAAGGGCTTCGACAAGGACCGTAGACAGTCAAGTTATTCTCAGTCTAAAAGCCAAGACAAAGGGAAGAAGGATGCTAGGAATGACGGTCAGTACACTGTTCCCTTAGGACCTAAGTGCTTTGGGTGTTAAGGCTTCGGTCACATGAAACAAGAGTTCCCTACTTATCTTAAGACCATCGGAAAAAGCAAGGCACTTGCTGCTATCTTGAGCGACACTGAGCCTGAGGATAACTCCAATAATGAGGATGATGAAATCCTAAATGCCTTCACTGCCACTGTAAATCCTATTGAGGGGATTGTTGAAGATGTGGATGAAGGAGAGGAATTGGTGGAGTCTAAATTTGAGAAGATGGATGAACAAGATGATATCCACACAGCCTATGCAAAGTTATACAAGGTCTCCGAAAAGCATGAGAAGTTGTATAGGTTGGCCACCAAGAAGTTTAGTGATGTGGAGCTTGAGCGAGAAGAAATCTCTACAAAGTTTGATAAAGCTCATCAGACTATTGGAGTACTAAGATTTGAGAATAATTTCTTGGTTGAGAAGACCAAGAAGCTTGAGGTAGAACTGTTCCAACCCAGAGCTTAGTTGGAAAGGACTTTAAGTGCTAAGCTAAATGAGATGATCAGTCTTTAGAAATCTACTTCTGATCGAACCGGTTTAGGGTATGATTTCTCTTCTCCTAGTATTGCTTCTACTAGTGCTACTGTTTTTGTTCCTCCTGCTAATAATGTTGAAACTAAGAATAATGATGTTAAGAATGAATTAGCTAGTGAAAATGTAGACAAGGGTAAATCTATCTTAGGTACACCCCCTAAGCTTGATAAGAAAGAGATTAAGAACCCTAGGGCTAAGAAGGGAAACTCTCAAAAGCCTAAGCAGATAAAGCAACATTTCAGTCATCACTATGGCGCAGCTGGACATACTCGACCTAATTGCTATAAGTGGTTAGCCACTCAACAGAGCAACAGCATGATCGCGTTGGGAAAACAAAATCAGTTTCCATCCTCCTTTGCTCCTCTTGGAGATCTTCTCAAAGCCCTCATGTTCCTTTCGAACTTGAAAGGTTTAAATTCTTCCTCCTCACCGCCGGATCAAGGGTTTGCTAAACGGAAAGGTTCTTCTAAGGTGTGGAAGGAAAAGGGCTCCAAGTGATTCTGTCACTTTTTCTCTTTCTCCCCTTCCCCTTCTTGTTTTTGATTTTGCATTACTTGCGTGTTTTACTTTTGTGTTTTTGAGTCAGTCTAGTTTTATGCATTGCTTTGTTTTGTTTAGCATATTTTTGGTTGTTTTCTTTTATTTTGTTTTTCATATAAAAATATAAAAAAATTTGAAAAATCGGAAAAATACAAAAACAGTGTATGTATGTGTACATTGGTACTTGTGTACCTTGGATGGCCATTGAAACAAAGTTTTCTAAACTTTGTATCTTTTGTAGCTTAGATGAGCATCTCTATGCATAACTAAGCAAGTGAGCTTTGTGGCTCGTGTTTGTCATGAGTAAGATTAAGTAATCTCTTGTACTTAACACTCGTATCACTCTTTTTGACAGGAAGGATTAGAAAATCCTAAGAGAAACGCATAAATAACCATCTCACCACTGTTGCCCGCCAATCATGAAATGACATTTGTATGCTTCAGCATAGCAAAAGTGGAATGTCAAATGCTTAACATCATTGGGTATTTCTTTTCTCTCTCTTATATGCTCATGCATGGTTTGCTGAAAAGAAAAATATGCAAAGAAAAATAAAAGAAAAAAGAACAAAATGCTTTATATATGATTGCACGCGTGTATTTTAGGAGATGTGGGAGTTATAGGATGTACCTCAAAGGTGATAGTCCCCATCAAACAATTATGATTGTGTGTGAGTTAAAGTGATTTTCTCATATCTCAAATCGTCATAACATGTAGACACTTATGCAATCTTGCGATGTTTTTCACACACAACACGCAATATTCTTGCTACTTTTGATATATGTGCTAGTACAATGTGATTTGGCCATCACAAGAAATACATGTGTTAATGCATGCTCACTAAACTGTCTTAACTTGTTTTTGAAATATAAAATTGGTTAGACTTGTTTAGTGTGTGTGTGTGTGTGTTTTGGGATCTATGTGCTTAACATTTTTCTTGTTGAGAGATGTTTTTGAGAGCTTAAAATGTTGTTTGGATCTTTGGTTGAGTAGCATGCTTGATTGCATTCATATCTATGTTTTTCTCTTCTTTGAAAAAACTTTTTTTAAGCAATCTCGATAGCTTCTCGATAGCTCTCAATAGCTAGGCTATCTATTGAGACACTTCAGCCTTTTCTTATCGCATTCTCAATAGCTCTCGATAGCTAGTTCGGTCAATCGAGAAACTTTCTGCCTCCTCGATAGCTACCTCAATCCATCGAGCCCTAGTGTTGAGAAAACCTCTCGTTAGATCCTCAATAGCTAAAACACGCATTTTTAAACTTCGATAGCTTCTCGACAGCTCTCGATCAATCGAGATTTATGAAGTTTCTATATATACGCGCCTCGCGATTTCAAATCTCATTTCCTCGATCTCTCTCGACTGCTTCGTGTCTTTTCACCTCCCAAACACCTCTCACTCACTCCAAACTTCATTCCCAAGCTTTCTTCGACCTTAATCTTGCTTTTCTTCACTGGTAAGGTCCTTAATCCCTCTCTTTATCATGCATTTCATGTTTTCTGACCTAACTTTTGGGATTTTTGGAAAGTTTTGAAAATTTTCAAAATCAATGAAGTTTTTGCTTAATTTTTGGGATGAGTTTTGTTAAAATGATGTTTAAAACTTCATGCATTGCATCACATGTGCATTATAACAATGTTTCATGCATTTTAGATGTGTGTTTACTTTGTTGCTATGTTGTGTACTGGTAGGTTTGGATTGGGTTGAGCCGATGATGCATTTATATTTACATGTCACATGTTCATGCATTTTCATGCATATGTACCTTCAAGTTTCTATATTTATTATATTGTATCTGTTTGGTACTTTTTTGATTGTTTCTCTCTCTCCCTCTCTCTTTGTTTCTTACGTTAGTTGCGTCATGGCACCTAAACGTAAATCCATTCCGTCCCGGAACCCTCTACGTTCCGGGGCATCTTCTTCTTCGTCTCCTTTTGACCCCACTACATCTCACGTCCAATCCCGTGATGAGAAGGCCAAATTGGACTTCTTGGAGAACTTTTCACGACGAGGCGTTCATTCGGAATGCCAAGTCGTTCTGTCAGACTTTTCTGACACTGACCTGCCCACTGTCATCTACAGTAGGGGTTGGAAGTCATTATGTGGCACCCCGGTCACGTGCCCTTCTGTGATCATATAGGAGTTCTACTCCAATATGCACAGATTTGATTACTCTATACCCTAGTTTGTCACTCGCATTCGGGGTATACGCATGGTAGTTACTCCAAGTATTGTATCTGAGGTACTACACATCCCTAGAGTAGCGCGTCCTGACTACCTTGATTGTGATCGTCTTAAGACTGTGTCTAAAGACGAACTCGCATCTCTCTTTTGTGAGACACTATCATCTTGGGGTGACCGTTAAAACACCCTTTGCTTGGCCTTTGCTAAAAGTCCGAGATTCCTAAACATGGTGATGATATTTGTTCTCCATCCATTGTCTCACTATAACACTATCACAGAGCCTCGTGCTCGGTTTTTTTTATCCCTCATTGAGGATATCTCCATTGACTTCCCTTCTCACTTCATACTCTCCCTTATAGATGTCTATATGGATATGGCGACCTGTGATAAGCTCATCCTTCTGCTATCACGCGGCTCCTTCGCCATTTTTCTGTCTCCTATCCCAAGTCTCCCCACTTCTCTTTCATGTGTGCTATTGACGCCGCTACCGTGAAGCAGAGTCTTGAACAGCTTCGCTCGAGGCAGCCCCGAACCAAGACAGCAGCTCCTCCAGCTTCTACCACTCATTCACCTCTGCTCCTTCATCTTTAGCGAGTAGAGTGACGCTTGAGGCCATCATGGCACAACTTGTGCGCATGGATGCTCACCTTGACACTCTCAGCGATGAGTTGTGTCAGGTGAACACCTGTGTTGGTCATATCGCACAACGATAAGCTGTCATGGGTGGTTTCACTGTCGCTTCCTCTCCATCTCCGCCAGCCTCTGAGCATGAGAGTGATGATGGCTCCAGCAGTGCTAATGCTTATAAGGATGATGATGATGGCTTGCCTAGTGATGATGAGATGTCTACTTGATGTACTTACCCCTTTGTCACTCTTGATAAGAAGGGGAAGTAGTTTTGAGATGAGAGTAGTCATAATCATAGGGGAAGGGTTAGTATAGGAGATAGGGGGAGTGTATATTGAGGGATGTAGTGAGGATTCTATGTATTTTTTTTTTCTCTCTCTATTTTAGATACATTATTCTTTGTATATTAGTCTTGTGACCATTTGACATACATTGTACTTATATTTGGTTTATATATATATATATATTGATATATGTTATTTCACCTATCTCTCCATGTGTTGTTTCTTTTCTCTCTTTATACACATGTTTCTTATTTAATGTATGCAATCTTATATTTCTGTTTCATACTAAGATGCCTTGATGAGTTTTGTTTAAAGTGTTTCAGAAATACAGGTTGTCAAAGTCTACTTGCCATAAACTCTGTAATTGGCTAATCCTTTGACAAAACGCACTTTACTTGTAATTGGATAAATCTAGGATGTGTTTAATGCTTCAAGAAATAAGATTTCAAGTTCAAGTGTTAAAACCATGCAAATCTATCCAGGAATCAAGTAATGAAGTGCTGGATTTTAAAGTTCGATAGCTAGCATCTATCGAGGTTTAAAAGCTACTGTAGCCCGTGGCTCGACAGTTAGCTCGATAGATGGCTATCTATCGAGGTTTATGAAACTCAGTTTTTTAAAGTTGATTTTCATCCAATCTATAAATGTATGTTTGGGCTTTCTTTTCTCACAGCCCTAAACGTATATAAGGATTATTTTGAGGGCCGTAAAATGTTGCGCAGTTGCACAAGAGCACAATTCCACAAGTGTGAAGAAAAGTATGACCGAAAACCTAGTTTTCCCTAGTTCTTCTTTCTCTTGAAGAAGCTGCTGTGTTTGTACATCATAGGGTTTTGTGACCAAGAAACTTCATGATCTTCATTGTGTGATGAATAGAAGAACTTTACAGCCAACATCCTTCTCAAGTTGGTGATCAAGTCGCGTACTGGGATCCGCGTAATTGGTTAGTCACGTACTGGGAGCCGTGCATTGAAAATGAGATATTGTCACTATAGAACAAATCTAATTGGGTATTGGGGTAAGGGTTCAACTGTAGGTTGGTATAAGGTATTGAGATTTCTTTACTTGTAACTGCTTGTTTTAATAATAGTGGATTCTTGGGAGTGGTGACCTTAAAATCACCCGGTGGGGTTTTTGCCGTGTAAGTTTTCCCCATTCGTAAACAAATCACCGTGTCAATTTATTTCCGCTGCATACTTTAGATAATTGGTGATTTGTTTGTCCTACCACACATTTTGCATGTTAATTTGATTAATTAATAAATTTTGCTAATTAATCAATCAATATATCACAAATGGTCAATACATTCTTGGCCTATCACTGGTCTTACAAGGGCCAATAGTGGTGTTTGGAATGCGCCACCATAGGTCAAGCCAGAATAAATAAAATAAAATAAAAAAATAAAAAAAAAATCGAAGGGACCTATAGTGGTGGTTGACAAGGGCCGCAATAGGTCCTAGTCTTACAAGGGCCTATGGGCCGCAATAGCCCAACCACAAAAGTGCCACTATATGTCTATAACCTATAACTACTTTTTAAAATGCCACTATAGCCAATTAAAAAAAAAAAAAAATTGACCTATAGAAAACGCCACTATAGTCTAATTGGACCTATAACGGCATTTTTATTACCTACTGCGACATAATGCTGCTATAGTCCTCGTTTTTTGTAGTGTAGGTACATCCAAACTCACAATGAGACCATGCCGGAGTGGAGGCTTGCTTGTTTGTTTAGAGACTATAGGCTACTAATAATTGGGGATGTTGACTATAAGAGAATGTTTGCAATGGGATCTTTCCTATGGCCTCATTAGAATTTTTCATTTTCAGGGGTTGTGACTTGTGATGTAAGCTGTTATTATGCATGATTTTGTTATGTACCTTTGAATTATTTATTTATTTTGTCTTCTGTGATGTAGATTACATTAGACAAAATTTCAATTTATGGGGAAGTGGCAAAGGCATACATGAAAATAGCAATCTTCAATGCATGGCATGTTGTTGGAATTTGACATGTAAGATACCATCCAACCAACTTGAAACAAGATGAATGTTGTCATATGCTTCTATTTCATTATCATGTAAATCATGTAGCTTCCACAAAAATTTGCTTTGAACCAACTAAGAGAGAGAGAGAGGGGGGAAATAAAGCTACATAATGAATGATCTAATGAATCCCATCCCAACTTATATAAGTAAAATTAAAATTGAACTTAACATATAGCCTGATTGTACCACTAATTAGTATAATACAATTACAAACGTCAAGTAGTTAGTAGCACAAATGTTCATGTGAGGCACCATAAGATCAATAAGCACAATTGCATACAATGATAAAATAAGAATAGAATCTTAGAAGAAAGACACATAAACTTAGATGTAACAAGTTTTCAGAATAAATGGAAATTGAATCACATGTCACAAATTTAGTAGTGACAAGAAAGCATTGAAATAACATTGCCTTTTAATACCATCCTTCAGTAAAATAAATCTAAAAACTAGGATCTCTTAAGAGGACAATTCAAGATCAAAAGATGCATATCATTAAGCTGTGCATAGCCTGCAAAGTATTATCATTATAGAAAAAAAAAAAAAACAAACAAAAAACGAAAAACAAAAACAAAGAGGAAAACAATGTGTAAAACGATTTCGCAAATGAACAAAGTGAAAGAAGTTTTTGAACACCTGGCCATAAGTAGTTGCTCAGTACGATACTATTTGTGGATTTTTCACTAATAGCATGCAGGGCAGGTTCAACCCAGGGGGTTTAAATGAAACCCCGGATTTGGCGAAATCTTTATTTATATATATATATATATATAATGGAAATATAGTTCGAAACAGTGATATTATAAACTTATAATCATATTAAATTTAATGGGGTGCAATTCATATTATAACACAGTGACACAGAAGAAGACAAAAATGATAAAATTACATATGGAAGAGACTATTCAAAGGTTTTATATAAATATAGATGAACACTCATAAAAATTGTACAGTATTATAAAACTGAAAGAGAAATAGAGGCCCATATAAATAAATTCACTTGATACATTCGGTTTTGGATAATTAAACTAGCTTAAGACCTAAAATAAAAAAAGTAAAGTAAAAAACCTACACTCAACAATTGATGGCGTAAATAATTTTGTCCTCCCAATTTGGGAGGAAAACTAAGAAGAAAAGATGATATGGGTAGTAAATTACACAAATATCCTCATATTTATTGCACTCACCTACCCCTCACTTTTCCACTACCTGTGACCTGATTAATCTTTTGCCTCTTCATCCTTATCTCTTTCTTAGCATTTTCACAGCACAGCAACGTGAACTCCAAGTTCTCCTCTCTTTTCTTTTCTTTTTTCTTTTTTTTTTTAATTTTTTATTATTATTATTATTATTATTATTATTATTATTATTTTTGCCTTGTCCTCATTATATTCCTCATTCTATTGTTTCTTGTCCTCATTATATTCCTCATTAATTTTTTTTTTTTTTTTTGTTTCGTATGACATTCAAATTTTTTTTTCCATCCTCCCACTTTTCCACTCTTCCAACCAAACGCCCCTAAAAGGAATAGTAATGTAATAATTAGAAATCCTCATAATTATTTATAAACTCAAGATCTACTAGTAAACATGTGATATGGGACTCCACACACCCCTTGCACAACACACGTTCAAACAATTCAATCCACACAATTTGAGGTATCACAGACAGAGCCTTCCCGTAAAAATTCAGAGATTTTTAGCTGCTGTATCACAAATCACACAGCATGGGTAGAATGAGAAAGAAATAGGGAGAATGGAAGTGCTTCTTCTCCCAATTGCTCTCCCCTAAGCTTTTTTGATCTCTGGTATAATCTTTTTCTATAAAAGCTTGGGAAATGAACCCTAGGGAGTAATGGAAAGAGAGAAATAAGTATTTTGTCTCTTCAATCGTTGGAGCTCTTTTAAGTGCTTCAATACTTTTTTTTTCTAGATCTTTTAAATTTCCTCTTCTTTTGTTGTTTTCTTAACTTTCCCTTTACTTTGGCAATTGATATTCAAAATAAGCAACAACTAAATTTCCAATGAGATATTAGACATTGCTCACTATTAGATATGGGCTTTAGTGCATATGGGTCATGGACTGAGCTTGAACGCTTACGCCGGACCTTGACATTAATGACATCTCAATCTAAACCTGGTGTTCAGCCTGTGAAATTAAAGTCTGATGAGCCAATTGAAATCCTTCTTTATATACATAAGGAAGTTGGAAATTCTATATGAAATCAGTCATAAAATCCGTGTACTTGTGATTCAGCGTTGTGATTTGTGACGCATATGATGTTTTCTTCAAAATGTATTTGGTCTCTACATTCATTTGTTTGATTTTGTGTAACGTGATTGGTGATCACCTTTTACTCTTGCTTTCACACCAATTAATTTTTGGTATAAGCTGAGATTGAACCTAGATTTTTTATTCAACAATAAAAGATTTTATTAGTTAAGCTAACTGAAATCCACTCAAACATGAGTAAATTATGTTACTTTTAGAGGTTTTTTGAGGATATATTCTTGAATTAAGTTGCAAGCATAATTGATCCATGTCCGATTGCCCTACAAGCACTCACAAACAGCTAAGCTCAACCCAATCGGCCACTGTGTATGAAATGCAGGCTTAGGAAGCAATATCAGTCATGGCGATGGTTTGATGTGAAATGGTCAAGCAGTGTGTATTTTTGGTGATTTATTAGTGCTTTCTAAAAGAAATGCCCTGGCTCACAGAATATCAAATCAGCGAATTCACCAAGATCGGATGTTTTTGAATATCAAATAGTGTTGTGTTCCAAGTTTTGAACTTGGAAGTGCGGAGGCAGCGGGTTGGTTGAATCTGTATGTGTTGTCCTGTACTAAAAAGAAAACCAAGTTAATCTGGATTCTGGGCCCTTGGCTTTATCATGAAAAAGAAACTGGCTTTCAAGAAAACATTACAAACCTGGAACAAGCTGGATAATTGGTTCTCTAAATACAGTACCTGTTGTAAATGGAAAGCACGGTGTTCCTTTTATCAAATAGAATCTGAAGAAAATAACAATAGACCATAAGGGAAGTTCATTAAACAAAAGGTTAAAAACCCATTTGAACGACTCCACATTTGTTTCAAGTTAAACTCATTGACATGAGCTTCATCTGTCAAAACCAAACCATTTTTATATGCTAACAATAAGCCAGTTAGTATGACAATTATTTCTTTGGTTAATTGTGTAACTTTCCAATGCATACGGTACCTGGAGTCTTAGTTGCACACTTTATTGCTACATTGTACCTACAATGGCCAAATTATGGAACAAATCAGACAAGGAAAATAAAAGTCATTAAAGGGTAGCAAAATTTAGAGACAAGCAATCACTCTCTCTCTCTTCGTAACAACTCTAACTAGCAATACCTTGTTCAAAAGGAAAACCAGGATTAATGGAAACGGCAACAAGCCACATTTTGTAGGATAATAATCATGTCAATCCAATGAGCTTTGGCTCAAATATCACTTCCTCATTCCACAAGAATTTGTGGAGGGTGAGATTCTGGGTTCGAAACCACTGGTCACATTAACCAATAAAAAATGAATAATGTTATGCAAGAAGCTAAGAGAGTGTAAGATAAAATACATACCCAAGAGTGGCTTAAGCACTTTCAATTTTAGCTCTATCTTTGGTGGCAACAATTTTAGGGAGAACAAGATCAAAGTACTAGTATCCAACTCCACAAAGGGAAATATACACTGTTGAAAATCAAAACAAAATTTATACCATACAACCACAAAAGAGAGAGATCATGTTTCATGCCCCTCTCCTTCACATGATGAAAGAGATCATGGGATTCTCGTAAGAAATTCATCTGCAATAACCATATATCATCATTATGTAGGAAATAACATCAGGAATTAACCCGCTTTCAACTCCATCATCAAAAAGCCACCGGACCTTTTTCATATTTCCAACCTCACACAGAGCAGCTAAAACTTTACTGAACATTATTTTTATTGGTTTTACATTCAATGCCAACATTGTCTCAAGCACCAATGCACCTTGAAGGTCTATCGTAGACACTTTCCAAGCAAAGGTTACTCAGTAGTTCAGCACATGAACATTTTTTTAATTAAAACCCCTAGCTTTGACAGCCTAACAAAAAGTTTAAAGGCCTCACTTGTATGGTTGGCTACACAGTACCCATTAATCTTTGCAGAATAGTTATCCACACTCTTATATTCCAAACTTCTTAGCAGTTCCTCAGCTTCCTCCACCTTCACCTTTACAAAAACCTTCAATAATCATGTTGTGTGTAACAGAGTTTGGTTTCAAACCCTGTGCCTCCATATAATCCAAAGGGTCACGTTCCTCGGATGTGAAGCCATTTCTAGAAAACCCCGCCAGTATGTGCATCATAAACAACAATGTCAGGCTTGAACCCCTTTTCCTTCATTTGCTCAAATAGATTCAAGGCAATAAAAACTTTTCCAAGGAAATAGTATCCTTAAATCAAGGTCATATAGTGCTTAATATCTAAACCCATATGCTTACCTTTCATGTCTTGGCTTCTTCCACTTTCCCCTGTTTGCACAAAACATCCACCACAATATTGTATAGAAGCTCATCAGGAAAAATTCTTCATCCCTTCAATTCTTCAAATAGACACAATGCTTCCAAAGGCATGCCCATGTTACACAATCATTGAAGAATCAAGCCAACAATCACATAATTACTAACTTTATATACCCTTTTACATCATATCATTAAGCTTATAGCAAATTTCAATTCTTGCAATGCCTATGGATCAATGCACCATATCTTGTCACAGAACCCACAAATGACAGCAGCATAAGCATATGCATCAATAGAGGCAGATGCCCCTTTCCATGCTTGTAGCACTTTTTATCCCAAATCTGACCTCTGATGGGTGCAAAGCCCTTCAATATGTTCTGTCCAAGCAAAACATGAACAGCTTCTTCCATATCACCAGTCCTGCAGAGTGCTTCAATCACAATGGCATAGGTATAATCATTAGGGCTCCATTTTGGCATGCTTAAATAATCGATTCATGAGAAAATTATAGGCGAAGATATGGGCCAGCACTTCTTCATTTGGAACAAAACATCAATGGCCACATCAAACATATACCAAGATTTAACCAATGCATTGTATGCTCTAAGCAATGTCTCATCAGGCTGCAGCCCCTCCGCTGCAAGCCTGCAAGCGTTTCAAACAAATCAGAAATTCCCATGGCTTTATGTATAAGGTACAATCTAAAGAAAAATAAGAGTTACAAGACTTATTCTCCAGTTGCAATCCAACTACAAAAAGAGAATAAAAATTATAAAATGAGAGGTTGTCCTTGGAATTTTGCTTAGTTCAACAGAAAGCATATATAAACAAAAAAAAAATAGGGTCATTCCAACCAGCACTCCTATAAGCTACACTAATGACATTCAAACAGGACATGAGCTTGACCCCAAAAAGTTTAATTAGCGGAAAACCTCAGTAGAGTTGTTTAAACTCTAAAATAGTATTTCATTCCATTACCACAAAACATTTAAGTGTCAAACAACCAATGTAGTGTTATTACAAAACTTGTAGTGTGGCCTATGAAACTTGATCTAGGAACATTTGTAATGTTTGTATTTCTTGTTTTCACCTTGTTTACAAAAACATTTGGAATCTACATTATTCACACAGATGGGCAGCGTAATTGGCAATCACACCAGCTTTGGCAAGAAGGGGAACAAGCTGACCTCCCTACCAGTTTTCTACAACCACTGCAATAACAGATAACAAGAAACTGAAAATTGTATTCTTCAATCAGTCCTTTTAGGGTTCTATGTCCTGTCCACTCTGCTATAGCTGCTTGAATATCACTTCCATCTCCTTCAAATAGAACATACATTTAAAACAAAAAGTTCCTCAAGAATACGGTATAGTGAACAGTCATCGAGTTTCTCATTGTTACGAAAATAGAGAAGTGATAAGTGTTGTTCAACTTGGATGCTAGAAATGATCATGTAGGTGAGATCAAAGAAAGCAGATGATGGTAATTGGACAAGAATTAAACTATAGGATTTTTTTATTCACATCAAATTTGGCATCTGTACTCTCACTATGACAGAACTTATCAGAGATTCAAAATCTCTATCAAGTAACAGGATATCTTTTTTAACATATGCATTTGTTATGGGATAACATACGCAGATCTAGTTGAATAGAAGCTTGCATACTATGATGGATAGATTAAAAAAAAACAACCTGAAGATCACAAAGTGTGTGGAGGATATAACCTCCTTGGCCTAGCTCAACACCATTTCTAGCTCTTCTTTGCTCTTTCTCCTTGCTCTCAACACCAATTCCATTTCTTTATTTGTCTGAGAGAGAGAGAGAGAGAGAGAGAGATGCACATTGATAGTTCCTCAACCAATTATTTTACTGATATTCTGTCTCTTTGGATACTACTTCAAAGTGAAATACAGCATTTATCAATTCTTGTAGGTCTCTTACATCTTGAGAAACAACTCTGGGATATAAACATCCCTAAAATTGAAAAACATCAGCATGAAGCATAAAGCTCTACTGATTACAAGATTTGGCTTTAAATGGGCCATTCAAAATTTAAGCAGGTGAAAGTTTATACTCTTCAAAGTCTTCACATGTCTGAATACTTAGAAGCCTTGACATGTCAGAATACTTTGACATTTCAAATGCTATTTTTTGGCTTTCAATCTTCAGAACTCCCTAACTGATATTAGAGTCTCAGGCATACTTAAGGGCTGCTTCGTTTTTTGATTTCTGCAATTATCAAACGAATGAGATCAAAGAAGTTTATATTAGTCAATCACAATTTGAAGCTATTTTAATTTAAAATTTTTTTTATTTAACTTACATTGGAAATATCTATCCACAAATTAAGCCTCTGAAGAGCTTTTCCTGATTCTTGTGTTTCACGAGCCAAAATTATCCCTTCACCCAAGGTGTTCACATAACCACTAACCAATAAAGCAGCTGCTGCATTCATTATCTGTTCAAATATTTTGGTAATTATTAGATTTCTCGATCATAAGTAGTAACTCATGACATTAACAGCTTAATGAGAGCCAGACTGCTAAAGAACTTACAAGTGCATCGGCAATGGACCCTTTCTGTCCTGATAACACACGCTTTAGAACATCCGCATTATACTCTGGATCTCCACCTTTCAAGCTATCTAGGGTGCAGCGGGGAATGCCAAAATCCACTATCCAATAAACATTATGTCTTTATTAGTAAGCATAAATAAATTGTTCATAACCATTACTACATAGAAACTAATCAAACATGAACAAATTAAAAATTAGAGGCAAGATTCTCACATGGATCAAATGAGAATGTCTCAATGTTTTTTGGAGTGACATCAAGGATTAGCCCAGGTCCTGTATTCAAATCATTGATCCGTGACTAAGATGAGATCTACTAATATACTTAAACAGATAAACTTTAAAAGGGCACACCTCATCAAGATTGATAGAGCATCACCATTTGTACACATATTGATAGGCTTCTAGAAAATTTTAAATTATGCGATACACTGAGGAAAAATATGTGAGAGGACATAAATTGAAAATATAAATTATGGTTTTTTCCACTTAAAAAAGATGTCCTTTTTTGACATGGATAAGCAATGTTATATGCCATTCAAATATAAGCAAAAAATTTAATAAGTTGGCACTAATTACTAATGCAAAATGTAAGAGATGCAATTTTTTTTGTTTGTAAATCTATGTAAATGGTTTGGATCAATAAGAAAACTGACCAAGGCATGTAAAAATGGGTTATGCCCGATCAATCTTGATGGAAGGCCTCTTCATCATAGTTTATCTCATAATTTAAAAATAGAGAGAGAGAGAGAGATACGAAAATGTCAAATTCTACAGTTGTAATATGCATACTTCAGCATTCAAAAAGAGAAGTATCTTACCTAGGGGGCTCATTTCATCTAAGCCCTCTGAGTGAACAACTAATGCTCTTTTCATGCCAAAAAGCTGCAATGCTTTAGCCATTTTTAAGACCTAAACAACAAATAGAACATATACTAAGAAAAAATCTATTATCACATATACGCAACTAATTACTTGAAAAGTGAACCCAAGTCCATTAACAGTACATAATTTTGTATCAGCTTCCTTCTATTATTAGAGAATACACAATGAAATCAATGATGAAGTGATAACTGTAATAATAAAAATATGAAACATTATCATAGTTGCTTTAGTTTGGTTACATGCTCTCAAACTGAAACAATAGAGAATAATTTTTGCTACTATAAGTTGTCTAAGCTCTACTGCAAACAAAACATTTTAACTTGATTACAATTTGAGATACTCCAGCACTACGTTGAGCCAATAAGCAAGTACATAACACTCAAAAAGTTTTCAGTCAATTATACATTCATCAACAATTCAGGCAAGACCCAAAATCAAAATCAAAATCCTTTGAATCTTACTAACAATTAATCTATTAATTATCTATTTAGTCACAACCTTATATCTATTGAAACCATCCTGGCAAAATAGTGACTACATTTGAAACAATGAAATATTCAATCACTTTTGTTATGTAATTAGTTTCAAATCTTTTTATTTTTGGTGGGGAAGGGAGGAGGGGGGGGAAGTTATATGAAATTAAATCATCAAGAAATAAAAGAAATAAAGTTTTAGGAAAGTAGATTATAATTTTAATATTCTTGATACAAATACTTACCAAGTCTTCCTTGTATACTCCAACAACAGCAAAAGGAACCCTAGATGGATTCAACATTGGGCCCAATATGTTGAACACAGTTTTCACTTTTAGCTTTTTTCTAACAGGGCCAACAATCTTCATGGCTGGGTGATACCTTGGAGCCATCATAAACCCAATTCCTCCTTCATTCACGCACCTCGTAACCCCCTGAGTTAAAGAAAAAACAATGAGAAATTGAATTAATATAGGAAAAAATCATTTGTTCAGAATATTGGCACTCTTCTCATATTATATAAGTAGAGCACAAACATTCACAATTTAAAAAAAAATTCTCTGCTAGATGTAGTTTGGGGTTTCAATGGGTATAGGTTTGGAAATAATACTATGGGCATAAATACTAATTACCGTTGTGCTTATGAGTGAAAAACATCTATCATCAGATAGAGATAGCATCCTCATCTGACTGCAAAATTATCACGATAACTTCTAGGTTGATATGTATTTCATAAATTGTCTAAAACTATAAAGTCTAGTGCAGCCAGTTTATAATCTCCTAATGGTCAGAACAAGGTAGTCAAAGGCAAAAGCCGACCTTAAGGCGCCAAGGCCTTGTATCGCCTGAGGCGTGAGGCGACAAAAAGGAGCTAGCCTGAGTAAAGCGAGGCGCCAAATTCTTAATATATTTATTATACATATAGAACTTAAATCATATGTACCTAGTGTATTATAATATTATAATTAAGTGTTTTTCAATGTGTAGCATGAAGAAATTAGATATATCAAATTATTTCAAAATAGGATTAACATGGTTTAGGCTTTATTAGTTAGTTCTAACAATACGTTTTACAATAAGCTTCTATATAACAATAAGTCTTACAAAACAAATTTGTAAATTAATTTAACTAACAATAGATTTTATAACAGGCCTTTTGAAATTAATAGTCTAGAAATAGGTTTCACAACAAACCTCTATAAAAAAAATAAAATAAAATTAAAAAAACTTGAGGCTCTCGCCTTAGCACCTTGTTCATGGCTTAAGGCGGTCGCCTTGCTCACCTAGGCTCTAAAGGCGAGCGCCTCACTAAAGGCGCCTTGCCTTAGAGCCTTTGAGGCGCCTTAGTGGCGCCTCGCCTTGCCCGGGCGCCTAGGCAAGCACCCGGCTCGCCTTTGACTACACTGGGTCAGAATATGCTTCTCACCACACAAGAAGCTGCTCTGAAGCATAGTCACTCACTACCCATAATATCATTGGAGCATCAACTAAATTTTGAAAAATAAAATTAATTACACTAACCTCAGGATCCAAGTCAAAAGCTACTCCCAATGCTTCTAATACATCAGCACTTCCACAGGCGGAGGAACTTGACCTGTTTCCTTGCTGAACACAAAACAATTAATCAATCACTATTTCATACATTTGTAATACATCTCACTAAAGATCACAGCCTCAAAGTAAGTGTAGAGGGATGCCAACCTTTGCAACTTTTGCACCACAAGCTGCAGCAAGTATTGAAGCCCCAGTGGAAATGTTCACAGTGTTTGCTCCATCACCACCAGTTCCAACAATGTCGACTGCATCATTCAACCCTTCTACCTTCACACTATGCTTAAGCATTGCCCTTGCCACCCCCACAACCTGTTTAATCATTAAAAACCCATAAAAATATTAACTTTCACTATCCTCCATTTTTTGAGATAGGTAGATAGTGGGGGAGGGGGAGGTGGAGTTTGAACCATAGACATGGGACACCGCACAGGAAGATGCCATCACCACAAGGCTATCGCTTGAACCCTTCATTATCCTCCATTTGTTATAACATTAAGCATACTTTTGTAGACAAAAATTGAATTGGCTTAAGTCCTTAATGGTCCATTTGGATTGAGGGAGAGGGAGGGGGAGTAGAGTAGGTTTAGCACAAAATTAGCTTGTTTTTAGCCAACTCTACTCTACTCCCCTCCACTCCCCCTCCATCCAAACAGGCCATAAAAGCATTTAGGCAAAAAACTTGGGTGGGTGGCCTCAGATTTATCAAGTAAAAATCTATTAACATGATTTTTAAGTGTTAAAAAGCAGCTAGAAAACATGCCTTCAATATCATTATTCCATGAAATTTCACTCAGACAATAAATTCTAATACCATATCTATCAATTCCATGTGGGCAAACAGCATACTATAATTTTGAAATGTCAATCATAAAACTCATTCTAATAGAACCCAAAAGAAGATAACTTTTTACCTCTTCATATGTCTCCCCTTTAGCTCTCAGCAGAACAAGAAAAGCACTAATCAGTGCCTCATTTGCATCTTTTAGTAAAAAATCAAGGGAAGCCTCAGCCTCAGCCTCAGATAAATCTACACGATCTATCAATGATTCAATCAACTGCAACAACCCCAAAAAACCAAACAAAATTCAGAAACCAAAACAACCCAGAAACCAAAATTACAAATAAACACAAAACGAAACAACCCCAAATCCGTACCTCATTGAAAGATTGTACTTTTTGGGTTGAACTATCAGATACAGTGCCGGGAAATACAGAGACCAGAGTGGTTCTTTGACTTAGTTGCTTAGTGTGAGGAATTGGGTGTGTGAAAAAGCAATTTCGAGGAGCATTAAACTTGGGAATGGGATTCAAAGACGGGAAAAGGATTTGAGATTTGTAGGAGGAGACAGCCATTGCAGCCCAACTTCACAACAAAAAACCAATCTTTGAGAACAGAAACTGTGCGTCTCTCTGTGGATGTATTTGGCTTTATGAGCGAACAAGAAGAGATGGGTTGTTCTATTTTGCAGCTTTAATATGTCATGGAGTAATATCATTGTCCAGCACAGAAGGCCAATGATAGAATCGGAATCCATATTTGGGGTTACCATATGTGAAAATTTAACGTAACTTACCAGTTTTCTAGGTAAGATGTCATCTGTGTAAAAGGAGCATTTATATCTTGTAAATTCGGTGATGAGTGATTAGGTGAGAAAAAATGTGTGGATAAATCACCCATTTACCCAAATGGCCACATTTAACCGGAATTAGCTCGTACTTCAATCCTCACCCTTGTGAAATAACCATCGCGTCCAGTGTATGCAGTAATATTGGTTTGTTTGTTATTAGTAAACAAAATTATGGTCGGATTCTCAATTGAACCGGTAAAGTTTGGTCCACTTTTTAAAACTATGCATTTAACCTCAAAAAACAAAAATCTAATACATATTTGTATTGATCAAATAAAAAAAAATTATCTTTATTTCTTTTCTAAGGAATTTTAAATCCAATCCACTTATTAGTTCGATATTTTATTTTATTTTTGAATTCCAATGCACTTTGATATCGTGTAGATCGAGTGATTAGGTGAGAAAAATGTGAAATAATCATTACTATTATCATTATTTTTTTTATGAGATTGAATTTCATAAGCATGTGGGGTAAAACTCATGTTTTACCTTTCCAATCTCAACATGCCATATTATCTTATCACATATTTAAGAATAAATTTAACCACACCCAATCAATTATAATACCCGTATATAAATCCAACCAAAGTAGGATTTAGGAGTTTATTCAGATGTTATTAGGTGTAGTAAGTTGTATTGAATTTTAAGTAAAATGTTGATATGACAATTTCTTATTGGATGGTGTAAAACATGGGTTTTACACCCAATCCTTACCAAATTCAAACTCTTTTTTTATTCTCTCTAATTATTTTTAAATGGGTAAAATTTAGGTACGAGATTACTCTATTAAATTCTTTCTAAAAAAAAAAAAAAAAGACTACTCAATCAAACTCTAATAGATTTCAATACTTTGAATTTATTTGGAAAAGTTATTATACAACACTTAAGGAATTGTATCTTATTTATTTTTCCTTTTTAAATTAGCATTGTAACATTTTGTTTTTAATGTTGTCTTTTGTTGGGGTGAAAAGAAAAAAGGAAAGAAAATGGCTGGTTAGAGTTTCCATCAAACCCGTTGTTTTTTTTATCCAAATTATAAAATTACAAAATTACCCCTATATGTTTCCATCCTTACCACAAAGCTCAAGCCAAGGGGCTCTTTCATTTCCCAATTGACCAAAGTCTTAGCATTCATTGTATTTCCTCTATAGTGGGTTATTTTGTCTTTCATTTCATTCATCAAGAGTAGACACCATATGTTGAAACTCTCTCAAAAAAAGTTTCATCGTGAGTTTGTCATATTAAAACTAGGGATATGCCCTTTTTGTTTCCCAATTCTTATGGCCTTAGAGCCTCTCATCCATTAGGCCATCTAGGCAATAATTTAAGGTCCACAAATAGAAGAAGGTGCCTAAAATATAATATAGGGTAAATTACAAAGTTGGTCCTATCCTTACACCATATTTCAATTCAGCCCCTAACCTTTTCAGTGTATGTCAATTTAGTTATTGCCGTTATCTTTTGGATGGAAAAAATTAATGTATCATCTGCCAATTGTATCGTTAAGTCACCATCATCCCTTCATTGAAACAGAAAGTCACCATCAAGATCGAGTCTTCTCTTCCATTAGGATTTACAGCATATTATTTTTCAACTTAATCTGCCAATGTCAAAGCTCATCCACCATTCCACTTCTTGGATTGCTTCAAAGGATTCAACCTTACATGCTCAAAGTGAAAGCAAAAGTTATTCGCATAAAAGTCTTGGTCCTTTTTAATGAGAAATTTTAGTCTTTCTCTGCAATAATATAGGTTTTCAAAAAAAAAAAAAAAAAAAAAAAGTCTAGATGTGCTTCTCATTCATTTGAAAGAATTATTTCAAAATCACCTTGAAGATTACATATGATCCCTATGAATTATGATTGGTTCTTAAAAAGAAGCTTCAAATCCCTATTGTTATTGAATGTATAAAAAACATAAAGAGTGAGATGTCAGGTGTATTTGAAAAGTTGGTAGCTAAAAAAGCAATAAAAGTGGGTTTTTTTTTTTTTTTTTTTTACTTTAAAAACTTGCTACAGCTTTCAAAGTTGGATGTGATTCACGTGAATGCTCGTGTTCATCAACAACATTACCTTTTATTTTTGGGTCAAACACACCGTTTTAACTTTAAGATTTGCCCAATTTGGGCCTTAAATTTTGCATTAATTTTGTTTTTCTTTTTCTAAACTTTAAAAATTTCTTAGGGTAAATTGCAAATTGCATCCCTAAAGTTTGGGGGTGATTGAATTTTACACCCTGAAATTTTAGAATTTGAATTTTACCCCTTGAAGTTTGAGGTGTTTGGATTTTACATCCTGACGTTTCAAAACTTGGATTTTACCCCCCTAAAGTTTAGGGTTATTTAGATTTTACACTACCAAATTCTAAAACTTTAGGATGTAAAATCCAAACACTCCAAAACTTTAGGGAGAAAATCTAAACACTTTTAAAATATAGGGGGTAAAATTTAAATTCTGAAACTTCAAGATGTAAAATTTAATCACCCCCAAACTTTAGGGGTGTAATTTGCAATTCACCCAATTTCTTATTATCATTTTTAAATTATTGAAAGCATTACATTTTCTTTTTAAAACATTTTTTTCCATAGTTTAGTTGCAAAAATAGGGATGAAAATAGTTTTTTTTTTCCCCCAATAGTTTAGAGATGAAAAAAATATTTTTAAAGTTTAAAGAGAGAAAGTGTAGTGTTTTCAATAGTTTTGGGACCAAAAAAAGACATTTTAATATTGATAAAAGTAGAAATTTATGCAAATTTTAAAAAAAAATGAATATAATGTTAGGAAAAAATTTAGACCCCAATTGATTTTGGGGCAGAATTAATAAATATATTAAATTACCACTCAGATTAATTTACAAGCTAATTACCGCATTTAGCTAGCAACATAAACCATATGAAAAAAAAAATCACACAAATAATAAAACATATGGTGACATAGGGAAAAATGAAAGAACAACTATAATAAAGTAAAAAACGACTCTGAGGACTTAACCATCCACTCAAATAAATATATTAACCTTAGAGGCAAAACAATTCACATATCCACTCAAATAATTGAAGTTTTTTCCGGTGAAGAATACCTTATTCTAAATTGTTATAGCCTATATGGTACTTACTGACGTTACCAACGCAAATTTGAATCCACAAATTCAAATACCCACGACTTCAAATACCTGCTTGAAGATTTTCTCCAGAGCAGTAGTAGAGTATACACTGGATGGAGGCTAAGATCTGCTCTTTGAAAAGTTTAGGATTTTTGTTGCTTTACCTCTCCAACCCCCATAAAGGTTGCGTTTGATGTGCCTTTATATAGGCCACCCATTAGGATTACAAAAACTCACTTTGTATAGCCATCCTAATGAAAAACCAAATAGGTCAAAATCTGAATGTACGATTCTTGATTGATCAACTAATTGTTGAAGATGTGTCGAGATAAATTTTCAATTGATCAAGTAGGTGTCGAAATAACATGCTTTTCTTAAAATTAATACCACAGTGATAGTTCCCTATGATCACATGACAGAGTCGTTTTATTTTACTGAGCATGCTTGATAGTTCCCTCTTACCATTTACCACATGAACTGTCATTTTAATTTACTGTGGTTGCTCACATGTAATTTCTAAGTCATCATCTATACCCTTTTCTATTGTAAATATGGCCAATTAGACAACATCAATTTTCAGATTAGTGTACTGACCAAAATGAATCGTTTTGCATTATTTAAAGGCAAAGTTGCTACTTTTTAAATGTTAAGGATAAAATAAAATAAAATAAAAATTGGACAAACTTTTTGAGAATCAAATATGTGTTTCATGTGTTTTTAAGACACCGGTGGATTTCAATTAACCTAACTAGTAAAATTTCAGATGGTTGAATAAGAAATTAGGGGTTCAATCCCCGCCTACACCAAAAACTGATTAGTGTCTTAGTCTGATGATAAAAAACTATAATCAGAAGTAGACGTCATAGATCGAAACTCTTAAAAAAAAAAAAAAAAAAAAGACTTGTGAATACGTTAAAATCGGATGAGGTCACACATCACTTACATACATCACTTACATCATTACCCATATACACTAACTTTGCATGCGCAGTTACAATGGAAACTGACAAAAGTCTGGTTGGTGAATACTCATAACAAACACTCTTTTGTTTTTTTTTTGTGAATCAATTATTATATCAAAGCAAAGCAGTAACGAAATTGGCTTCTAATTTTTTACTTCCAATTTCTTTCTTTCAAGTTATAACTATACGAGGTAGGGTCCTTCAGTTTTTTTATGTACACACATAGCTGCCCAATCTCAGTCATGGTTACGTCCATTATTAACCCCAAGAAACCAGAAAATTCATATCCACAATTTTTTCTTTTTTTTGGTCTGACAATTACGACCACCAGTTTATACTTTATTCAGAAAGGCAAGTGGCTATGCTTATAAATTGGGTTCCTCTCCTACGACACAGTCACAGCATAAATTCACAGAATCACTCATCTACACACAAGAGAGAAGAGAGAGATGGAAGTTGTTCAAGTGCTCCACATGAATGGTGGAATAGGTGAAACAAGTTACGCAAACAACTCTCTGGTTCAGGTAAAATTAATTACCAAACACCTACCACGAATATTTTCAAATCATATAGGTACATATATACAGGTGGTACATGATATTCCCACTTAATTGACTGTTCAAGTCAGGCCAATGCCATGTTAAAAATGACATTTTTTATGTGCCATACATTGTTATGTAGAAAATCTTATTAAATACTTGTTATTACACACTTTGTAAATATGATTTTAGTTAAAATTGTAAAATTGTGTTTTAAAAATATGATTTTTGAATTTCACATTTTTAACTAAAATAATGTTTTAAGAACACGAATTCAATCTGAGGTAGTGTTTGTATAGTGAATATATAACAATGAGTGTGTGACAATTATTTCTCTTTGTTATAACATAAATTTTTTTACTGCCCTAGTTTGATTGACTTAACACAAAGAGGAAGAAAAATTATAATACTTTGAATAGTTGAATATAAGATATACGCGATTATCATCACAGCATTTTACCATAAACAACCCATTTCATAAAGGACAATTATTTTCTTAGTTTAATAGCATATAAATTACTACTCATTCAAACTCATTTTGTTTGGACTTTGACAGCAAAAAGTAATATCTTTGACCAGACCAATCATAGAGGAAGCTATTACCAATCTCTACTACAGGACCTTGCCAAGAAGCCTAGCCATCGCTGACTTGGGTTGTTCTTCAGGACCAAACACTTTGTTTGTGGTTTCTGAACTTATCAAGGTAGTGGAAAAGCTTCGCAAAAAACTAGGCCATGAATCACTTGAATATCAAGTGTTTTTGAACGACCTTCCTGGAAATGACTTTAATACCATTTTCAAGTCATTGCCAAGCTTCCAAAAACAAATGAGTTGTCAAATGGGGCCTGGTGCTGGTCCATGTTTGTTCTCAGGAACTCCTGGTTCTTTTTATGGTAGGCTTTTTCCAAGCAACAGTTTGCATTTTGTGCACTCTTCTTACAGTCTCCAATGGTTATCTCAGGTAACTTATTCTTTAAACAGAAAAAAAGGTTAATTTAATTAATTATATCCATAATCAAGTGATAAATAAACTACCACTTTATCCAAAAGGCCAACATGTGTGATTTTTAACTTTTGAAATGAGAGGTAGAATGAAAACAAGATTTGAGCTCAAGATGATTTGCTCTAATACTGCATTACAAAAGAAATTTGCATTTCTTATCTTGAATTTTAAGCAAGAAATTGAAACCTTATTGTTAATGTGAAGTGATGATTTATTATATTGTATAATGATTGCATACAATATCCCTCTCAAGCCCATTCATATGAATGAAATATTGTATGCAACAATACACAAATAACCACCTCTAATTAAGCACTTATGAAATGAGTAATTTATATGTCAATCACTCAAGAATAACTTTAGCATTCAATTGACCTTAAATACATAAGACAAAGACATAGTTATTCCTATTCTTGAGGTCAATTGGTATTACTAAGTTATCAAATTCTTCATAAGATGTGCTTTTGGTAATACATGCTTTAGCATTTTTCTTAATGTAACTATTCAAGATCTACGTGCCAGCTCAACTAACACCTATTTGTGTTTATAACAGAGATGTTCATAACTCAAATCTTCGCTCCACCATTGTAATAAATTATAAAAAGTGATATTAAAAAAAAAAATTATTCAAGATCTATGCAATGATAAATTGCCAAATATAATTCACACTTTATTAGCATGAGAATAAAAAACACAGTAATGATATGAATTTTATTGTGCAATAGGTTCCAGAAGGGCTGGATAATAACAAAGGGAACATATACATGGCATCTACAAGCCCACCAAGTGTACTTAGGGCATACTACGAGCAATTTCAAAGAGATTTTTCAGTGTTTCTGAAGTGCCGTGCAGAGGAGCTGATGGTAGGAGGGGGAATGGTGTTAACATTTTTAGGGAGAAGAAGTGAAGATCCATCTAGCAAAGAGTGTTGTTACATATAGGAGCTTTTATGCATGGCCCTCAATGACATGGTCTCTGAGGTAACATAGGCTACTACTACTCTGGTTACTAAATGATTAAAAATTTCCTATTAGTTTCACTTAATTATGATTAGTATAGTCATAATTAATTAAATAATCCTGAAAATTTGAGTATTTAATCTGAATTTGTTAAATTGATGGAAAGTTAATAATGGAATCAGATCCCACTATCTATTTATTTTTGAATTAGTTAATGAAATTTTAAAAAATCAAAGGACTTCAAATATGTTGATATGATGATGACCTATAGGAGTTTCTTGACCATGAACTAATATAACAAGTGGTAATGTAGCATGTTTGCACTAGGAAGGAATAATTGATCTCAAATTTGCATAAAATCTATTATGCTAACCATAGGATGTACATTCCAGGGACTCATAGAGGATGATAAAATGGATTCCTTCAACATCCCCCAATACACATCATCCCCATCAGAAGTGAAATCTGAAGTTTTATAAGGAGGATACTTCTCCATTGATCGCCTGGAGGTTTCTGCAGTCAAATGGAATGATTATGATAGTGAATTCAACCCATCTATTGCATTTAGTGATGATGGATACAGTGTTGCAAATTGCATGAGAGCTGTGGCTGAACCCTTGCTTGTTAATCAATTTGGAGATGCAATCATTGATGAGGTTTTCCGTAGGTACAGGAAAATTATTGCTGATCACATCTCTAAAGAGAAGACTCAATTTATCAATGTGACCATTTCCATGAAAAAAAGTGGTCATTTCATCATATGAATGGCTCACGTTAGTGTGGTTTTCAAATAATGTGATAGGTCAACTGGTCTTGTATTTGTTTTTTTTCCTAGTTCTCGCTCGCAATTGGTGTTGCCTTATATTATCCGCTAGTGCTTTCTTATGTAATAAATAACGTGTGCAAAAAATTGATTTGAATTGTTCTTGAACTCTAGTGCCTACAATTTCTCATTTTCTCTAGCAACTTAGCATGAAGAAAATGATATATTTTGATGGTTTATGAATTACACATTTATTGTGAGTGAATTTCAATTAGATCAAATAGTAAAGTTTTTGTCATTGAATAAGAGATGTGTGTTCAAATCCCACCTACAAAAAACCCAAAAAAAAAAGTGATTAGTATTTTGACCTAATAATAAAGAGTAGTCGTCATAAAACAATATAATTCTTTTACCCTTAAAAAGGTTGAAACTCTCAAACTTTTCAAAAATATTACTATTCCAATTGGATAGAATCATCAAATTGACAGAATACCTTGAATCAAATCCGCTGAAACTGAAAAAAAAAAAAAAAAAAAAAAAAAATCTAAAACTGTAAGTATAGATTTTTTCTTCTTATATGGCCATAGCCACAAAAAATGTGAAAATACTCTACTTTTCAATTGATTTCTCTTTATTTCATTGTCAACTTTTCATTCGACATTTGATTTAAGGCATAAACGAGTTGAGTCAAACCAAGTATTAAAAATTAAAAATTTTTCTTTTAATAATATTTTAAACATAAGCCAAGTTAAATTTCATCATGAAACGAAACTACATGTTCAAACTTGGTTTATTTTCTTGTCGAACAAGCTCGAGTTAATTTATGAACTACTTGATTAGCTTTTCCCCCCTATTTTAAGTAATACCATGACTAAAAATTTTTACATCTCCACAAATCCATTAATATTTTTACTATAAATGGATTGTTTATATTATTAACAAACTTTAAATAAAAACTTGATATCATATGAACTTGATATCATCTTATTAAGTTTAAATAAGTATATTTTTAGGCAAATATACATATAAAAATATATAATTATATATAGTTAAATCAAGCATAGGTTCATCAATTTGTTCATGAATATATATTATTATATTTGAGTTTGACATGTTTAATAGTTGAGTCTAAACTTGACATAAGTTTGACTTATTTGCTAAATAAACAAACACAAAAAAGCATTTTCCCGAATTAAGCTCATGGTTCATTTACACTGTAGCTATATATCAGCATATATGAAGCAAGTCCGTGTGAGGAGAGCTTATGAAATAAGCCAACTCAAAGATTGGTCAGAGAAACGGCATGAAATGCCGTATATGACGTTCAGAGACCATTGCATATGTTTAAAAGCAACCGATGAATACATTGAACCCAGATGTAGACAAACATCAAATCAGTAACATTACCGGCACTAAAGCAAATGTTTTCGATGTGTATCTACGTTTGCAATTGCTCTTGCAGAAGTTGATAATTAGAAACTAACAAAACTGTGGTTGGTGAATACTCTATATACTACTATTTAAAGAGTTACTTTCTCCTGTTTGAGATCTTCATTTTTTTTGTTCAAAAATGCATTTACACCCTTATGTTTAAATAAGAGATTAAATTCTATAAGGATGGGGTGTAAAACTTATGTTTTACACCATCTAATAAGTGATTGCCACATTTACATTTTACTTAAAATTTATTAAAATTCAATACATCCTACCACACCTAATAACATCTCAATAGATTCTTAATTTGGTTGGATTTATATATAGGTATTAGAATTGATTGAGTGTGATTGTGTTTATTCTTAAATATGTGATAAGATGATGTGTCATGTTGGGATTGGTGGGGTAAAATATGGGTTTTACACCACGTCCTTATAGAATTTAATCTCGTTTAAATAAAAACAAAATTAAAGGACAATCTGGTAAAAATGTAACTCTAACTCTCACTAAAATATTGCCTAAAAAATAAAGTCATTTTCTTGTTGATTTTCAAATTACTTTATCCACTTATAAATCAAATTCTAAAAATAAAAATTATATATATAAAATAAAAATACAAGTTAAAAAAAAAAAGTTTCGTTGTATGCGTAAAGCGCGTGTGATGAGGCTAGTATATTATTGTTGTGATGAGTCTCACGGTATGAGGTTTGTATTTATCATTCTTGTATGGAAGGGTAAAAAAAAAAAAAGGGATAATGCCATTGATGATACGTAATATACACCCATAATTTTTGCACACAGTTCACTAATTCTGAAAGGTTAAGAGGTTATCTATCAAATTCTTTGTTTGATATCTATATATAATAATGGATTTTATTAGACAAAATTTAACACTGACTACTGTATATCATATATGAAAAGGAAAGAGCCAGCGTTACGTACTCGTGATGACCTAATGGGTATGGCGTATGAGAGGTTGGTATTGAAGGCTTCAAATAATTTACTTCCATTTTCTTTTCTTTTCTAAGTTATGACTTATGACCACAAGCGTTAGTCCTTCTAAGCACAGTAGTCTCATGAGACCATGACTCAGTGACATGTAAGACCCACGTGTCATTGGGACATAGGTCTCATAGTCATGAGATACTCTAACTAAAAAAGAATCATGACCACTTCTTTTTTCTTTTTTCTTTTTTTCACAATCATGAACAGTAATTTCTTGAGAAAAGTTACCTTTGGTTGTATATTGGTTTCATCTCCCTCGGTACAATCAGCTCAAACTCACATAACCAACCAGCGGATTGCGGATTGAGATCAGGACCTGATGCAATTCACTCACTTTCTCTCACAAAATTTTTTAACTTAATTTTTAAATTTTTTTTAATATATTTTATTTAATGGTTGAAATTGAAAATTGAAAAAGTAATTTTCAGAGATGGAAGTTGTTCAAGTAAATTCGTGACCACTTTTTTTTTTTGACAATCATGACCACCACTCCACTAGTTACTTAGAAAAGGGAGGTGCCTACGATTATAAACTAGGTTCCTCTCCCGGTACAGTGCAATTATTGCCATATCAATATTTCATTTATTTATTTTTGAATTAGTTAATGCAATTTTAAAAAATCAAGGGACTCCAAATATGTTGATTATGACATGTTGGAATTTCTTGACTATGAACTAATATAGCATATTCGTTCAAATCGAGAGTTGTGGTTGGACTCTTGCTTGCCACTCACTTTGGAAATGCAATGATTGAAGAGGTTTTCTATAGATACCGGAAAATTATTGCTAATTGCATTTCTAAAGAAAAAACTCAATTTATCAAAGTGACCTTTTCTATGACAAAGATAGTTATATATGGCTGATTGAATAATGGTCTTATCATCATCGAATGCAAATTCTCTGTACCACTTTTTGTGTACCATTTTATATTCCACCAATCACTATTTACCATGTGTATGATTGCTTTTCATTTTAAATTTCAGTTATTTTATAAGGAAAGTAAAATCAAAACATAGCAAATAGTGATTGGTGGAACATAAAGTGATACACAAAAAGTGATACAAAGGATTTGTATTCATCGTTATATGAATGACTCACACAAAGGTGCTTCTCTAATAATGTTAATGTGGTAGGGTTGACAAGTACTTGTATTTGTTTCTTTTTCTAATTCTCGTACAAGGTGTTGCCATATATTTGTTGGGTGTACGTGGGCACCTCCGACCCACATGCCTATTAGTGGTCATTTAATGAGATTGAGGCGGTGTGGCTTATAAGCCACGTGATGGACAAGAATCCTATTTCAAACAGGATACTTAACGTGACAAGCAAAGAATTTTAATTCAAATAAGATTAAAAATAAATAGGCTTAAATTTGTTCATGAATTATTTGATTAACTTATTTTTTTATATATATAGTAATGCCATGATTAAAAATTTTTACGCCTTCACAAATCTATGAATTGTTACTAGAAATAGATTGTTTATATTATCAATAATGATATCATATGACTTATTTACAAACTTATACGATTCAATTTCAAGTTTATATAAGTATGTTTTTAGACAAATATACATATAAAAATATAATATTATATATAGTTAAATCGAGTCTCAGGTTTATGTTTATCACCAAAAAAATAAAAATAAAAAGAGTCTCAAGTTCATGAGCTTATTTATAAATACATTATTATGTTTGAGTTTGACTTGTTTAATAATTGAGTGTAAATTTGGACTTATGGCTTATTTGGATGGAGAGGGGAAGAAGGGGGAGTGGAGAGGAGTAGAGTAAAGTTGACTAAAAATATGCTAATTTTGAGCTAAATCTACTCTACTCTACTTTACTCCCTCTCCTTTCTCCTCAATCTAAACAGACCATTAAGTTTGATTTGTTTACTAAACAAACGAATATATATATATATATCTTGGGTTTGAATTCAAATTGTTCATAAACAACTTCATTCATTTATAACCCTCTCTAATTGTGAGTTTGAAGCTTCATTTGTGAGGGCAAACTAATAGGTTGCTCTCGTATATTGGATAGTATGTAACGAAATTGGCTTCAAATATTTTACTTCCAGCTCCTTTCTTTTAAGTTATGACCGCAAGCATTAGTCCTTTAGAGTACAATACCCTCATGATAACTAGTTCTTGAGGAAAGGAATTGGCCCGACTGGGTTTCATTTGCTCAATACAATCAGCTCAAACTCACAGAGCCACCTAGACACACAGAGATTGGAAATTTTCTATACTTTTGTACACCACAGGGGTATACAAAAAACTTGAAAATGTGCCATAGGATTCCTTTTATATCTTCACAACAGCTGATAGAAACAAATACTAATCACTGAATTTGCACGAATCTCGACAGGTTGAGATTCTATCTCAATGGGTCGAGGTAAGAGAGTCTCAATCTATTGAGAAGAAATTGAGCAAGAATCAAGATTCTAGAAACTTGATTCCTCTTGAACTTGAACCCCAGACTTGTTTTGGAGTCAAAATTAACTTCAAATGCCCACGAGACTCACCAAGATTTTTACAAATTGAATATAATTGAGAAAAAGACTCCAATTAATAATGATGATTTTATGTAGTGACAATTCATCGATATCTTATTCACTCGCAACAAAATGTTTTCCTTGTGCGGCGGTCATTTTTTTTTTTTTTTTTTTTTGAAAAGAAATACTATTTCGCCGAATTACCGGTATCTAACATATTAATATATAAATTTTTTTTTTTTTCATAAAAGTGGTGACAAAAGGTATAACTTGTAAAAATCTTTCCATATTCCTTTTCAATCCTTTCCTCTCGTTGGAAGAGCTTTGTACTCCATTGCTATTTATGAAGCAAGTTGGCGAGAGGAGAGCCTTAGAATTAAGCCAACTCAAAGATTGGGTAGAGAAACGGGCCGTATAACTAGGGCGAAAGGAGCCGACAGGTTCATACCATTGCATGTGTCTTTAAGAAAACTGATGAATACGTTGAACCCAAATGTAGATAAACGTCACTTCAGTAACATTACCTGCACTAAAGCGAATCTTTTTCGATGTCATCTACGTTTGCAATTGCTCTTTCAAGTTCATTGGAAACTGATTGATATGTACCCTTTTTTTTTTGGTTGGTTGTTTAGAGGAAATTAAGACCCTTTAATTGATAAATGAACTATTTGAGGGAGTCTACACTTTCAAAATAAAAACTCACTTAATATTTTAATAATAATATTTTAGTATGTTTTATTAATCAACATCAAGCCACATATATATATATATATATATATGCCTTTACAGGATAAAGTAACATTCAAATTCAAAAGAAATCTTCCTTTAAAAAAAATAAACAAAGAAAACCTGTGGGGCCCGAGGGCCTGGCAGCCTCGGTCCACCTTTAGGCTGGCCCAAGGCCCATGCTGAGGAGGGACGATTGTCCCAGGCTGTTGTCTAGGGATTTTAGCCCTTTTTAGACCCATGCCGAGGACACCCCCCTTCTTCGGCATACCTAGTCTAATTCCAGGTAAGGGACAAACCCAGGACAGGTGGTCACATCCACACTTAATGTATTTGTCTGACTCCCCAGGCCGCATTAACGCGGATAAGACCCCTGAACAGCGCAACCTTGGGGGCTGCAAACCCACAGCAAGAGTGGGAACGTGGCTGATGGGACAAGTTCTTAAGCGATGGCCTGGATGATCGACAGTTGTAAGGCCAGGATCAACCGAAGGAGATATATAATGCTAGGAGCCCCTCTTGAGAAGGGGGGACTCCTCGGACAAGGGCCGAGGAGCAACCCCAAGTCAAGAAGAACTGGGTTAATACCCCTCTAAGAAAAAAAGGTCCCGGATGACTCGTGGGAAGCCTGCTAGCGCCTAGCCCTTCGTCCCACTCTCTAAGAAATGTATTGTTGGGGATCCTTCACAAATGGAGCTCCTACAATTGGCGCCGTCTGTGGGAAGGGTTAGTGCGCTGGCCGGCGCAACCGGCGATCGTTCTAAGTGGTCACTTCGCAAAAAGTTGGCGATGTATCAAAAAAAAAAAAAAAAAAAAAATCGCAGCAAAATAGAAGACTCAACAGCAAATAAAGAAAGTTTGATATTATTTCATAAAAGAAAAGTACAAAATACAATCAGAGGCTCAGGCAGGCGTGCTTTACAAGCATATCTACAAACTAATCCTACAATCAGAGGCCCAGGCGGACCGATTCTAGAACTAGCTAGGGGGAGGGGGAAGTGTCAACCCGTGCTTTTATTGGCATCAAGAGAATGGGAGAACTTGACAATAAAAGCGGGGAAGGGGGCTGGGGCTGGCTCGCTTCGAGGCGGAAGCTTGAACAAAGCGAGGAGCAGACGCAGGGGCACCGGGACGCCCTCCCCCGTGATGTTTCCTCGACCCTCTCCAATCCTCACGAGCGTTGGCCGTCGGAGACGGCAACACTCGGGCACCAGCCATGACATGAGTTCGCGTGTCTCCTCCGTCGAAGGTGCGCTCCGGGGAGAGACGTTAGGTACTTCAGCGACGTCCCTCCTGGCCACCGCATACGGCACTGCCAGTGTTACGCCTAGACTCTGCCGCGCCGGAAGCCCAGTGGGGGCTGCGGCCACGGCGGCCCTTGACCCCATATCTCCCAACTCTGGTCACAATCCTGGCGGCGCTGTTAAAGGGGCTCGGGGAGGTGATAGGACGTATTACTGTTTGTGGTGGAAGGTCCATGGAATGAGGAGAAACGTTTCCCCCAGAAAGCCTTATATAGAAGGCGAAAACCGGTGGGAGTTGAGCCACACAGAATTCGAAGGGAGGATTGTCAACAGAATTAATTCTTACCAAATTCCAAGGGGATCGTAAACCGCCGAATTTGTGTTAATTCACGAGGACATTAATGAAGACGCGTCTCGCGCACCGAAGCGTCAAGCGCGGGGCACGAATGGCCAAGAGACGCCTTGTAAACTAAAAAGATGGGGAACACGAACTGAAGGCGAGGTCAACGTCACGTGTGAGATCATAGTCCAACCTAAGGAGGAATCGCTCCCAGCTAACGGTCCGAGGACATCATTATACCAAAAGCAAGACTCTCGGATCCGAGGACAAACTCCTACTTAAGAAGCGTTAGACAGAACCAAGGCCTTGCATGGTCCTCGGACTCAAGCCTATGGGGAAACTAACCACGCAATCATACCTGGGTACTAGACAGAACCAAGGTATTGCATGGTCCAAAGACCCAAACCTATGGGGAAACTAGATACTTATAGAAGAAAAGAGAGTTAGACAGAACCAAGGCCTTGCATGGTCCTCGAACTCAAGCCTATGGGGAAACTAACCACACAATCATACCTGGGTACTAGACAGAACCAAGGTATTGCATAGTCCAAAGACCCAAACCTATGGGGAAATTAGATACTTACAGAAGAAAAGAGCATTAGACAGAACCAAGGCCTTGCATGGTCCTCGAACTCAAGCCTATGGGGAAACTAACCACGCAATCGTACTTGGGTACTAGACAGAATCAAGGTATTGCATGGTCCAAAGACCCAAACCTATGGGAAAACTAGATACTTACAGAAGAAAAGAGTGTTAGACAGAACCAAGGCCTTGCATGGTCCTCGGACTCAAGCCTATGGGGAAACTAACCACGCAATCATACCTGGGTACTAGACAGAACCAAGGTATTGCATGGTCCAAAGACCCAAACCTATGGGGAAACTAGCTACTTACAGAAGAAAAGAGCGTTAGACAGAACCAAGGCCTTGCATGGTCCTCGGACTCAAGCCTATGGGGAAACTAACCACGCAATCATACCTGGGTACTAGACAGAACCAAGGTATTGCATGGTCCAAAGACCCAAACCTATGGGGAAACTAGCTACTTATAGAAGAAAAGAGTGTTAGACAGAACCAAGGCCTTGCATGGTCCTCGGACTCAAGCCTATGGGGAAACTAACCACGCAATCATACCTGGGTACTAGACAGAACCAAGGTATTGCATGGTCCAAAGACCCAAACCTATGGGAAAACTAGCTACTTACAGAAGAAAAGAGCGTAAGATAGAACCAAGGCCTTGCATGGTCCTCGGACTCAAGCCTATGGGGAAACTAACCATGCATTATACCTGGGTACTAGACAAAACCAAGGTATTGCATGGTCCAAAGACCCAAACCTATGGGGAAACTAGATACTTACAGAAGAAAAGAGTGTTAGACAGAACCAAGGCCTGGTATGGTCCTCGGACTCAAGCCTATGGGGAAACTAACCACGCAATCATACCTGGGTACTAGACAGAACCAAGGTATTGCATGGTCCAAAGACCCAAACCTATGGGGAAACTAGATACTTACAGAAGAAAAGAGCGTTAGACAGAACCAAGGCCTTGCATGGTCCTCGTACTCAAGCCTATGGGGAAACTAACCACGCAATCATACCTGGGTACTAGACAGAACCAAGGTATTGCATGGTCCAAAGACCCAAACCTATGGGGAAACTAGATACTTACAGAAGAAAAGAGTGTTAGACAGAACCAAGGCCTTGCATGGTCCTCGGACTCAAGCCTATGGGGAAACTAACCACGCAATCATACCTGGGTACTAGACAGAACCAAGGTATTGCATGGTCCAAAGACCCAAACCTATGGGGAAACTAGATACTTACAGAAGAAAAGAGTGTTAGACAGAACCAAGGCCTTGCATGGTTCTCGGACTCAAGCCTATGGGGAAACTAACCACGCAATCATACCTGGGTACTAGACAGAACCAAGGTATTGCATAATCGAAAGACTCAAACCTATGGGAAAACTAGATACTTACAGAGAAAACTGAGTGTTAGTCAGAACTAAGGCACTGCATGGTCCTCAGACTCAGTCTTGTGGGGAAACTAACCACTTTAAGAAAACTAGGTGTTAGACAGAACTAGGGAACTGCATGGTCCTCGGACTCAAGCCCATGGGGGGACTAACTACTTACCGAAGAATTTAAGCGTCAAACTAACTATTTGGGGAAGGACCAGCTAGCGGAAGGCCTTCCGGAATATGAGGGCCGTGGTTATCAAAACCCTCCTCCCCGTCCGAGGGAACGTGCAGCAGGATTTTGAGGGGCTATTGTGGGGCCCGTGGGCCTGGCAGCCTCGGTCCACCTTTAGGTTGGCCCAAGGCCCATGCCGAGGAGGGATGATTCTCCCAGGCTGTCGTCTAGGGACTTTAGCCCATTTTGGACCCATGCCGAGGACACCCCCTTCCTCGGCATACCTAGTCTAATTCCCGGAAGGGGACAAACCCAGGACAGGTAGTCACATCCACACTTAATGTATTTGTCTGACTCCCCAGGCCGCATTAATGCGGATAAGACCCCTGAACAGCGCAACCTTGGGTGCTGCGACCCACAGTATGGGTGGGAACGTGGCTGATGGGACAAGTTCTTAAGCGGTGGCCTGGATGATCGACAGTTGTAAGGCCAGGATCAACCGAAGGAGATATATAATGCTAGGAGCCCCTCTTGAGAAGGGGGGCCTCCTCGGACAAGGGCCGAGGAGCAACCCCAAGTCAAGAAGAACTGGGTTAATACCCCTCTAGGAAGAAAGGTCCCGGAGGACCCGCGGCAAGCCGGTTAGCGCCTAGCCCTTCGTCCCACTCTCTAAGAAATGTATTGTTGGGGATCCTTCACAAATGGAGCCCCTACAAAACCTAATCTCTATCAATTGATTATAAATAAATAAGATTTATTTAAAAAATGACCTAACAATCTATTCTAACCATATCTAATGACCCAGCTCCTAATAACATAACAAAAACCAATTTTTTAAAAATAAATACTGAAGAAACCTTTCATATTGGGCATCCATTTGTAAGTGCGGTGTTGTTGTATATTGAAGAGCAAGCGCTTGAGTCATTTGCATCAATTAAAGGAGTCTTTCCTATTGGGGGGACAAAATCACTTCTTAAAGACAATGAATTTAGTTTTATGCCTTGACTCTAATAAAACCGATAAGTTGCTAATTCCGTCAAGTAGGGTTTTGATCCATTATTTGAAATAATTCATATTTCGCTTTTATGAAAGAATATCCACATGTTCTGGGATCAAGATTCCTTAGAGTTCTTAGGTATTTTACCAAATAGATTTCTTGAAATCTTAACATTTCTTTTATGATATAAGGGTCTAGAATCTGCCACCGTGCCACTGCCACATTAACATTTCACTAACAATGCCTTTAAAATAATAAAAATAATAGTGCAAACAAAACCAAATACTTACTAACGTCATTAACTATCATCTCCTCCTTCATATGGCAATCTAGTTTCCCCTCCCCAGGGCGATCTGCCAAACTGGTTTCCTTCTCTGGCAACTTGCAACTATAGTTCTATCCTCACTTTCATTTGATCTCTTGATAACCAAACAGGGAGAGGGTTTGTTCCGATTAATTTCAATTTTACTGTATTGAACAAAACAATCTCAGTGGATCGGATAAAGATTTGTGACTTTGATTGGGATAGAATAGACTTTCTTTTCTTTTTTCATGGTACATCTTAAAGTGAAATTTTTTTTGGAATAAATATCTTGAAGAGAAATTTGTTGAAACAAGTTGACTCAGATTGGAGATTGTAGTCTTCAACAGTGTAATTTTCTTTTAATCCTTATGATTAGAATTGTGGAAAATGGAATGAGTGTGTTGTATCGAGATGAAGATTTGAAATAATGTTAAGAATGTTATCAATAATCATTCAAGGACGAATGACTTGCAGAAGGTGATGAAGACAGCCCAATAGTTGGGACATTTTGGACGATTATAGAGAGACGGAGTTTGGCAGAAGAGTTTTTTTTTTTTTTTTTGGCAACATTATTTTATCATTTTAAAAATATTGTCAATGGAATGATAACATGGTAAAAAAAAAAAATGGTTAAGATTTTATTTTATTTTTTCATGGTTCATCTTAAAGTGATTTTTTTTTTTTTTTTTTTTGGAATAAATATCTTGAAGAGAAATTTGTTTGAAACAAGTTGACTCAGATTAGAGATTGTAGTCTTAATAAATCAGTAGCGTAATTTTCTTTTAATCCTTATGATTAGAATTGTGGAAAATGGAATGAGTTTGTTGTATTGAGATGAAGATTTGAAGTAATGTTAAGAATGTTATCAATAATCATTCAAGGATGAATGACTTGCAGAAGGTGATGAAGACAGCCCAAAAGTTGGGACATTTTGGGTGATTCTAGAGAGACAGAGTTTGGCAGAAGAGTTATTTTTTAATTTATTTTTCTTGGCAACATTATTTTATCATTTTAAAAATATTGTCAATGGAATGATAACATGGTAGAATTTAGACCATTAAATTATAATTAAAAAAATGGTTAAGATTTTCTTTTCTTTTTTCATGGTTCATTGTAAAGTGAAATTTTTTTTTGGAATAAATATCTTGAAGAGAAATTTGTTGAAACAAGTCGACTCAGATTGGAGATTGTAGTCTTCAGTAGTGTAATTTTCTTTTAATCCTTATGATTAGAATTGTGGAAAATGGAATGAGTTTGTTGTATTGAGAAGAAGATTTGAAATAATGTTAAGAATGTTATCAATAATCATTCAGGGACGAATGACTTGAAGAAGGTGATGAAGATAGCCCAAAAGTTGGGACATTTTGGATGATTCTAGAGAGACGGAGTTTGGCAGAAGAGTTAGTTTAGTTTTTTTTTTTTTTTTTTTTTTGCAACATTATTTTATCATTTTAAAAAATATTGTCAATGGAATGATAACATGGTGGAATTTAGACAATTAAATTATAATAAAAAAAATTGTTAAGATTTAAATAAAACTATTTGATAGTGTACCCTAAGAACTGTAGAGAATCTGAATGTCGTGTTTTGGCCATATTTTGGATTATCCATCAAATTCCTTGTTTGGCATCCATCGTCCTTATAAATTAGTTATCAATCAAATTCCTTGTTTGATATCTATCATTATTGTAAATTAGGAATTTGAGACAAATCTAATTAACTTCGACTACTGTATAAGTGTATATCATATATGAAAAAGGAAAGAGCCAGGCTCATGTTATGATCTTATGTCTATGAGGTTAGTAACCAATCACCCACCTAAATTCACAACTTACTCATTTATGTGATTGTGAGTGGTCAATATTTTTTTCACATTACTAACTTGTGAATGCAACCCACCACTTTTCGTCGACTACTCATAATTGTATACGTTAATAATTTGTAAAATTAAGTGCAAGAGTGGTTGTGTCAGTACCATTGGTACAGTGAAAGTAGCCCAAGAAACCAAAACGAAATCATGACCACTAGTTCTTGAGAAAAGAGAGGTACCTATGGTTATAAATTGTGTTCCACTCCAATGACAAAATTGCAGCTTAAACTCTTTGAAGCACTCATCTATACGAGAGATAGTGAGAGAGAGAGATGGAAGTTGTTCAAGTACGGTGGAATAGATGAAACAAGTTATGCAAACAACTCCCCGATTCAGGTAATCTTAATTACCAAACCCCTCCCACCAATATTTTCAAAGTACACACAGGTGGGTTACACGATTTTCCATTTCCCAATTAATTAATTGCTGAAGTATACCAAATGGGCAATTTTGTGTGCCACATTTTGTTCTAATATGCAAAACAAAACAAAATTTTGCTGCCCTGGTTCGATTGACTTATGCAAAAGAGGAGGAAAAATTAAGATAGCTTACTCAGCATTTTAAAAAAAAAAAAAAAAAAAACGAGCACATGTCAGCTCATTACAATTTTACAATACACAACATTTTCTTCGTACTTTTTTAAACAAGGGTTGATATGATATGTTATAATCTAGTGCACAATAAAAATTGTGTTGGCAACGAATTCAAGTAAAAGTAATGCTATTCCATGATCTGTCTCAAAATTTATTTTCACTGTTATTTTTTGAGGAATGCTACTCCAATTATAACATGCTATTCCATTAATTAATTATATATATATATATATATATATATATATAGTGTTTTAGCATTATTATTTGGCTTATCCCATGCTATACCTAATAAAATAGTTTTTCTTTTAAAAAAAAAAATTGATAGCTTTGTGGGGGGGGGGGGGGGGGGGGGTGTGGTGAATTTGGAATTTCCTTTGAAAGTACAGGATGAAAGTGCCAAGACAGTTGCATTACAAGTTCTTGGCACTTAATTAAAAAAAATAGTTTTTACACTAAGTTCATCTCTATCTTTATTGTTAAATTGCAATTAGCATGTTTGTATCTTGTAATCAAAATCATAGATAAAGGACAGTTATTTGAATAGTTTATGTGCATAATAATGTAGATTATAACTCATTCACGCTATTAATTGGTTTGGACAGAAAAAAATAATATCTTTGACCAAACACATCTCAGAGGAAGCTATAACCAACCTCTACTGCAGCACCTTGCCAAGGAGCCTAGCCATCGCCGACTTGGGTTGTTCTTCTGGACCAAAAACTTTGTTTTTGGTTTCTGAACTTATCAAGGTAGTGGACAAGCTTCGCCATAAACTAGGTCATGAATCACCTGAATATCAAGTATTTTTGAACGACCTTCCAGGGAATGACTTTAATACCATTTTCAAGTCATTGCCAAACTTCCATAATCATGTGATTGATAAACTACCACTTTATCCAAATGCCAACTAGTGTGATTTTTAACTTTTTAAATGAGAGAGAGACTGAAAACAAGGTTCAAATTCTAAGAAATTCGCTTTGATACTAAAAGAAATTCGCATTCCATATCTTGAATTTTAAGCAAGAAATTCAAACCTCATTATTGTTGTGAAGTAATGATTTATTATTTTGTGTAATGATTGCATACAACATCGCTATTATTCTTTTTTTTTTTTTAATCCTTCTCATATCAGGTATGAGTGAAATGTTGTATGCAACTATGAAACCAACTATCACCTCAAATTCAGCAGTTATGTAATGAGTAATTTATATTTCAATCACTCAACAATAATCTTAGCATTTAATTAATCTTAAATATTGAATAGAAAGACACTGTTATTTAAAACTGAGGATGTTTTCTTTTGCACATGGTGCTATGCTGAGTTTCAAGACTTTTCCTAGAAAGGTTTATCTTGATGTGAATAAAGAAAATAACAGAAGTTTCATTTCAGTTGCATGCAACATGGTTTCCACCAAATGATCTGCATACAAACACACACACAAAGGAAAGATAAGGAAAGAAAATGTTTTAGATAGAGCCACAGAGTAGCGAATCAAGATTCAAAGATGGGAGCTTTTTGGACAGCATATGTACTTATCTTTATGATGTGTCTTTCAAAGCAAATGTATGCATTTGAACTATAAGGTTAAAGTGATAGCTCAATGGTAATAATATATTTTGTATTGATCCTGTCTATGGTTCAAAACTCACATTCCCCTCTCTCAATATCTATCTATTAAAAAAAAAGTATATATTTGAAATACGTTATGATGTTCGTATTATGTCAATTCAAATATTATGTCTCACTTGTTATTTGCATTTTATACTCAATCAATAACAACTTTTTATGTATTCTTTTTATTTTCCTTATAAAATAATCAAAATTTTAAATGAAATAAAATTATACACATGACAGACCATGATTAGTGGAGTATAAAGCAAAATACAAAAAATGGGACATGATATCTATTCTTGTTATATGTCCTATTATATCATTGTTTCTTTTGCATATAGTAAAATTAATGTCTCTTTTGAATAATGGTAAATCTCTTAGTATTCTTTAAAAATCAAATGATTTATATCTTTCTATTGTGCTATAAATAAAATCTAGAAATTTTCTATAAAAAATAAAATAAAATAAAATCTAGAACTAAACTTAATCGTGACTTTTTTTTCATGGCAAGCACAAGGCACGTGCTACCCAAACTAGTACTTTAAAAACTTGCAAAAGTTTTCAAAGTTGGATGTGATTCACGTGAATGCTCATGTTCATCAACAACATTCCCTTTTATTTTTGGGTCAAACACACCATTTTAACTTTAAGATTTGCCCAATTTGGGCCTTAAATTTTGCATTAATTATGTTTTTTTCTTTCTAAACTTTAAAAATTTCTTATTTTCATTTTTAAAGTATTGAAAACATTACATTTTCTTTCTAAAACACTTTTTTTCAATAGTTTAGTGGCAAAAATAGGGATGAAAATAGATTTTTTTTTCAATAGTTTAGAGATGAAAAAATATATATTAAAAGTTTAAGGAGAGAAAGTGTGGTGTTTTCAATATTTTTAGGACAAAAAAAAAGACATTTTAAAATTTAAGAATGAGCAGTGGATTAATTTCACATTGGAAAATGAGTGTGAGTTAAAGAGGTTTAAAGTCTGTACTGTGTATCCAAAAGTTAAACCATTTTGGATATACAATACTGTCAGTTTCTTTAAAACATCCTCCCCTCTCCCCGTGTATATGTTAAATACTTAGTATTCTAAAAAAAAAAAATTAAGAATGAAAGTAGAAATTAATGCAAATTTAAAAAATGAAAATAACGTTAGGAAAATATTTAGACCCCAATTGATTTTGGGGTAGAATTAATAAATATATTAAATTACCAGTTATGGACTCATATTAATTTACAAGTTAATTACCATATAGCTACACTACCAAAAAAAGGTTATGTAGCCACGTTTTTAAAACGCGGCTATAGGTCAAAAAACGTAGCTATAGGACGATTTGGCCTATAGCCGCGTTTTTTTAGGCTACGTTTTCAAATGTGGCCTAAACCTCGTAACTATAGGCCTGAGGGGTCTATGGCCGCACTTTTTCAAACGTGGCCTAAGGTCAAATCTATAGTCGTGTTTAAAACGTGGCTATATGTGAATTCTATAGCCGCATTTAAAACGTGGCTATAGGGTCGGACCAATGGCCACGTTTTAAACACAGCTATAGTTATGGCCTATAGCCGCGTTTAAAACGCGGCTAAAACATGTCTTCGAAGCTGTCAACAAGGGTCCTATAGCCACGTTTTAAACGCGGCTATAACTATGGCCTATAGCCATGTTTTAAACAAGGGTTGGTATTATTAACATTACTCAAATTCTTTGTCTTGCTAAGGAATTTTAGACATGATTGGAACTGCAAATTTGTTATAGTCTGGAGTGAATCAAAACTAATCTTTTTGGAGTGGTAATATTATTTTAGGATAAACAAATTCCCTACAAACTAAAAAAAAAACATATATATATATATATATATATATATATATTTTCCAAGTTTTGAGCATATTGCCCACCCAGTTAGTTCATGGGCAACTCTATTCATCTCTCTAGGAACCCAATTGAAGGAGAGTGCTCTGTACTTGGTCACCGTGTTCCTAATACCATCAATAATTGCCTTAACCACCAACTAGGATATGGATTTGGAATCATACTTACCTCCACATAGGTTTTTACATCTCCTTGAATCAACATAAGCCATACTTTATTGGGAAATTTCACATACTAACTATGGTGAATATCATCTTATTTCACCTTTTTCTTATTCCTATATGGCCATCAAACAACACACATAGCAAGGAATACCCATTAAGCTTTTTATCGCTAAAGAAAATTAAAATTTGAATTTTTATTAAAAGCCCATAAACACAATATTGATTCTTGAATGAGAAACAAAATAAAGAAAACTCCTTTATCCATTTATTCTCAATCCCACAAAAAAAAAAAAAAAAAAAAAAAAATCCGAAATTCTGATTTCAATGATATCTGTGTCTACAAATAAAAAGCAATTTTAAACAAAACCCAAATGGGCATGTATCAAAAGCAACTGAAAACCCAAATAAATCCACAACCCAGAAACAAAAACGACAGTAGCAACAAGTCCTTTGGTCAAAATAAGTTCTAACAGTTAGATTTCTAACAATGTGTAACCCACCATGCAAAAAGCCCAAATCTATAACATAAATTCAGCAAAAGAATCTTCCAGTATATGAGAAATATACATTGCTTCATATAAACAGAATCTTCCTCCTTCTCACCAACCAAACAAAACCCAAATTTTCACTCACCTCAAACAAACTCTTCCATCAAACATCAAAACAAATTCAACAGAGACACAACCTTAAATCAAAATCACAAGAATCAAAAAGTCTTCCATCCCAAAACAACATGCAACCATAAAAACAAGACCCAATTTTAAACTTTTTTCAAACTCTCCAGGAACAAAGTCTTCCAAAACTCAAAGTCAGTCTTGGGAGCCTCAGCGATCCTTGTGACCCAAGAGATTAACATCATGAGAGACCCACATGCAAGTGAGAGAGTTGAGGTCAGCCTTGGGTATATTATAGAAAAAAAATGCTACGAAAATGAAAAGCCATAGAAGATCGTACCTTTCAGAACCGGATTTGAGTCTCTCTCAGCTTTTTCTAATTTCACAGAGAGAGAGAGAGACACGGACTTCGTCTATGCGATGATGGTGGGGTGTGAGGGTTGAGATCGGAGATAGAGGGTGAGGGTGAGGGTTGAGATCGAAGATGGAGGCTTGGAGGGTGAAGGTTGAGATCGGGCTCTTGAGAGATGGAGGTTGATGGAGGGTGAGGGTTGAGATCGAAGATGGAGGGTGAGGGTGAGTATTGAGATCTGAGATGGAGGCTTGGAGGGTGAGGGTTGAGATCAGGCTTTTGAGAGATGAAGGCTGATGGAGGGTAAGGGTTGAGATCGGAGAGATGGAGGGTGAGGGTTGAGATCGGAGAGATGGAGGGTGAGGGTTGAGATCAGAGATGGAGGTGTGGACGACTAAATTTCTCAGTTTGAAATGAATCAAACAAGTAAAATAGTTTTACAAATGCGAATTTGTATTGATAAATGTGTGGTACAATTTTCTGTAATTACAAAAGAGTGATCCTCTGATTCGATCTCCTTGAAAGTTTTGTTGATTGGATTTGTGGTAATATGATTTTGACTCGAACACAAAATATCCTTCAATTTGGCTGAAGAATGGATCGAAGATCTTTGAAACAGAATTACAATGAATCTTTGGCTATGAGCTTATTAGAAATCATTTGTTCTTCATGTTCTTCGTGTTCTTCGTGTGTTCTTCGTCTTCAAAGATTTGTGGTGGAAGTTCTTCGGGGCTTTAGAGGCTTGAATCCGTAGAGCTTCACTAATTTGTGGTTTGTGAGGTTTCTGGAGGCTTTTGAGCTTGATTCCAGTGAACTTTGAGATCTAGGAATATGATTTGGATGATTCCTCTTTTAATGTTCTTCGTATTTGAAGGTTTTGTGGTGGAAGTTCTTCGGTGCTTTTGAGGCTTGAATCCGTAGAGCTTCGCTGATTTATGGTTTGTTGAGGTTTCTGGAGGCTTTCGAGCTTGATTCCAGTGAACTTTGAGATCTAGGCAGGTAGTTTAGATGATTCTGCTTCAAATGTTCTTCGTATTTGAAGGTTGAAGTTCTTGAAGTTGCTGGAGGCTTCAAGGCTTGATTCCAGTAGAGCTTCTGGACTTCTGAACTCAAGATGTCTTCAAGTTTCTTCCTGAGATGTCTTGGTGTTCTCTCTCAGATGGCTTGGTGCCCTCCTAATTGTCTTAGGAAGGCTTCTATTTATAGGAGTTGAGGGTGGATGAGCGACACGTGGCAGAGTCTGATTGGTGACACATGTCACGGCCTGATTGGTCCGCTTATGTCATCGCTTACACATGCGAGGCTGATTATGTCATTGCTTACACGCGTAAGGCTGATTATGTCATCGCTTACACCTGCTGATGCGTGATTGGTTTTTGCATGACACTTGGCAAATTTCTGTTGGTTTCTGAGTAGTGATAGCAAAACCTAGCAGCAATACGTGACGCTTTGTAATTCGTTGTATTTTGTGGACTTGGTAGTGTGACGTGTCAACTTGTGATAGGTCGGGAATTTTCCCTGTCTACAGGAGGCTTGGAGGGTGAGGGTTGAGATCGGGCTCTTGATAGATGGAGGCTGATGTGTGGGAGAGGATAGGGTTGAAAATGTTTGACCCAATAGTATATATACAAAGCCTAAAGTCGCGTTTTTAACCTGCGGCTATAGGCAAAATCTGAGGCCGCGTTTAAGAAATGCGGCCCCATCCCAAACTAAAACCGCATTTTAAACACGCGGCTTCAAACCAAATTTAAAGCCGCATCTATAAAACGTGGCTTTAGGTAGGCTAGAGCCGCATTTTATAAACACGGCCATAGTTAAGGAAAAAAAAAAATTTTGTTTGCCAAAAAAAATGAAATACAAAGGTCCTATAGCCGTGTGTTTTAAACGCGGCTATAGCTCCACCCCCAAAAATCATGGTTTTAAAAATCGAACCGGGCATCGAACCGTTTTTTAAAAAATTTTCGGTTCAACCCCGGTTTTTGCCCGGTTTTCCGGTTGTTGACCAATTTTGGGAGTTTTAACCAAACCAAATTGGCTCCCGGTTCCTGGTCAATCCTGTCAGGTTTTTAAAACAGTGCCAAAAATGCGGCTGTAGCTCAAGAAAACGTGGCTTTAGACGCGTTTTCTGGCCCCACGTTTAAAACGCAACTTTTTTTTTTTTTTCCTTTTAGCCACGTTTTTTAAAAACACGGCTTTAGTCTGTCTGGGGCCGCGTTTTTACAAACGTAGCCTAAAAAAATGCGGCCTAAGACCCGCATGTTTTGTAGTGCTAGTAACATAAACCACATGAAAAAAAAAAATCACACAAATAACAAAACATATGGTGATATAGGGAAAAATAAAAGAACAACTGTAATAAAGTAAAAACAACTCTAAGGACTTAACCATCCACTCAAATAAATATACTAACCTTAGAGGCAAACCAAATTCACATATCCACTCGAATAATTGAAGTTTTTTCAGTGAAGAATACCTTATTCTAAATTGATATAGCCTATGTAGTATTTACTAATGTTACCAACGCAGATTGGAATCCATAAATTCCTTTACAACAAACTTTGTTGACTTTACGACTTCGAATACCCACTTGAATATTTTCCCCGCAACAGTAGTAGAGTATACAGTGGATGTAGGCTAAGATCTACTCTTTGAAGAGTTTAGGATTTTTGCTGCTTTACCTATCCAACCTCTGTAAAGGTTGTGTTTAATGTGCCTTTATGTAGGCTTTCCATTAGAATTACAAAAACCCACCTTGTATAGCCAACCTAATGAAAAACCCATTAGGTAAAAATCTGCATGTACGATTCTTGATTGATCAACTAATCGTTGAAGATGTGTCAAGATAAATTTTCAGTTGATCGAGCAGGTGTTGAAATTCCAAAAACATGCTTTTCTTAAAATTAATACTAAGATAATAGTTCTTAATGACCACATGTCAGAGTCGTTTTATTTTACTGGGGATGCTCGATAGTTCCCCATTACCAATGAACTGTCATTTTAATTTACTGTGGCTGCTCGCATGTAATTTCTAAGTCATCATCTATAGCCTTTTCTATTGTAAATGTGGCCAATATTCAGACTACACCAATTTTCAGATTAGTGCACAGACCAAAATGAATCGGTTTACATTCTTTAAAGACCAAATTGCTACTTTTTAATTGTTAAGGATAAAAATAAAAAAAATAAAAAAATTGGATTGAGGATCAAATATGTGTTTCATGTGTTTTTAAGACACTGGTGAATACGTTAAAACCGGAAGAGGACACACATCAGTTACACCATTACCCATATACACTAACTTAGCATGCACAGTTACAATGGAAACTGACAAAACTGTGGTTGGTGAACACTCTTAACAAACACTCTTTTGGTTTTTTTGTGAATCAAGTTATTATATCAAAGCAAAGCCGTAACGAAATTGGCTTCTAATTTTTTACTTTCAATTTCTTTCTTTCAAGTTATAACTATACGAGGTAGGGTCCTTCGGTCTTTCTATGTACAATTGTACATACATAGCTGCCCAATCTCAGTCACGGTTACGTCCATTATTACCGAATTATAAAAAGTGATATTAAAAAAATAAAAACTATTCAGGATCTATGCAATGATATATAAATTGCCAAATATAGTTCACACTATTAGCATGAGAATAAAAAACACAGTAATGATATGAATTTTATCGTGCAATAGGTTCCAGAAGGGTTGGATAAACAAAGGGAACATATACTTGGCATCTACAAGCCCACCAAGTGTATTACTTAGGGCATACTACGAGCAATTTCAAAGAGATTTTTCAATGTGCCTGTAGAGAGGGAAAATTTCCGACCTATCACAAGCTGACACGTCACACTACCAAGACCACAAAATACAGCCAATTACAAAGCGTCACATACTGCTGCTAGGTTTTACTGTTGCTATTCAGAAGCCAACAGAAATTTGCCAAGTGTCATGAAAGAACCAATCATGCATCGGCTCGTGCAAGCGATGACATAAGCAGCCTCGCACGTGTAAGCGATGACCCAAGCAGCCTCGCACGTGTAAGCGATGACCCAAGCAACTTCGCACGTGTAAGCGATGACATAAGCAGACCAATCAGACTGTGACATGTGTCACCAATCAGACTTCGCCACGTGTCGCTCATCCACCCCAAAACTCCTATAAATAGGAGCCTTCCTGAAACATTTAGGAGGGCATCAAGCCATCTGAAGCATAAGCAGCATCAGAGAAGATTCAGAAGTATTGAAACTCTGCTGGAATCAAGCCCTAAAGCCTCCAGGAACTTCAAGAACTTCAAACACAAAATCAAAGAACATTCGAAGCAAAATCATCCAAACTACCTGCCTAGATCTCAAAGTTCACTGGAATCAAGCTCGAAAGCCTCCAGAAATCTCAACAAATCACAAATCAGTGAAGCTCTACGGATTCAAGCCTCTAAAGCACCGAAGAACTTCCGACACAAACCTTCAAATATGAAGAACATTCAAAGAGGAATCATCCAAATCATATTCCTAAATTTCAAAGTTCACTGGAATCAAGCTCAAAAGCCTCCAGAAACCTCAACAAATCACAAATCAGCGAAGCTCTACGGATTCAAGCCTCTAAAGCACCGAAGAACTTCTATCACAAACCTTCGAAGACGAAGAACACGAAGAACACACGAAGAACACGAAGAACGTGAAGAACTAAGGATTTCTAAGAAGCTCATAGCCAGAAATTCATTGTAATTCTGTTTCAACAATCTTCGATCCATCCCTCAACCAAATTGAAGGATATCTTGTGTTCAAGTAAAAATTACATTATTACAACTCTAATCAACAAGTCTTTCAAGGAGATCGAATTAGAGGATCACTCTTTTGTAATCATAGAGAATTGTACCACACAATCATCAATACAAATTCGCACTTGTGAAACTATTTTTACTTGTTTGACTTATTTCGAACCGAGAAATTTAGTCGTCCACATATTCTGGCACGCCCAGTGGGACCTCTCTGCCTCTCATCTCTTTCTCCATCAAAAGAAAAGAAATTCGACATCATCTTACTACCAGCTTCAATGGCCTCTAGCAAGAATGCCCGAAAATCAGTAGTTGATGCTTCCAGTGCTGAGGATTATGTTGGCCCAATCACTCGCAGTCGATCCAAAGCTCTTGATCAACTTCAACCCCAACCAACCGAAGAAAGCCAATCTCCTACTGTCATCTCTCTGGACTTTCTTGCAAATAGGAAAGCTACCACTAAGGATTCATCTGTCTCGAAAGATTTGGAGATCAATAATGAATTATCCCCAACAAAGACCTTTTCTATCAACTCTTCACTCGTGATGAGAAACTTAAGGAACGAAGTACCTTTGACTTATCCTGTTTCATCATTTTCTCCATTATATCTAGAGGTCATGCCTGTGATGATAACTAACACCTCTACCATGGAAGAAAAGATGGCTGAAATGGAACAGAGGATCATCCTTCTCACAAAATCACTTGAAGAAAAGGACGTCAAAATTGCAACCTTAATGAACAAGTTGGAGGTAGAAGATTCGGGTGAATCAAGTCATGGCCTTGAGTGCCCACCTGGCTTCACCTCGAAAGGAGAAAATGCTAGGGTTGATAAGGGAAAAGGAGGTGAAGGCACTTCTCAACACGGACATTCCACCTTAATGGCTTCGATATCTGTCCAACAATTACAGGACATGATAACGAACACCATTCGAGCACAATATGGAGGTTCTTCTACAAGTTCTCTCATATATTCGAAGCCCTATACAAAGCGCATCGATAATATGAGGATGCCAAATGGGTATCAACCCCCCAAGTTCTTGCAATTTGATGGCAAAGGAAACCCTAAGCAACACGTGGCTCACTTTGTAGAAACCTGTGAGAATGTAGGGACTCAAGGAGGCCTCTTTGTAAAGCAGTTTGTTTGTTCACTGAAAGGGAATGCCTTTGATTGGTATACAAACCTAGAACCCGAGTCAATTGATAGTTGGGAACAACTTGAAAGAGAGTTTCTCAACCGATTCTATAGCACACGGTGCACGGTAAGCATGATGGAGCTTACCAATACCAAACAGTGGAAAGATGAGCCCGTCATTGATTATATCAATTGGTGGCGTTCTTTGAGTCTAGATTGCAAGGATAGACTTTCTGAAATATCTGCTGTAGAGATGTGCGTCCAAGGCATGCATTGGGGACTTCTTTAGATCCTTCAAGGGATAAAGTCTCGAACATTTGAGGAGTTAGCAACTCGTGTGCATGACATGGAATTGAGTATCTCTAGCCATGGAAATACAAAACCTCCCGTACCTGAGGAAAGGAAAGAAAGACGGGAAATAAGGAAAAATGACAGGAATTTGAAAAGTAATGTCAAAGACTCAATGAATGTCAACCCTGCCCCAATTAAAATTTCAACAAGAAATGTGAAGACCAACGAGAAGAGGCCCGAGGTAGGCCAACAGCATGAGACGCGACGCTCATCACTTAAGGAATGGGAACAAAAGGTGTATCCTTTCCTAGATGCCGATATGCCAGAAATGCTAGAACAACTGCTTAAGTTGAAATTAATTGAATTGCCAGAATGCAAACGACCGGAAGAGATGGGAAAAGTTGATAAACTAAACTATTGTAAGTATCATCGCATCATAAGCCATCCAATCCAAAAATGCTTTGTTCTTAAAGAACTCATCATGAAGCTCGCCAAGGAAAGGAAAATCGACTTGGATTTTAATGATGTTGCTCAGTCAAACCTTGCAACCTTTGCTTGTGGGTTACCTAGTTGCATGTCTCCAACTACTAAGCAGGGGGCAAATACCACTCTCGTTCAGTTTGGTTCTCTAGAACCTGTTTAAGTTCAGCTCTCACAAAAGGCATCTGATTATAATTCAAATGATGATAAAAGGTCAACAATGGATGAGGAAGAAGGCTGGACGGTGGTTACTCGCAGGAGATGGAAAAAGAGACGTACATTCCCTCTTCATTTGATCACCCAAGAGTTTAGAAAAGCACAAAACCAGATTCAGCCTTGGTCAAGAAGAAGGAGTGATAAAAGGCAAGAAAGATTGGGAACAAAAATGTCTGACGATTCAGTACAAACCCAAAAACTTTGGAATCTCATCACATTGGAAGAATTCTTCCCCAGAAATTGATTTGGACGACCAAATCAATTATTGAACAAGAGCTCACTTGAATATCAAGTATTTTTGAACGACCTTCCAGGGAATGACTTTAATACCATTTTCAAGTCGTTGCCAAACTTCCAAAAACAAATGAGTTATCAAATGGGGCCTGGTATTGGTCCATGTTTGTTCTCAGGAACTCCTGGTTCCTTCTATGGCAGGCTTTTTCCAAGCAAGAGTCTGCATTTTGTCCACTCTTCTTATAGTCTCCAATGGTTATCTCAGGTAACATATTCTTTAAATAGGAAAAAAAGGTTGATGTAATTAATAATATACATAATCATGTGATTGATAAACTACCACTTTATCTAAATGCCAACTGGTGTGATTTTTAACTTTTTAAATGAGAGATAGACTGAAAACAAGGTTCAAATTCAAAGAAATTCGCTTTGATACTAAAAGAAAATTCACATTCCTTATCTTGAATTTTAAGCAAGAAATTCAAACCTCATTATTAATGTGAAGTGATGATTTAATATTTTGTGTAATGATTGCATACAACATCCCTCTATTATTATTATTTTTATTTTTTTAAATACCTCTCATATCAGGTATGAGAGAGATGTTATATGCAACTATTACACCAACTATCACCTCAAAATTTTTTTTTTTTTTAAAGGAATGCTAGAAAGCTTTCATTAAACGGGATTAAAACCCAAAACAGATACATCATCTAGATTTGAGAAGCAATAATAGGGGGAGTATCCTCCACCCAAATAATACAGTCAGATATGTGCTTGGCATATTTGGTCAATTGGTGAGCTGCCATGTTTCCTTCTCTACGAGTGAAGGAAGACTTCCATGCTCTGGGTCCAATCCAAGTCCATCATCTAATTGCTGGAAACTATCACCTCAAATTGAGCAATTATGTAATGAGTAATTTATATTTCAATCATTCAACAATAACCTTAGCATTTAATTTATATTTCAACCAATTGGTATTGCTAAGTTAACAAAGTCATAGTAAGATATGTTTTTGGTAATACACTTTAGCATTTTCCTTTAATCTAACTATGCTTATCAATTGATCTTAAATAACCCTAGCATTCAATTGATCTTACATACAGAAGATAAAGACATAGTTATCCATATTCTTAAGGTCTTTTTTTTTTTTTTTTGAGGGGATTCTTAAGGTTGATTGGTATTGCTAAGTTAACAGAGTCAATTAAGATATGCTTTTGGTAATATACATGTTTTAGCATTTTCTTTCAATATAACTATTCAAAATATATATGCTTAGAGTCTACCTCAATTGACACCTCCTAATATTTACAATAGAGACATTCAGGACTTCAATCACCACTCCCTCATTATTTCTATCGAATTATAAGTAATAAAGAACCATAAAAGATCTGATAATGGTAAATTGCCAAATATAATTCACACTTTACCAGCATGACAATGAAAAATACATTAATAATATGAATTTTATTGTGCTATAGGTTCCGGAAGGGTTGGATAATAATAAAGGGAACATATACATGGCATGTACAAGCCCGCCAGATGTTCTTAGGGCCTACTATGAGCAATATCAAAGAGATTTTTCAATGTTTTTGAAGTGTCGTGCAGAGGAGTTGGTGGCAGGAGGGGGAATGGTATTAACCTTTTTAGGGAGAAGAAGTGAAGATCCATCTAGCAGAGAGTGTTGTTATATTTGGGAGCTTTTGGCAATGGCACTCAATGACATGGTCTCTGAGGTAACATTGGCTACTACAAATTAAACTTTAGGTATTAAGCGTCTGTTTGGATACCGCTTATTATTGAAAACTAAAAACTGAAAACACTGTAGCAAAATAATTTTTTAAATGTGTGAATAGTGCCGTTGGACCCAGTTTTAAAGAAAAATTTGCTAAAATTCATACTTGAGGGTCTAGTGAACAGTGCACAAGACCCACACAAAAAACGCAACCCATTCACAAACGCAAATGCGTTTTGTATCCAAACTAACACTAAATGATGGAAAGTTTCTATTAGTTTCACTTAATTATGATTAGTATACTCCTAATTAATTAATTAATTCCAAAATTTTGATCGCTTAATCCAAATTTTTTAAACTGATGGAAATTTAATAATTGAATGAGATTCTTCTACTTATTTTCAAAAAATATGCTCATAAATAACTTAACTTATGATTAATCTTCTTAAATGCTGACATTATTTGATTGTTAGGTGTTTTTTTTTTTCTTTTGTTTTTCAATCATGTATGTGATATTGTGCATTTAAGATACTTGCCTAGGGTCCCTTGAGGACACTCAAGTGGTGGATTTAATAGACTTAAAAGATGTGTGATAAACCAAGAGTTCTCCTGTTCCATCCATCACACTAACAGTCCATAACGTGCCTAAGGTGTTTCATACGTAGAGAGTAGAGGAGTTTGGTCAATAATTGGACACCACTTGTTTATATGTATGTGTGTGTGTGTGTCCGGTATGGTGTGTTGTTGTTGTACCAACATTTTATTTATTTATTTTTGAATTAGTTCGTGCAATTTTGAAAAATCAAGGGGCTCCAAATATGTTGATGTTGACCTGTAGGAGTTTCTTGATCATGTACTGATATAACAAGTATCTTTGTGCATGCTTCTTATTTTTAGATTTTGATATATTATAATTATATATATAGCAATTCGTACTAGGAAAGAATAATTGTTCTCAAATTTGCATAAAATCTTTTGTTCTAAAACATATGATGTACATTCTAGGGACTCATAGATGAAGACAAAGTGAATTCCTTCAATATCCCTCAATACACACCATCCCCATCAGAAGTGAAAACCGAAGTTTCAAAAGAAGGATATTTTTCAATTGATCACTTGGAGGTTTCTGCAATCAAATGGAATGATTTTGATAATGAATTCAATGCATCTAATGCATTTAGTGACTATGGATACAAAGTTGCAAAGTACATGAGAGCTGTGGCTGAATCCATGCTTGTTAGTCATTTTGGAGATGCAATAATTGATGAAGTTTTTCTTAGGTACAGGAAAATTATTGCTGATCACATTTCTAAAGAGAATTGTCAATTTATCAATGTGACCATTTCTATTACAAAGATAGGATGATTAAGATTTTATATATGGGTGATCGAGAATATAATAATGGTCATTTCATCATATGAATGACTCGTGTGTTTGTGCTTGTCTAATAATGTGGCAAGTCAAGCCCTTGTGTTATTACAAGGGGTTGCCATGTATTATCATTTAGTGCTTTCATATGTAATTAAATTACGTGTATGAAAATTTGGTTTGGATTGTTCCCAGTGACCTTAGTGGCCTACAATTTCTCTTTTTCTCAGCAATTTGGCATGAAGAATATTCAGAACTGCTCGGAAACTTGTGATGAGCATATCAACATGTTCTTTTTTTTTATAACTTTGTTTCAATCTTTTTTTTTTTCTTTATAACTCCGTCAAATATGTTTTTAATCTATTATACTAATATATCCTAATTTTACTTTATAATTTTGTTAATTAGTTTGAATACTCTTCCATTGTTTCCAACAATCTTTAGAAGAGATTTAGCCACTTTTTAATTAATAAACCTCCCATTTAAAATATTAAAAATTTCATGCATTGAGCTCCACTTATTAAGGGTGAATTTAAGCCCATGTGTGAGAGGTGTTTAAGTTTTTTAAAGAATCAGTAATTTGTTAGTTTCAAATATGTTGAAATTTGAGATTTTTGGTGAAAATCACTACAAAAGATGGTCTGAGCATTTGCTTTTTTATTTGGATTCAATTTGTGTGAACTATGTTTTGTTTTCGTTTCTTGACTGTGTACTTGCTTAATATTCCTTAACATGTCTTTTCTACAGTTTCTTTGGATTATGAAAAGGATAATCACATATATTATGGTCATGTTTTGTGTTATCTATCAAATTCTTTATTTGATATCTACCATCTATATCTATATAATATCTAAAAGCTGAACAATAACATTTATTGTTGTCATGTTCATGTTAAACTATATTAGCATTTCGGTCCAATTTAGTTCATTTCGAACCACTTGGGTTCATTTGGTCCACTTTGATCCATTTGATCTATTTATGTCGACTTTGGTTCATTTTGGTCCATTCGGTCCATTTCAATCTACTTTGGTCAATTTCGATCCAATTTGGTTTACTTCGGTCTACTTCGATCCAATTTGGACTAATTGGGCCTTAAATTGATTCTTTTGTAGGTTTGTCTTATCAATTTTAGGCTCAATTTTTTTTTTTTTTTTTTTTTATGAAAAGTATTAAATTTTATTCTATTTTGCCCAAACCCTTTAGTTTTGGGCTAAAAAATACAATTAAAATAGGCATTAGAAATTAGAGATATGGGCCCTAAAAAATCAAGAAAAATGATCAATATTCACAAGATTACCTTAAAATTCAATTTTCAATAACATAGACATTATAACTATATTTGGAAAAAAAAAAATCTACAATTCTACACTTATATAATATCTTAAATTGAATGTAACATGTTAAATGTGTTCTATGGAATGGAGGTGTACATTTAAAAAAAAAAAAAAAAAAAAATTTCTTGGATATGTTCAAATTAGTAAACCGATTGTGGTACATTAAAAAAATTCTTTTTTATAACGTCTTCTCCATTTATATAAAACAATATTTTTTTTTTTTTTGAGAATATATAAAACAATATTATAATTATGTAATTTAAATATTTTTTATTAAATTAAGATTTTCTGTCTCTCTCTCTCTATATATATATATCACTACGTATTGTTGTTGAATGCTAAATATATTATATGTTTCATTACCTAAAACTTATAAAAATAGCACATACTTTTAAATACAAATTTTACATTATATTCTTATAAAATAATTATATCACAGTTATAAAATAATTATAACAAATCAGAAAAAATCCAAATGGATTGAAAAAATAAGCTCACACACACCCTCAGAGCAGCATATGGAAGTCCAATAATAAACAAGGAAAGGGTAAAGAAAACAGAATAACACCAAATTAGCAGGAGCTTGGAGTGGGAGGAAATAAGTCCTTTTTTAACAAGGAGAGGGCGACAAACATGTCCAAAGACTAACCAACATCAATAATAACATGAAAATATAAATAAAAATTGTCACTGGACTCAAGGTTATAGGCAAAGCTTCGGGGGGGAGAAAGAGTGGTGTCAATGGTGTGTGGCTTTGGGAGAAGGTGTTGGCTGGTTTGATTGGGGGTTGTGTGTGGAGGGGCTGAAGGCTATGCGAAAAGGAAAAAATGTTTTACTCTCGTTTGGACAAAAAATAAATATTACACACCTCTTAAAAGTTAAAACTGCATTTTCCTATTCAACCAAAAAAAATTTTTGGTTTGACCAAGATTTTAACAAACACCTAAATATACCAAGGGTCGGTTTGGATGAAGAGAGAGGGAGAGCAAGTGGTCGACCAATTCTATTTTACTCTCATCTACGCCTTCTCTCCCTCAATCTAGACGGGCTCTAAAAGTATTTTTTTTAAACATATTTTTATGACATATCAGATCTAACCTAATTTTATAAACAAAATAACTTATTAAAATAATAGTTTTAAATTGTATTTTTTGTGTGTAACGTGTTCAACCCACCTCCCCCCTCCCCTCCCCTCCCCTCCCCAGAAAGAAACTATAAACGATTTTAATATTTTAAATTTCCAAGAGCATAAGATAGTATAAAATTATTATTCTTCTTTTTTAGTTTTTTTGAGTAGAAAAAAGTATCAAATACAATGGAGTTGGACCCGGCATTACAGGATGACGATATAAAGGTGCTCAAGTTCAGGCCCATTGGAGCTCATTCCTAAGAACTCTCCATTTTCAATCCAACTAATATTCCTCTTTAGTCCAACAGTTGTTCCTTTTCTTTTCTTTTTTCAAGTTTTATTGGGGTGAGTAGGAATATTATATTTGTTGAGAATTAAGAAGAATATATCATTTAAAAATTTGATGTCTGTTAAACCCAGAATTTTGATTTGGGAATAACTAGTGAATAATGACACGAAGATCCAAGCTTTTATCAGTATAGGTAGACACCTACCCAGAGAAAAAAAAAAAATTTGAGGTAGACAAAATAATTACTTCTCTATCTTGGTTTTCAAATTTAGGAAGCTTACCAACTCTAACTGCATGGATGATGACTAATGCCCAACCACAACATCCAATAGGGCAAGATTAGCTAAACTTTCAATTTCAACCTTTGGACCTTTGGACATTTCTCCTACCCCAAGTTTATAATTTCTACCTGATATTTATTTGTTCATCTAATTTCATTTTGGTGCTCATCTTCACATCCATTATATAAACCAATATTCAGGTTTGTCAATGTATTAAACATCAACATAAGAGTTTTTTCTTCACTAGAGTATCACTTTTAAAATGTTTTGAAATTGATGAACTTATGACAACATAGACCTTCTAGATATGCACTAAGTTATGTTGAATAGAAAATAGGCAGTTGTTCAATTCAGGTTTTGATTTGACTTTTGTTAGGTGGAATTGAAACTTTTACATCCTGTTCAATTTTAAGGCTCTTATACTTTAGCTTAAGTGATAAAAATAGGGATAGAGTTGAGGGGGGTCTTAAAGCTCAAATCTTGCCAAGTATAAACTAAGAGGGTGATTGAAGTGATTCTATTTTATTTCACATATGGTTTGAAGCCAAACCTGAAATCAAAGAAGCTTGGTTCATTTGCCATGTCCCATGTATTAAACTTGAATCAGTTTCATTTTAAAATGGAATTTAAATATGCACAGTAATTCTTGTTGTTGATCAATTTAGTCGTTTTTCAGTGCAAAAATTCCCAACATTCACTGGAATTTTTAAATGTCTTGTTTGATGTTTCAATACAACAGTAATTTCCATCTGAAAAATTGAAGCTTGGACTGAACTTGTACTAAAAATCGAGTATTTTGTTTCAAACCTCTGACATTCCAATTCCAAAACGTGAACTTTGATGAAAATAATTCTGTATTTTCTATTAGACTATTCACCAGAACAACTTTTTCTCTGGTTCAATTTTTCTAATGACATAATTTAAAATTTTAGTAACATTAATTTCTTTGTTGATAGTAAAAGACTCTGACAAATGTATCACTCTTCCAAGCTATTCACAGTTGCCAATAAGGACTTCTTGAACCTAAATTTTGGCCAGCTTAATTTGCTACCGATTGATCCACTGTAACGAATACACTTGCTGAAACATTCAAATTTGTCTGAATCTGAACCCGGTTACCGGATACATTCCTCAAGGCATGGTTAGGGAACTCGCTGCTAGTAGCACTTAACGAGTATTGAACATGCCTAATAAGGTTAGGAAAAAGTAGAACATTATTAAAATCCACAACCCATGAGTTTCCTTCCCCATTAGTGGACCCCCTTGCAACAGTGGCCTTTAAATTCATCCCTTTGACATTGTTCCTATCAATCACAACTTGTTTGATATCTTTGAAAGGTCCATTGGATTGGTCCAATTGAACAATTTCAATTCCTTTGTCAGAGCCACCAAACATGTTATCAACAATATTGACCCCATTTGCAACCCCATTTATTGATTTTAGGACAATGTATGCATCACCAAGGAAAAAGCAATTAGAGATATCAAGTTGCACAGGGTCTTCAGCCACTATACCAGTGTAATCCAAATAAGAATTCACAATCCGGGTTTGTGTCAAACCGGGCAATTTCAGATAAATCCCAGTGCCACCAAAGCCAGTGGCCTTATTGTAGCAATGTACCCCAGTGAGTATGTTGGCTTGACCTGAAATTATTATTCCTATAGCGGCTGAAAAAATTACCACATCTGTGACAGCATTATCATTGCCCATTAGGGTTATTGCAGTACCAGAGAAGTTCCTTTCGCCTTGATCACCACCGGCAGTGATGTGTTGGCCGAGAAAGGAGTTTCGTATGTAGGTCTCATGGCCACTTTGGACTAAAATCCCATTAGTAGTGAAATGGACAATGTAACAGTTGTCTATGCTAGTTCTAAGTGAATTTATGACTGCAATGCCTCCACCCCTGTAGTTTGAATCTAACATGAGGTCTTTGAGGGTTATGTACTCATAATTGTAGGATGATGATGAGGATAGCTGTGCATCCATCGAGCTCTTTCCGTTCACTTCATTCTTGCTATTCGATGAAGATGACAAGTCAATCAGATACCCATCAGTTGGAAAATCATCCGAGGCACGTAGTGTTCCTCCATGTATCTGTTTCATCAAATACCAAATTAACACAGCATCATTAAAGTGTAGGATAAAATAAGCCTTCAATTCTTAGTATTCATATAATTTATAGCTAAGGAATGTTTTGGTGTCTCATAAAAAAGCAATCTCTTTTTTGGTTTTGTACATATAATATGGATTTGGTGCATTTTACTTTACATAGATCCAAAACTTTTAGATTGAACCATCCAAAAGACAAGTTTATTGCGATTCAGTCAAAATCATATAGCAATATTTTCCTTTAGATTAAAGAAAAGTATTTCCAAAAGCTGCCTAAAGGAGAATTAGTCACGGAATATGTGTGATCAAAAAATCCTTTCATAACTTCAGTTAGAACCTAAGAAGAATGAGAGTTTATTCTCTCTCTCTCTTTGTTTTTTTTATCTAAAGTCAAGTATTCTAAGTCATGTTAGACCAACCGTTTAAAACATAAACAATTTGCACTTTGTAGGCTTAACTGATCGAGACCGCAGGAACATAAAGACCTCTGTGTCAAACAAGGCACTTGGTCTTGCCACATAGGCCTATGGTAATGTGACAAGTGGTACCTACCACTTTTATGGAGGACCTTGTTAGATATTATTGGTACACAAAAGTATATAAAATTATCTTTTTATACGAGAAAATCAAAGCTTAATTAGGACAAAGTTAAGTAGTTTATAGTATACGTTTGTGCGAATCTATACCATGAAGTTTCCCAAGCCGGTGGCCGGCAATCTTAGTGGTCGGCTAATAAGGTAATTGCCACCTTCAAGACTAAGCTGTACACCACCAAGATTCTGTATTCCCTCTATCAATGACCCTTCACTTGGACCTTGAACTGCATCTGATATTGCTTTAAGGATTGCTTCTGTGCTGTCCATTTTCCCTGTTGGATCTGCACCGTATGATGTCACATGATACACACGTGAACTTGATACAACCTGCTCCACCATCATCACAAGCAAGAATGTTAGTCAGGACTATGAAATATTTAGCCAAGAAATGACAGAATTAATAATGTCATGTGAAATTAATAGACCAGGCTAAAGTCACTTTTTGTTTCACCTTTTAACAAATAAGCTTGTCAAATCGCGCATATGTAAAATTTAAATATTGATGAACAAACTATATCAACCAAGAAAGAACCAAAATTAGCTGAGAGTTTTAAGAGAAACGTAAGTATCGGTACCGGTGGTTGCTGAGCAGCACTAGGAGAGGGTGAGATTGATGGTGAAAGAGCAATCGAGTCATGCCGGACAAAGGAGGCCTTGAAGCCTTGCATTTTGCGCATTTGGTCATGATAATGACCAGCAGAAAATTGACCCACCTGAGGTTGCTCTCCATAGACATGAATTAACAAGAAACTAAAACTAGCCAATCCCATAAACATGGACCATAGCAGAGCTTTTCTTGCCATTGTTGCTCCCTGCTCCTTCTCTCCTATATATGTTAAAGACGAGAGGTTGAGAGAAAACCTCACCTCTTTATATATGCGTGAGAGAGATAGAAAAGAGAGGGACTTGTGGGACATGGAAAGAGAGCCTATAACTAAGATTTGATAGAAAAATGGTTAGAAAATTATTCATATTAGATCATACACATGACACCTACATTTTGGCTCTCTTTTTATATGTATGTTTATTTTTTATACGTGATAAATGAGAATTGCCTTGCCGCATAGGATTTTGATTCTTTCTCTTCCCTGACAGAAAAGTAAGCTGTTACCAACCTCTTACTTTAGGGACCATGACACGTTTGACATTGTGTAGAAGGTTCATTCACACAGGATCTGTTTATGTGAATTTGTACAATATTATAGTTAGATGGGGTTCCACGTACCGTATTGTAGATTTCCCAAATATATAATCGTTTTTATTTATTTATTTTGGGATGAACCAATCTATTTTAGTTGGTTAACTGGTAGGTGATGATCTGATGATGGTTGTTCCCTAATGGAAATATGATAGCTTATAAATCAAGGATTCTTCATGTGGGCAGTTAGAGTGGTTTGTCACTTATTATATTGAAATAAAAGTGTGTGTATATATATATAATTATTGAAATTTTTTTTTTTTTTTTGAATGCATCACTCTAAATAAAAAAGAATATTAAATGGGAGACAATTTGAGGCTCATGTAAAAAATTTTCAATGGGCATTTATTTTATTTAAATATCACTTAAATAATACTTAGTATATTAAGCATCAATTTAGTTAATGTTCTATATTATTATTTTTATTTAAAAATCCATTATTCTCATGGTCTAATACAACTAATTCACTAGAGTGATACTAGTAATACTACTACCTTTACTGCATAAGCCTTACAACTAACGTGTTACAAGTAGAAAAAATTGATTCAAACATTCATTTATTATATTATTTAAGTGGTACCAATCATATTTTTGCTACATTAGTTTATAATTTTTTTTTTGTAGTAAATTTTGCCATAACTTCAATATTTTTCATTTACTTAATGGTGATTTGGTTAGATTACTATTAATCTTTTTCTTTTTCTTTTTCTTTTTTTGTGGAAAATGATAAAGTTACTATAAAGAACTTAGAACCTGATTTGGAAAATAATGTGATTGGTGACACTTCTACAACTACAATAATAAATGAATAACAATTTATAAGATCTATGTAATAAAATTTGTAGTATTTCTATGACCATTCAATTTTTTTGGGCCTTAAAAATGGAGAAAAAAATGTACAACTTATTTTTAATTTTTTTATGGATTATGCTAACGAGTGCCCTTAGGGCACTAGTTAATAATCCATTTTAGGAAAATTTTGATACCACTTTTATGGGAAATGAAAAAAGCTGTCAAAATATTAATTACTTTTTTTTCATTTCCCATAAAAACTTTCTTTAAATGAATTATTAATCGGTGCGCTAAGAGCACTCGTTAGCATTTCCTTTCTTTTATACATATATATATATATATATATATATATATATATATATATATATAAATTAAAAAAAAAAAATCACTAATTCTACCTTGTTCTCTATTAGGGGCCCTAGGCCTAAGGCTGGCCTTGCCAATAAGTCTACCCCTTCACTTGTGAGCCATCTAATGTCCCCCTTGAACGCAAATTGCCATTACTCAAAAATGCATAGAGCTAAACATGAGAGTTTTTCCCGATCTACTTAGTGAGCCTCGTTAATGAACACTTTCCTTGTATAACCGTTGGATCTAATACCACTTCCTAGGATTTTGGGGTTATGAGAGCTGAACATTAACACCATAATGAGTCTCTTTGTGAGGGTTTCATAAAACATATTAAGACATTATTTAACTCAAAAAAGTTTAAGTTACAGATTTGGACCGAATTATGTTATATTAACAACTTCCACATGATTTGGGAGGAATAGGCCATGTGTTCAAATTCTCAGAGAAGACAAGATTGGTTTACCCAGGATTATTACTTGTCCTAGTGATGCTCTTAATTGCCCGGTGGGTCTAAATTTACTTTATAACTGAACCTAGTTGGGGGGCACTCATGATCCCCTGTACTAGAGGATTCATATATGAATGGACAAGCATTGCACAACAAATGTGTTTCACTCGTGCAATCTAGCCTAATTAGTGGCCAGCTTAATTAAGTTGAACATAAAATTGAGACATCGATAAATATATTAAGAAAACTATAACTAATTTTCATTTTGGTTCAAGAAATTAAAAAAGGTAGGGGGACCTATACCAACTAAAAAACCAATGTTTGAGAAACCTAAATGGTAAAAGAACTATAAACACTGTCTCATGAGTTTAGCCATAACCTAATCTTAGGTCCACCTAGTTCCCTATAACATCAGTTAGCGGGCATTGGCATTCTGGGTGAACCAATATCATAACCTCAAAGCTTAGAACTTGAGCCACTAATCCCAACCAAACCTACTGTGAATCACTCAACCTATGTGGTTAATAAGAAAAGGTACAGGAATGGCCAGTGTTTTTCCTCGTGCAGATCATATTTCAAGGGGAACTTGATGAGCCGATCCACCTAAGCCTATCTCCTAGACGGAGGATTATCTAGTAAATCACTTTGTGTAATACAGTTATAGGCTATGATTATGTCTTTACTTGTTTAATTATAGAGTTGAATTTGTTATGTAATTAATTTGGGAATTCGTAGATGAAATTGTTTGTTTTCATTTGTATGATCTTTAGTGAAGAAAATTCAACATCATCTAAGGTTGAATTTTGAAAGTAACATGAGATAGTTATTTTGAGAAAACATGCTAAAAGTTTGATCACTTGATGTAAATAATAGCATAATACTCTACGACAGACAAAAAAAACTCATGGCATTGGGTTATGGCATGCAATCACGGGTTAAGATCCAACACAGCTGTGTCCAAGCACAATTGTACCGTTCACACCTTTGTTGTCGAATATGGATCAAATCACATCCATTTTAGTTGGTCGGGGTCCATATTTTGTCACTTACTACAATCAAATTGCATCATCAAAATCGAAATATCGTGCAAATTAGGTGACTTACATATCCCAACTCCCAAACGTTAAAATTGCTTTTTCTGACACTATTTTTTTGCTCCATTTGTAACTCTTTAATAGAATCAATGAGTTTTGTCAAAGAAAACTTGTTACTTTACAAGATGATGAGAGTTTGAATTTTCTGTTGTAATTGTCGCGTTATAAAGAAAAAAAATATTTATTCATAAGTTTAGGGACAAACTTGTAGGACAATTATTTTCAAGAGTGGCTTAGGTCTAGTGCGATCTGTGTACAGGACCCAATAGGATGCTAACACAGCAATTTTTGAATGCATGAAAGCTTACTATCAGGTTTAGTGCACAGGACATTGGACCCAAGCTAAACCCATTATTTTCAAACCTCATTACCATAGTTGTCAGTATTATACGATAAGCAATATGTATCGTACGATACGTATCGTTTCGTATGTAAAAAGTTCTATATCATATCGGCGTATCGTAAGTGCTCATGAATCGTACGATACAATGTGTGTATCATATGAATCGCATCGTATAGTAAAATCGTACGTATCCTACAATACATAGACAAATGCTATAAAATAAGATTTTTTGTTAAAATTTGTACTTTTATTTGGATCTTACAAGTTGTTAGACTTGTTTTAAACACAAAATTATTAAGTTACTTAATTTAACTTAATAAAATAACATATTCATAAGTTTTTTTTCCCTTTCTTTCTTCTACAAAATTTGGACTGCACAGTACACACTTACACTTCACTTTAATATTTACAAATTTATTTTCTATATCATGAATAAGATATTAATTGAAAATATAGTTATTTTTATTTTTTTTTCACTATTGTTATAAGTCCAAGAAACTAGAATGCCAAGAAGATTTTTTTTTTTAATTATTAAAATAAAAAGAATAAGAAGAGATAGTAAATGTTAATGACGATGAAGAAACTTTTAATGAAGAAATAAATTTGCAAAATGATAAAAATGACAATAGTATTAACTTAGATGAGGTTGATTAGTCAATGTGATGAATATGATGAAAATAAATTAATTTTTGGGTCATTTGTTATATATTATCACTTTTGAATTTAAGCAATTTGAATGTGTATGTTATAAACACGTGCTAGTTTAATTTATTTAGTTAGCTTGTTAAATATTATTATATAAGTGATGAATAAATTAGTCATTAGCTAAATATATTCAAAATTTATAATGTATATACCCTTTATATATGTGTAACTATAATTTTTTATAAATTTTATTAAGTGTTTGTGTATCTTACAATACACGATACAATACGATACACGATACGAAAAAATAAAGAATCGATTCACGATATGATTCACGTTTTGACAACTATGCTCATGACATTACATGTTGTAATAATAAAGGTGGTGTTAGAAAGACGGCAAGAAATTCACAACTTATAATATGGTGCTAAAAGTGAAGTGACCATGAGTCAAATTTTAAAATTAAGGTTGCATTAAATGATTTTGACGGAAAATGTTTTTAGATGTAAACATTTTTCAGGGAAATTCCTTTTCTTATAAGACAAAGAAGTAAATATCAAAATGTCCTAAAAACTTCCAAAAATGACCAAATTACACCAAAAACTACTATTATAACAAGGAGAAAACTTAGGTACAATACCTTAAGTGCCGTGCCTTAGGTTCTCCTCTTAAGATTCAGCCATGTGACTACTTAACTAAAAAATATACTTCCATTCCATGAGAAAAAATCAACATGATAGAAACTTAAAAAGAGAACCTAAAGAATAGCACCTAAGTACTGTACCTAAGTCTTGCTCTTATAACAATATCCTTAGAATCACAAAATTCTGTGTGTATTCTGTCCAAAAAAAAAAAAAAAAATCTGTGTACATATCTTTTAATTTTTGTTTGGAAATGCCCCTTTAAAAATTTACAAATTGAGCCTAACAATATCAATGTCAATATTCTAACTGCACTGATTAAAGACACTTAATAAGCAATAAATATTTTAAATTGCCCATTTCTCAAATAGGTATGCAGGAGTGATAATTATTAGATGTATAATAAATAAATTACTAATAACTTCATGCGGAAACATGATACAAAATTAATTCAAATGAGAAAGACTTAGGTATAGTGCTTAAGTGCTGTTCCTTAGGTTTCACCTTTAAAATTCTACCATGTGGATTTTTTTTTATGGGATAAAAGTGTATTTTTTTAGTTAAGTAGCCACATGACTGAATCTTAAGAAGGGAATATAAGGAACAACACATAAGATTCTGTCATATGGATTTTTTTTTATGGGATAAAAGTGTATTTTTTAGTTAAGTAGGCGCATAGCTGAATCTTAAGATGGAAATGTCAGAAACAACACATAAAGTACTGTACCTAAGTTTTGTCAAATTCAAATTATTCTTAAAATTGATCATTTGTCACTGTAATAATAGACTTTTAAATGAGGAGGTTATGAGATTTATGCTTGTTTGTGCCTGCCTTAATTGATAGTGTAGGGTAAGCATGCCTCAATTTGCTGCATCTTGAAGAAATATGCCAACTCTTTAATAATAATAATTAATAGCCTTTTAAATGTTTTCTTACAGAGCAGCTGGATATTTAAGATCCATGCATTTGCATTAAGATCAAGTCAGTAAAATACCAGTATAGGCCATAATGACCATATAAATCACTCTTAACCACCCAATTAATGCATGCATACGTATTAGGTCCATTTGTACTGCCAAATTGGTTGGCTCTGATCAGTCAAACTTCATCTTAATGGCACTTGAATTAAGGATTAGAACAAATAGGAAAATGCTAACGAGTGATAATAATATGTTGTATTTAAATGATTTTATTTTCTTTTAGCTTTCAATATGTGGGGATTCACTAAGCTCAATTGATAAGTCTCAGTTTGAATTTTGCCTAAACCTATACCCTAAATATAATATAGTATATCTCTATAAAATACTAATGGCATTTGACCTAAAGGTCATTTACTCCTAATTTAATGCTTTATCTCGCAAAATTCAAAGTTTGTATGGAATTGCTACCCACCTAGGGCAAAGTAAAAAGTCCAACAGTTTCTATCGTGGAGTTCAAAAAAACAAAAAACAAAAAGTCCAACAGTTGGACACAAATTTTAGAATGAAACAAATTCCATAAACCATAACATACTTTTCTTTTTTTAATAATTCAATAATTTTCTTTTCTTTTCTTTGTTAATAATTCAATAATTACAATGTAACAGGAGGATTTGAACTTTGTTAAAAATAACAAGAGGTGCTAGTTGAGTTATAAAACTTTTAGAACCAGATTAGTTTTTTTAATTTTTCAACAAAAAAAAAAGATTAGTTTTTTTAATGTTTATAAAAAAAAATGGTTTCAAAATGATTGGTTTTCTTTTCTTTTTTTTTTGAAATTTTTTTGGAACTTTTTGTTTTTTGATATAGAATATTCATGTCCATAAAATTATTTGAACTATTTTTTTCTTTATACATTTATTTTTATTTATCAAATATGAATTCGGAAAATCAACTATGGCAATAAGAAAAGTAGAGGCCAAAGATGGCACAGTGGTTTAGGGTTTGATAAATGTGTTAGGTAATAAGGTTTTTGATGCGAAAGTATAGCTAGTAGGTTCCAATCCTAAATTCTTCACTCAAAAAAAAATACAATATATATATATATATATATATATATATATATATAGGGTACGGCTTGTGTTTAGTGAAAGTTATCACTGAACACGTTGGATTGTAGACACGTGTCCGCTCTTGGACACGTGTCCGAATCCTGACATGTCCAGTGATAACTTCCACTGGACACAAGCCCTTCCCATATATATATATATATATATATATATCAAAACCTAAATTCGAGGATTCAATTAATTTCCAAGAAAGATTAAGGCTAAAAAAATAAATAAAAAGAAGTGTTCCTATTGCACATATTAGACTGTGACTACAAAAACAATTGTATCATTATTTTCGTGAAGAACTAGTCACCAAATGAGGAATGGAGATCTATAGAGCAAACGTATGCAAAAGCTACTACCAGATTTGTAGAGTTGCACCGCTACACGTTTAAAATCGGAGAAAGGATAGTGATAGGAACTAAAGAGACAATACAACCTTTGTCATAGATTATCCATTATGTGAACATTTGGATACAGCTAAAATGATTTTTCAGCTGAGTCCAACGTCTGGCTGTGGGTCTCGTGCACTGTTCACGAAACCCACAAACCTCTTTTTTTAGCAAAACTTTCGTTAAAAACAAGTCTCATGGCACTATTCACACATTTAAAAATTATTTTGCTACAGTATTTTAAGTTTTAAGTTTTCAGCAATAAGCGGTATCCAAACAAACTCTATCTCACAAGTTTTTATTCTTAGCAAAAAAAAAAAAATGCAGGTAGAAAATAGTATATTTAATAATTATTTAAATAATTTGATTGTGAAATTTGAATAAAGAAAAAGTTAAAGTTAATAAATTTTATAAGGACATTGGTTTATTCTTCTAAACACACAACAAAATGTCCTAAATATTTTCAAAATAAGTGAGGGGTCAACTCACTGTTAGTCAAAATGAAATTAAATACAATTTTATAGGAAATAATCACAATTGAAAATAAGAATATTATGAAAAATGTTGCAAAATTTTATTGTCTCCCTAAACTTTCTTCTCACATTTTACACCACAAAAAGCCAATTACATGTGGTTTGGGGGCATAAATTAAACATTTGTTCTCTCAAGCTAGTTATTTCGTTGCGTATCATCTACAAACTACAATATGAAGAAGAAAAGATTTATGTATTGTGGAAATCTAAGGGAGTGTTTGTTTAGAGGTGAAATAAGGTGGATGAAAAATTTTAGAGGAAAAATAAAGAAGGAAAACTTTTTAAAGAGTGTTTGGTTGGGAGGAGTAGAGGAAAAAAATGCGGTGGGACCCGGGCATTTTTTTCCCAAACCAACCAAAATGTGAAGAAAATTGAAAAAGAGTGTGTGCTTTGTTATATTAACAAAAATGTTCTAGGCAACATTGGCTCTTTTTTTTCTTTTCTTTTTTTTAATTTTTTATCTTTTGCTTTCATGGGACACTTTGCCCCCTTTTTTTGGGGTAAAGTTGGCTCTTCCTTTTTTTTTTTTTTTTTTTTTTTGGGCAAACGTTGGCTCTTTTTTTTCTTTTTCTTTCCTTGGGATATTTGCTTCTTCTTCTTTTCTTTTTTTTTCTTTTGATTTCCTAGGGCATGGGGTGACAGTGATTTGTTTTGTTTTTATTCTTGTTTAATTAGATGTGATTTTTTTTTTCTTGACATGATTTTTATTTTTTAATAAATTTGAGTGATTTTTATTTATTTATTTATTTTGCTTGTTTGTCACTTTTTGTTTTAACTGGGCATTATTTTTTAACAAGGGTATGTGAGTAAATTTCTATATACAAACTCATTTTTTTCCTTCTATCCACTTTTCTACTTCCAACCAAACAAAAATAATGGAAATTAAAATCTTTTCTATCCTCCTACTTTTCCATCCTCCCATCATCTTCTATATTCTCACTTTTCCACCACTCCAACCAAATAGACCCTAAGCCAAACTACAAGTAGCATTTCATAAGGTTGTACTCAAAAGTCTATTTATGATGCACACTTATTGTATGAAAGGATTTAGCTTACCTCTAGTACTTTTTTAACTAAAGGTTTCCTTTTGTTTTAAATACACAATGATAAGTGGTAATGAGTTTTAATCTCCACATTTTATTTAGTTAGTAGGTGATGTGGCAATTTCTCATTAAAATATAAGGAAATTCTAATTAAAAAAGTACTGAAAGTACAAGTCTGTTTGAGATCCATTTATTTTGCTGAATAGTACCAAAAAATGCAGTGGGGCCCATAAAGTAGCAAAAATAAGCTAAATAGTAAAATAAGTTAACAAAAATAATCTTTGTTAAACAGACACATAAGCCAAACTCTATATGAAACTTAATACGCTATATGCATGACCTTAAAGCAGTAGTGTTTTTATCGGTCATTGTCTCCCAATTTGTACAGCTGAATTTGTTAGAACATCAATTCGTAGAACCCTGACTATGGCCTTTTTTGCCAACTAGCTTTTGGTGTTCATGGCCCTTTTTGGATAATGAAGATGGGAGGAGATAAAAAGTATAATAAAAATAGAATAAATTGTATGTTTGTTTAGTCCATTAATTGATTTTGGCCCTTCGAATATAAAAGTTTGGATTTGGTTCTTAAAATTTCATAAGGAAAATAATTTCATCCTTAAAATTTGTAGCAAGTTTAATTTTTCCCCTTATAAATATTGCTTCAATTTTGGTCCATTCAATATAGGTTGGTTAGATTCTTGTCTCTTAAATTGTGATTGGATCGATTTCATCCCTCAATTGGGTGTTTCAGGCTTTCAGCATCACGTTAGTTAGGTAAACAGGGGACCAAATTAATCCATTTTTCAATTTTCAGTAACCAAAATAAAACGTTTTAAAATTAAATTATCAAAATTGAACACACAACATACTAAAATGCAATTTACCCGTAAACATAAGTACAATAAAGTCGCCATTTTCACTACTGCCCTCTCTCTTCTCCAAAAATAATTATTAGCATAATTCTAACTTGAATACCTTTTAAACTTCAGTCTTTGCTTTACTCATAAACCAGATCTTATTCAATCAATTATTTTTATAAAAAAAATTTAAAAAAACTTGTGTTCATGAGAAAATTTATATACTTTATACTTTATAAAGTGTAACATAGAAGAATAGTTACAAAAAAGGACCAGTTAAATTACATTTGAGAAATATTTTTTATTCTCAAAAAAAAAAAAAAAAAAAAAAAATTTGAGAATCTTCATAATCATTTTATAAACCCAATATTAATTGACCTAGTAAAGAACTAATATGGAACTCGCTAGTTCTTGGTTTACTTTAGAGTAAATGGGTTAGATCAAGGTCACGTTTGGGAACTTGGATTTAGATTTTTAATTAATAGATTTGAAATACTTTGATTTTAAATCTACAGATTTTAGAAGTTATTTCAAATTTAAGCATTTTAAAGATTTAAAATCTTTGGTGGATTTTTCAAATCTAAATTCTTTACTTTTTTAAACTTTCCAAACATCTTATTTAAATTTTAATCACTCAAATTTAAATGCCCAAATCATGTCATCCAAACATGTTACAAAGGTATTGTTCATGCCCACTAAACAGTTGAGCTTGTAATGTTGTTGGGCTCTCGTAGGTGGATACCTAATTGGCCCATTTTATGTAGCAAAAGTTCAGGAGTTGTGAAGCCCACCTCGTGAAGTAAAAACAAAGATCGGTTATAGACCCAATTCATGAGACAAAAGAGTACAGAAGCCATTAGCCCAATCTGTGAAGTAGTAGAAAATATGGGTCACAAGCCTCATATCATGAACTAAAGTCTGGGTTTTTCATAAAACCCAGATCGTGAGATAAAATTCATGGATTGGAAAGGTTCAATTCGTCAAGTGATACAGTTGGGCTTTTGGGTTCCATAAGAGGCTTGATGCAGGCAAAGAATTTGGGTAAAAAATCTCAACCTGTGTGGTCAAGTATTAACGAAATTGTTTAGGCTCTTGGACTTTGAATAGGTTTAGCCCAATACCAAACCTTGTAGTATAGTTCTTGAGTTGTCATTTGGTTGAAGAATAGGAATAAGAACCCACCATATGGCAGGGAACAAAATTGAGACCTCAACATATGGTTGGCCCAGTGGGTTCTAGTAGGAATAAGAACCCATCAACTGTTATAGTTTTTGTTAGGTAGGTTAATAAAATATTTGAAATTCAAATTCTGCTTACACCAAAAATTATATTGGTGTTTTAATCAGATGATAATAAGAGTAATTATCATAAAGTGGACATCACAGATTTATTATTATTATTATTTTAGTATGAGTATAAGTTTAAATTCTACCATATTTAAAAAATAAAAATAAGGTTGATCCAATCTCAAAACATGGCATTTTTAATATGCTAAGTTAGTATGTTTTGTAACATGGCCTTCCCTACAAGGCCTCGTATATTTGATTTCCACGGCAATCCTTTTCCAACATTTCTTTGTTTAAATTGATTTTCTCAGATAATGATGTTTGGTTGGAATTCCATAGTTTTTTTTTTTTTTTTTCATAATTGAATTTCCTTAATTTGCACATGAATATACGAAAATAATATAATTTTATAGTAGATTTGTCAAAATTCACATCTAATTAAAAACTATATATTGAGTAGTCATTAATTGCTTAAAATTTCACCAAATGTGCCTTGCATGAACCTCTCTCTCTCTCTCTCTCTCTCTCTCTCTCTCTCTCTATATATATATATATATATATATATATTTATTTATATATTTCTTTATATGCTTGAAAGAGTTTAAGAGGAATGTCTAACCTAAAGTATATATGCTTGGATACGTATTTAAAAAATAAAAAATCAACCCTTATTTGTATACTTTAAAAAAAAAAAAAAAAAATTTGTAGATTCACACTCTTTTTTATCACAACTATGATGCGGTAGGTTGTGAGTGGGGTGTAAAAGTAATGGGTCATTATAAAAATGATAGACAATCAATCATAATCTACCATATTTAATAAATATAAAAAATGGTGCGGTAAAGGTCATGGTCCTAAAATTATTCTATTAAAAATTGATAAAAATACAGTTGTGTCTAGCTAGGGGGGAAATAATGTAACTTTAAAAACAGCTTCTTCTTCTTTTTTAGATCGGAAAATAAAGCCTAAAAGTCAGTGTTGTGAAACTGATGTAAAAATATTTTTGTGACCTTACAAGAACTCTAAAAGTAATGACTTGTAACAACCCCCCACCCCATCCCAAAACTGGAAAGTTTCATTTTCAGGTGCTAAATTTAGCTGTTTCAATTGTTAAAGGGCCGATTTTACTCAAACTTTCTTTTATTTTATTTTTTATTTTTTTATTTTTTGCAGCTGAGTATTTTTCAAAGTTTCATTGAATTTATTTTCAAAATTTTATTTCCATCCTAAGGTCCTACAATGTATGATTTACCAATATATAAACTAGAAATCGTGGGTTCCAGTTAGCTCAATTAATAAAGTCTCTGATAGTTGTACAAGAGATTTGAGGTTCAATCCCTGTCTACACCAAAAAATTATTAGTGTATTGATCTGATGATAAAGAACTATCATTAGGAGCGGACAACATAAGTTGAAAATCTCTCTCTCTCTCTCTCAAAAAAAAAAAAAAAAACAGAGATAAAGTTATTGTTTAATTTAAAACTCTTCATTGTAAGATGCACAACGATAAAGGAATGTTTAAGCTAAAACTTTCAAAGTATCCAGTTCTCAAGGGGAAAAAAAAAATCAAAGTATCCTTTTAAACTTTTAAATTAGTCGAGTAGCTTAACCTTTGGCTATAAGTTTATATGCAATCACAGTATTTTATCCTCCAACATTTTCAACTGTATGTTTAATAATTATCTTTTATATATACACTTTCTAATTATAGAAGATGTAAACCAAATTTTTTATTTTATTTTATTTTTTCTTTTTAGAGAATGACTATATGTTTTAGTTGCTAGCGATATGATTCTACTTGGTAGACGTGAAAGGCTCAATTTATTTTTTTAATAAGGTTTGGGCAATTCCCGTTTCAAGATTTTTGGCACAATGTGGGTTCCAGTTAGTTCAACTGGTAAAGTCTCTAATGGTTGAATAAGAGATCTAGAGTTCAATTCCCACCTACACCAAAAACCAATTGGTGTCTTAGTCTGATGATAAAGAGCTATCATTAGAAGTGGACGTCATATGTTGAAACTCTCTAAAAAAAATTCTTGGCACTATGAAATTAATATATATATATATATATATATTCTTGGCATACTGTTCACAATCTTACATATATATATATATATATATACAAGCAATTCATATAGCATCTTTCATGCCAAAGCAAATGCAATAGAAGAAACAATCCAATTTATAAATTGTTGTCCTCTTCCAATTTTTTCATTCTTTTATGTGGTGCATTAATTTTCTCTCTTAATAACTCAATCTTAGTGGAGAGGTCCATATATGTTGTTCACATGGACAACACCCCTATGCCCAAGGTAGTTAGTAGCTGTTAGTGTATAGCTTAGACTAGATTAGCCCATTGGGCTGAGCCTGTATTTGTAGTTTACTCATATTACTTGTACTGCACACATACCTAGCTTATATAAAACTCTCTATTGTACATTATTATTTACACAAAATATACAAACTATTTAGTCTTTTTCTCTCACTTTATATTGTTAACATGGTATCAGAGTCATTGCTCTGATCTAGTGGTATTTTTCGGCGTTCTTCCATTGCCCTTGCCTTCACTGGTAGCCACAGTCAGAAGCGTGTCACCGCCGTCACACCCAACCACTATCTCTCGGATTTAGTCTATTCATCAATCAAATCGTCAAACCATAGTCACAACGTGATAGATCAGACTTCTTCGATCAAAACCCAGCCAGAAATAGTCCCAACAGAGCTCACACGAGCCCTCACATGCCGCCCTAAGTTCCCGCCTGTCAAAAATACACCGCACGCGCTCTCACGTGCCGCTGAGATCCTCACACGCCTCAAGCCCCTGACAAGCCGCCACCACGCGCCTCCAGTCGCTCCATGTGCTACACGCGCTCAACACCTCTAAGTGCCATGTCAGCCTTTGGAATATAATGCAAAGCTCACACCCTTGGATGGTGAACCTATATCCGATGCTACTAGCTATCGTCAGTTGGTACTTGGTTGGTAGTCTAATCTATCTCACTGTTACTTGTCCAGATATTTCACATGCCATGGGTATGGTTATTAAGTTCATGGATACCCCTCGTTTTGTCCACTATGCTGCTGTTCTTTAGATTCTCCGATATATCAAGGGCAAATTTTATTATGGTCTCCACTACTCCACTACATCTATTCAGATGCGGATTGGGCAAGTGATCCGACTGATTGATGCTCTATCACAAGTTTCTGTTTCCTGTTGGGTACTTCTTTTGTCTTGTGGCATAGCAAGAAGCAAGATGTAGTTTCCCGTTCTAGTACTGAGGCTAAGTATCGTGCCCTTGCTGACGCCACCTGCGAGCTTGTCTGGCTTCACTGGCTCTTAGCTGACATGGATGCACCATAGCCCACTGCCACTCCTCTTTATTGTGACAATCGTAGTGCTATCTACATTACTCATAATGATGTCTTCCATGAACGCACCAAGCACATTAAGATCGACTGCCACATCACTCACCAACATCTCAAGAAAGGCAATCTCAAGTTATTCTCCATCTCCTTTGTTGACCAGCCTGCTGATATCTTCACCAAGACTCACTCGCCTTGTCGTTTTCGAGATCTTATATCCGAACTTCAGTTAGCTTCCTCCTTGTCACCTCGAGATTAAAGGGGGACGTTAGTGTATAATTTAGACTAGATTAGCCCATTGGGCTTAACTTGTACTTGTAGTTTACTCATATTACTTGCACTACACACATACCTAACCTATATAAGACCCTCTATTTTACATTATTATTTACACAAAATATACAGACTATTCTGTCTTTCTCTCTCACTTTATATTGTTAACAGTAGCCATCACCATTGGTATTCCTCCATTATTGATTCCTTCATCCTTCAAACTTTCCAAACTTTGTATCACTAGATAACAGTCAATCCTCACCATTGCTTTAATATACTTATAATAATGTTTTTTTTTTCATGGTTTTAGTGCTATACTATCCCAAAATGAATTAGAGATTTTGAAAAAGTTTGAAGGCTTTGTCTTAGCTATATTGTGATGACACTATTACACTTGCTTACCACACTCACATCCCTGAATTCCTCTCCCTAGCTTCATGCTCCCCTTGGTCTATGGCCAACTGCAAATTATGAAAAAGATGTTTTCATTGGTATTATATATTCTGGCTTATGGTCAAAAAGTCCAAGCTTCAAAGATGATGGCATGAATACTACTGCAGCTCCAACAAAGTGGAAATTGGATCATGCCAATTTCCAAAGTGAACAAGCTTTTAATTCCACTTCATATAATTGCCTCACAAAAAAATATTGAAAGTCTGCAGAATTTCGACATATAGAGTGGAACTTTAATTGTGTTTATAAGGGTTTCATGGATTGCATGAATGGCAGATGTGATTTTAAGGATGAATCGGCTTTTGACATTATAGATTGCGCAGTTGCCTATGAAAAAAAAATCCGTATTATATTAGTTATGCAGATTGTTTGTTTCATTGTTACATAAAGCATGTCAATATGCACTAAAATGCAATTTATACACAGAATCATAGGGCTACATCCAATTTTATGTATAGAGAGATGGAACTATATATATAAAATAAAATGTAACCCTAGGATTCTGTGTATAAATAGCATTTTAATGCATCTTGACATGCTTTATGTAACAATGAAACAAACAATCTGCATAACAAGTTGTGAGGGTCCTTTTTGGACGGTGTCCAGGCTCAACTAAAAGCAAAGACCCTGGGCCTTTTAGTTATTGTTTTAAGGGACTGGGCTCCGCAACTAAATAGGCTGATTACAAACCAAATGATGCACAGAGCAGGAATCCTACAACACATACATACTAACAAACAAGAAATATATGCATTGAACAATAAGAAACAATAAAGGGGCAATGCAATAGAGAAAGACACAAAGTAAACGTTTGGGGTCCTTAAGATACTGTGTAGTATTTCATTAACTTTTCAATTGTATAATAAATTATGCTCACTAGGAAATATCACAAGGTCCAAATAAGTTCAAAAATCACAGACTTAGATGGCTCTTCAAGCCTATATGACTTGCAAAGTTTGAATCCCTTTAAATCTAAGTGTGTTCTCTAATGACTGTTTGAGGATACCGGGCAGTGTTTTCCACTTTTTTCTTACTTTCTTCGAATTCTAACAGAGTTTTCTCAATAATTCTACTCTCATTCACTATTGTTGAATGCCCCATCATTGTTGGCTGCTTCACCCTTTTATAGTGTCATTCTAGGGTTTCAGGGTACCACTGATTCCCCCCATTTGCTCTCTTGGGTACCAGAACCAATGTTGTGCCAGCAACATTGGTGGCTGGTCCCTTCCTTATTTTTCATGATTTTCTCCTTTTGGTGCTTCTTCCCCAGAAGTCTTCTGTTGACTTTCCATTCTAGGGCGTCCTTAAAGAGCTGACCTTTGGTCCTTCTTCCTTCAAAACCTTTTACCTTTTTCAGACTCAGCTTTTGGTTGCCTTTCCTCTTGTCATTTTTCCCAAGTGAGCTGATTCCTTCCTGCCAAGTTGAAAGTCTTCCCAGCTACTTCCCTTTATGGTTCTTCATTCTGCGTTCCTCGAGGTACCAACCCATTGCTCATGAATTGTTGGTTTCCAAGTTTTTTAGTTCTTTTCTGCATCATTAGGTGGCTGATAGGAATGTATCTATTCTCGTTCCTTGTGTTTCTTGGCACTACTTTTGAGCTGTCCTAATCTCATCCTGGTTTTGCTGCACATCCCGAAGATCCCGAGCCCCTGGCTGTCCCTGGGTATCCTGGTCCAGTTCTTACCACTGGACTACCTGGTGATTTTCTGTTCTTGGTGGACTGGGCTATTTTTCTTCTTCCCTTTGTTTCATGAATTCTAAGGCCTATCCATTCGTGGGTCTGGTTTCTTCCCTAAATCCCTTAATGGAGTTGGGCCTACCATCTTTTTTTCTTTATTGCGGGCTTAAGTCTTTTATTTTCTCATGGAGTTTAATTCTCTGTGCCACTTTGGGCCTTGGTGCAACATGGTGACTTTTTTAGGCCTCAACGCAAGTATAATACGGAAATTTTTTTTCTTCACAGGCAATTGCACAATCTATAATGTCAAAAGCCTATTTGTCCTTAAAATCATGTCAGCCATTCATGCAGTCCATGAAACCCTTATAAACCCATCAATCTTTGGATCTAAATTGTCCTTCGTTTATTAGTTTTTATCTAGATACTGTTACAAGGTCAATACTTGTGCAATTTCAGAGTACTGTAACAAATGTTGGTAAAGGGGCTGCAATTTATGAGGCCATATATAGTGACAGCACCAGTGGAAAAGCAATCCCACAATATCACTTTAATGTGTGTTGAGGTTCAAAAAAATCAAAGCCCAAGGCCCAAAAAGGTGGGATCCAAAGACCCATGGAAGAACAGGCTTTCAAAACCCATGAAGCAAAGGAAAGGCCCAGCCGGCCAAGATCAGCAAGCTAAAAAGAAGCCCAATAGGAAGAGCTGGGCCGGGATCCCAGAGACTGCCAGGGGCCCGGGATCCCTGGGACGCGCAACACAGCCTAAATAAGATTAAAACAATTCAAAGGAAAGCACCAAAGAGCACAAAGAACGAAGGATAGATGAGTCCCTCTCAAGCGCCCAGTGATGCAGTAAGGGATCAGAAGGTATAAAGCAACCATTCATGAACAAAGAAGCGATACCACGAGGAACCCAGAACGAGAAGCTATAAATAAGAGTGGCTGGAAGGAAACTTTCGACTCAACAGAAATGGATTCTGCTCACTTAGGAAAAATGACAAAAGGGAGGACGGCCAAAAGCTGGGTAAGAAGTTTTGAGGAACGTGAAATTAAGAACAACTCCCTAAGCACACTCTGGAAGGGAAAGTCAGCCATGGGCTTTCAAAGAAACAACGCCCAAGGGAGGAAAATATGAGAAACAGGGAAAGGCTCAGCCTTTTGAATGATAGGCACAAAACGAACTCTGGTACCCAGGGAGGGGCAAAAGGGAGAAATCACTAGTACCCAGAGCCCTAGGGTCACGCTATAAAAGAAAGAAGCAACCAACGTTGAAGGCATCCAGTAAGAGAAAAAGAATCATAAGAGAATCATAACTCTGTAAAGTTTAAGCAAAACAGAGGAATATCTCCCGGTATCCCGAGAACAGCCACTATAGCACATACTCGGATTCAAAGGAATTCAAACTTTGCAAGTCTTGGAGGCTTAAATAGTCATCTAAGTCTGTAATTTTTGAGCTTATTTGAACCTTGTATCACGTCTTAGTGAGCATATTGTAATTATGATCAAAGAAAACCAATAAAATACCTCTCATTAATTCGGGGATCCTTAACCATTTTTTTGAGTATTTTCTGATTATTTTACATTTTCTTTGCTGTTCTCGTTGTCATTCAATACAGATATCCTCGCTTGTTAGTTTATTTATGTTGTAGGAAACTTGCCCTGTGCACCACTTGGTTTTTAAACAGCCCCTTAGCTGCGGTGAACCAAGCCCAGTCCACCAAACTACATTTATTTGGCCCAGGATCCTTGGGCTGGTGTGCTGAAGAAAAAAAGCACGCTCACAATGTGTAAAGGGAGTGGGGATCAAAAACTTTCATTTAGTGAACTTGTATGGTTGGAAAAAAAAATGGATACCACAAAGTGAGGAGCCCTATTGTGTTGTTTAATTTGGGATTGTTATGAGTTTGTACAATGCATGACAGTATGGTTAAGATTTTTCATATATTATTTTTGATTGAAAGTAAAAATATCTAAGCGTGAATGTTAAACAAAAGTATCAATATATGTATCTTGAATAAGTTGTTTTGAATGTGGTTAACATTTTTTTTTTTTTTTTTTTTGAGATGGCTAGAAATATTATATACTAATATGTTGTCCCAATAGCTTGAACCCAAGACTCCCCTAGGGAAATTTGATATAAAAATTCTTTCATTCCACAATCTTTTGGTGCTATATATATATATATATATATATAATTATGGAATATAGATTTTGGTTCATTTTTAATGTCATTACCAATCATATGAATAGTAATAATTATTATTTTTTATGGCATATTGTATTCTTTGTAATACTTATTCGTATTTTTATGCAATAAACATTATAGTGTACCAAACATGTTCTTAAGTGCCTGAGAGGTACCAACCGGCCAAGAGGCGTGGGAGTAATGTGGTTGACTTCTTAAGTATCATTGATATTAATTAATTACGAAAAATGGGTGAGTTTAGTCCAATAATATCCAAAATTATCAATTGGAAGTGTAATTATTTAAAAATTGTGTGTTAATTATATCCAAAGTGAACCAAAAGTGGAAAAATATTTTTCAAAAATAACAAAATTAAGGGCTGTATAACTACTTTATACAAAGAATAAACATGTTCAAAGAGGTTCCTACTAATGTGACATAGTTGCAAGTTAGTTATGGAAATACTAATATATTTAGCAGTTATAAGAACTAGTCGCAAACGTGCACAATGCGCCGAAAAATTTATTTGTTTGGTAAGTGAAAAATGAAAATAGTAAATGAAACTTATGAGTGTTAATCTCAAACCCTTTTTAAAATTAAATGATGTGACTATTTTCTAACAAAATATAGTCTGTACAATATAATTGATTTTCTAAATGAAACTGTAGGGACTGGATTTGAGCACTACTGCTTTTGAATGAGTGGACTCAGATCCAACTAGCTCAATACAATAAATTTGTAGAGAATGGATTTAAGAACTAGGCTTTAGTGAGGGTTACAATAGCTAATGTGGTATTCGTGATAATCGAACAGAGATGAAATAAGTTTGTCATAGAATGTTTGTCCTCGGCATAATCCGAGGTGCCCCTCCCTTTCACATATTGGATCCCAATGGTCATAGGAGTTCTTGAGATTATTGCAGCATCCCCCCTTTTTTTCTGAGGGTCCCTTACATTATATACCCCTTTTCAGTTGATCTTGGCTTTCCACTTGTTGATCATCCAAGCCTATACTTGAGTGTCTGTCCCATCAGTCGCTTTCCCAAACTTTCTGTGGGTTGCAGCAACCAAGGCAGCACTGTTTAGGGGTTATTTCCTCATTAATGCGGCCAGAATGTTAGTTGTGGGCATTTAATGCGGAGGTGACAGTTCCTCCCTAAATTGCTCCTCCTCCATGCTCCCATGACTAACCCATTGTACCTGTCCTTTTCCTTGGGATGCTCTGGGAGGCTGCCTTTGATGGCATGCTGCTTTTCCTTTCTATGATCTCGGCTGGCCGAGGACAGGATTGTCCTCGGCAATGTTTCTTGGCAACTTGGGCTTTCTACGTTCATCCTCAGACGTTTCTTCATCCTCGACGTGGGCCTTGGGCTTAATATAAAGTGGGCTGGGGTTGCTAGATTCTTAGGCCCCACAATAGCCCCTCAAAATCCTGCTGCCCGGATCCTCGGACTGGGAGGAGGATTTTGATATCCTCGGGCCTTTGTCATGGCTTGTCAAGTCTTGCCTTCTGTCGGTTCCAAAGTCTTTTCACTTGTTCAGGGCATGTTCCTGGCGCTTCGGTATACGGAGCATGCCCTCATTAAATTCTGGCGGCTCTATGCTTCCCACATCCAATGGTGCGCTGGTAATCTAACGGCGGGGGTTCCTTTAGCTTTATGGGTGGGAAAACCCACACAGTTGTTTTTAATTGAAGGTATAAATACCCATTTGAACCGATTTGTCTCTTTACTTTCGCATTCAAGAGTTCCTACGCACATACCCTGAATTCGGTCAAGTCTTCAACCAGATTTACGTCTCTTTTCAGCATAAAAGGCCTTTCCGAGGGCCTTTTCCTCATTTCTGTAAGTCTTCTTCTCCCTCTAATTCACGTTTTCTCTCTTTCTTTCACCCATTTTCCTGAGTCTTTTAGCCTTTCCTAGGGATGGGTAGGTTTAAGAAGTTGGTTGAGTCTGAAGAGGCAATGGAGAAATTCATTGCCGATTATAGGATACCCAGCAACGTAGGTTTAAGGTACTGTGAAGAAGGGGAGTGGTATATCAGGAGGAAGGAGGGTGAAGTAGTGATTCCCATAATCGCTTTCCTTGAAGGTGGCATGAGAATCCCTATGGGGTCGATAATGAGGGACTACCTTAGGCATTTTAGATTAGCTCCCACCCAGTGTGCCACCAATGTGTTCAGGATCCTGAGTTGTGTGGACGCCTTAAACGAGAAGATGGGGTTGAGGTTAACCCATCATGATCTAAACTGGTGTTATAACCTCCAACACTTAAAGGGTAAATCTTATTATATGAAGACGCGGGATGATAAGGTTCGGCTTATTCAGTGCCTCCCCGAGTCCAGCAAGGGGTTAACTAAGGACTTTCTCATTGTGTCCGGGGAATGACATGACGGCCTTCACTGTCCGACAGAAGAGGGGGTACCAGGTGGGGCGTTCAGGATAGGATAGGGTTGATCTTTTGTGATGTCAAAGTTTGTAGTGCTTGGTTGCTAATACGAATTTGCCTTCTTTTTTGCAGATCCGCACGCCTTTGGACGACATTTTCACTTAGTCAACCGAGAAAATCTAGAAACAGTCCTCAGGGCAGAGATTTTTGTGAACGAAGCTGACAACCAAATCAGAGCCGCTCACAAGATCCTCGGGTACGATCCCCTCCAAAAGTCATTCTCGGCTTCGAAGTACGTGATCAGAGCCAAAGATCCTCGGCTTCACAGAATCACCGTAGCAGAGCACGGGTTCTTGATTCCTGAAGGATCTCCCGTTCCCGAAGGCGTTCCGTTGACAGGCCCTTCTTCATCTTATCAAGATGTAAAGGCCGAAGGAGGAAGAGCAGAAAGAGAAGAGGAGGTTACTAATCTGGGTTCATCTGAGGACGAATTTAACGTTTTTGAACAAGTCAATTCGTCCGAGGATTCCTCTGGCGACTTGGGCGATCCCAACTTGAGTGAAGCGGATCTCTCGTCAGCAGGAACTTGCTCTTAGGCCGAGATGGGTTTTAAGAGAAAGCCTCCAACTAGCCTGCTTGATCTGATTGAGGGCCAACCGAGAAAGGACGCGTCGGAGAAGCCACAATCCAAGCTTCCTCTTCCTCCATCTACGTGTCAGCCAGTTCAGACTAGGTCATCTTCCGCGCAATCCGGACTTCCTTCTCCTCCTCAACCGACCCTACCTCCTAGGTCCGAGCCCGCCGACCTAAAAAGAAAAAGGGCTTCCAAAGGCAAGGATCCAATGGATGGAGGGAGGTCTCACTCCTCTCAGGTGGAAGGTGAGGCCCGACGAGCTTCAAAGCAATTAAAAATTGGGCACCAAGGCCAAGAAAAAGAAATTGCCACACCATCCGAGCCCCAAGCCTGGCTCCCCTCCCCAATGCTCCATGGGGAGCCCTTAATGGACAGCACCTCCATCAGGGATTTTCGAGGGGGTGAAGGCGCCTTCGTGGCCGATGCGCTGGAGAGGGCCCTGCTACTCCCCGGTGATATGGCCGAGTTGGGGAGTTTGAAGTGGCAGGAGGTCTTCCTCAGCCTTAAAAGGTATTTGGGCATGGTAAGATATCTAACTCTCATGACTCCGCTGATTTTCGTTCTTTGGTTTTCAACTAATCGTGTGCTTGTTTTAATCGGCAAGCTATCCAGGCCACTTACAGGTTGGAAGAGACAGCCAACGAATAGAGTAGGGCCCTGGATTTCGAGCGTGACAAGCACTAGGATGCTACTCGAACCCTTAAAAACTCCAAAGCCGATCTCGCGAAGGCGAGGGAAGATCTGAAAGAGATGACAAGGGCCAGAGATGGAGCTGAATCAGGCCTGACCGGTGCTCAAAAACAGGCCAAAGACCAAACGAGGCGCCTGCACGAAACTGAGGATCAGTTGGAGATTGCTAAGGAGCACATCGCTGATTTGAAAAAGAAGTTGGCCGAGGTAGAGGGGGTCAAGAACGTCACGGAGTGGGCCAGGGATGAAGCCTTGAGGGCTAAAACAGAGGCGGAGTTTGCCAGAACAGAGGCTGAAAGCTCTAAGGAGCAGGCCCAAGAAGAGGCTTTTGCCTCAGGAGTGGCTGAGACCGAGGCTACTCTTAAGGCTCAAGTACTTGGGGTATGCAGGCTCTACTGTTCCCAGACTTGGAATGAAGCCCTTAAGCAAGTTGGAGTTGAGGCTTCATCTGACCTGTGGAAGGTGGAGCATGTATACTACCCTCCTGCCATCCGTGAGGCTGCTCCCTTTAGCTTCGAGGCTGAGGTGGCTCCTGAGGGAGCTGGTACTGCTCCAAATGAGGCTGCTCTGGCCATTGCTACTTCTGATGAGCTTGCCAAGGAAGCTGAACCTGCTGGGGTGACCGAAACAAACAAAGGTCGAAACAAGGAGGCACCCCAGGATGCTACAAAGTCCTCCGTTGGTTCCCAAGCCCCTGATGCCGAGGAGGCACCTCTCCTAGTTGATCCTCTGCAGGTTGCTCCCCCAACTGAGGGCCCCAAGGATCCTGAGACCCTTTTTGCTCAGCTCCCCAAGGAAGGGATCAAAATGAAGCTGAAGAAATAGGCCTCTTTGGCTAGCTCCAGTTGTATTTCTGCTTTATTGTATTTATTATTATTATTATTATTATTATTATTTTTTGAAGATGTAACGTGACTTTTAGATTGAATGTATGACATTTCTTTTTTACATTATGTGTTTATTGTTATTATGATGGGCTTTTCCATTTATATAACATGTGCTTTGATTGTTAGCCAAACAATCTCAATAGTTCAACTTGTTTTCTATTTTGAATCAGCAGCCAAAAAATGTAAAGTCCATAGTGATAGTTTCCACCTAGACTTTGGTTAATAATTGAGCCACCTTAATACTATAACTTGCTTTTGCTGAATTGAATACTGAGGGAATAACTTTGCAATATTAATCCTGTATCTCATGAATTGGTTACCATAAATGGTAAAAAATGCTAAGCACATAGCATCCACAAAGATAAGCCTTTAAATCCTAAGATCAAATACCACAGCACAAGGTACAAAGGTACTCATAAGCATGTTCTAAAAATTTACTGACCTTAAGAAAACAGTTAGCTGCTGATTATGCTGGGAAGCTAAGTTCAAGGTACTTCAAAATGCCTTAAGTGATGCTCACGGGCTTGTGTTTGTTCATGTCTTTGCTGACTGTAGCTAGTTTCCCCATAGGTTTGAGTCCGAGGACCATGCAAGACCTTGGTTCTGTCTAATACTTAGGTTCTTCTTGAAGTAACTAGTTTTCCCATAGGTTTGAGTCCGAGGACCATGCAAGACCTTGGTTCTGTCTAGTACTTAGATTCTTCTTGAAGTAACTAGTTTCTCCATAAGTTTGAGTCCGAGGACCATGCAAGACCTTGGTTCTGTCTAGTACTTAGGTTTTTCTTGAAGTAACTAGTTTCCCCACAGGTTTGAGTCCGAGGACCATGCAAGACCTTGGTTCTGTCTAGTACTTAGGTTCTTCTTGAAGTAACTAGTTTCCCCACAGGTTTGAGTCCGAGGACCATGCAAGACCTTGGTTCTGTCTAGTACTTAGATTTTTCTTGAAGTAGCTAGTTTCCCCACAGGTTTGAGTCCGAGGACCATGCAAGACCTTAGTTTTGTCTAGTACTTAGAGTCTTTTGAAGTGGCTAGTTTCTCCACAGGTTTGAGTCTGAGGACCATGCAAGACCTTGGTTTTGTCTAGTACTTAGAGTCTTTTGAAGTAACTAGTTTCCTCACAAGTTTGAGTCCGAAGACCATGCAAGACCTTGGTTCTGTCTAGTATTTAGATTCTTCTTGAAGTAACTAGTTTCCCCATAGGTTTGAGTCTGAGGACCATGCAAGACCTTGATTCTGTCTAGTACTTCATCGTTACTGCTTGGAATGAAGGAACTTATCCTCAGCGTTAGGAAGTTTACCTCTAGAGTGATAACGGCCTCGGCCTTGCTTTCCCGAGGAGGGGTTCTTCCTCAGGCTGGGCCCTTGGCCCAACACAGACATCGACCCCACGTGTGACAATAGCCCCATCGCGCCAATTTTTCGCTGCTTCTGATTACGAGGCGTCTTTTAACTATTCGAGTTGCGTACCTGACGTTTCGGTATGCGAGGCGCGCCTTCATTAATATCTTTGTGAATTGACGCAGATCCAACGGCTGGTGATTTCTTTGGAAATTGGGCGTGATTTATCTCGCTTGTGACTCTTCCTTTGAATTTCGTGCGGATTAATTTCCACTAGCCTTCGCCTCCTATATAAGGCGCCCTGGGGGAATCGTTGTTTCTCATCTACAAATCCTTGAGTTCTGCAGGAGTCTTAAGTTCTCAACCCTTCAGGCATTCCCAAGGGTCCTACCAAGATCGTGATCATGGCCTAGAGAATGAGGTGGCTGTAGATAAATACTAGGGGAAGGAAACCAAGCCCCCCTTCAGAAACCAAGGATGCCGCCAAGATCCAAGATTACGCAATTGAGGCAAAGGAAGCAGAGGCCAACGATGTTGCTACCTTTCGTCCGAGCAAGAAGGAGGGCCCTCCTCCTTCAGCCGAGAACCAAAGCAGGTGTAGATTGCATCAGATTTTTGGTGCGACAAAGTTCGGGTCTCATTTCCGCCTCTTCTTCTTTCTCATCGCCGGTACCATCCATACCGGCTCGATGGCTTATGAATTTTTCCTTTTTTTGCAGTAATTATTTAATGTGTGCATTGTTATTTTTCCCTCCAATGGGACTTGGAACTGGTGTTGTCGATGGTAATAAAAAGTTGTCACCCTGACTTCAACAAAACCGACAATAGCTCCCGGTTGCTAACTTTAAATAAGCTAACAACGTAGGAACAATCAGGAACATAACCATGTGCTTTATACCGCAGGCTGCGCAATTATCAAAGAATGTCGCCAGTGCGCATTGATTTTCCCAAAGCAGGAGGTCCGAGGACCCGGCCTGGCTAAGGCTCCGTTTAACCGCATCAAAAGATTCCAGGATAATCA
>CM032332.1:12659193-12728901 GCA_019022515.1 Quercus aquifolioides | reverse complement strand
CCCATGTAGGTCACAACCTATATATTTAATTTCAAACTCTATTTTACTTATACTTCAATTCCTCTTAGACAAGGAATATTAAAGTATTTATTTGATAAGCAACAATTTTTCCTTCTACACAAAATTTGAATCAACTTCAAAAAATTTTATTATTGATATATGGTCAAGGTTCTTATTATAAATTGATCAACCATGTTATTTATTTATTCACTTATTGTTGAAAAGCTAATTTTTATTTATTTATTTTAGTTGGCATGTTTATAAAACAATTTTGAAAGCAAGACTTGGTAAGCGTTTGGATTCAGATTATTCTCTTGCATTTGCCTCTTTTTTTTTTTTTTTTTTTAACCAGCACCTCTTGCACTGTTCATGGGACATGAACAATGCATTTAGGCCAATGAACAGTAACCCGCACCTCTACTACAGTAACTTTTTAATTATTTTTTTTTTATTGTTTTTAGTTTTTAGTTTTTAGCGAAATAAGCGGTATCCAAATGCACCCTTACACTCAACTCATCAGTTTAATAAAAATAATAAATTGAGTTTTTTTTTTTTTTTTTTTTTGAGAAACAAACACACATACAAGAGAGAAGGAAATGTGGTTCTAACACAAAGGCATACCACAACTCCACTTAAAAGATATGGTAACTTTTAAGAGAGGATGTGGCAAGTTATACTACACACAACATACTCTCTTAAGCAATGTAGGGCAATTACCCATTCTTTTTTTTTTTTTTTTTGAAACAAACACACACACAAGTGAGAGGAAAATAGATTTTAACATAAATCCACACTACAATTCCACTCAAAAGTCATGGTAACTTTTAAGGGATGGTGGGTAAGTTATACTACACACAACACACTCTCTTAAGCAATGTGAGACAATTACCAATTCTTTTTTTTTTTTTTTTTTTTTTTTTTTGAGAAACAAACACACACACACAGATAGGAGAAAGGGAAAGGGATTTTAACACAAAGGCATACCACAACTTCACTCAAAAGCCATGGTAACTAACCCAAGCAACTTGATTTGTTTATAGCTAAATAATATGAAGAAAAGGCATCTATGAGTTAAGAGTCTTAAAATTTCAATAGCATTTTGAGCATCTCCCCATGAATGAGTAGGGCCCAAGGAAGTCGATTTCATACCATACTAGCCGGAATGACCGGTATTTACTGTTCCGGCACATACACCGGTACAGGAACACTAGTGTTTCGTGCCGGTTCAAATACCGATCATACCGGACTCGTTTCGGCCATACTGGGTTATATACCGGATTTCGACCAAAAAATGAAAATCGGCCGGTAACTAAAATTCAAACAAATAAAAAAATATATAAACGAAAAAGAAAATAAAAATAATCCACATATCGTCGTCGCCACTGATTTTCTAGCACTGGTCCCATTTTGCCATCGTCCTTGTCTGCTTTTCTTCTTCTCTTCTTCTTCTTCTTGTGCTTCTCTTTGACTCTTGCACTTCTTTTAAATGCATTCTGAGACTTTCTTTTGTTTTTATAAAAAGCAAAGTACCTTTGTTTCATGTGGTGGTGTGCCCTGACACCCACCCACGTGAATTAAGTACAAACATTTTAAAGTCACAACTTCCAAAGAGCTACTTTTTTCTTTTTCTTCTTTTAGAACACGTTTCAAAAAAATATAGTGGGAAAATTATTGATTTTTTTTATATACATGTGATTTGCCAGTGACTAGGGCTGTCCACGTGGCCTGCCAAACTACTCAACTTGGTCAACCTACCCGCGTCTAACCTGCCGTCACCCAATCCGACGACTTCGACAGTCAGACGTAGGTTCCAAACTCTCTAACCCAACCCCACATGGGTCAGTTGTCGGTTTTTGGTTTCAAAATCCATGACACCCGACCTAAACCGAAACCTTTATCCTTTCCAGCGAATTATTACAAATTTCAGACCAAATCTGGCGAGATCTCGTCGTTATCCGATGAAATCTGGCCAAATTTCAATAGATCTGGCCTAGATTTCTGTCCGATCTCGACGAAGTCGACCAGATTTCGGTCCTGGTAATAAAACTCGAGGCCAACCCGAATCAACCCGAAACCAACAAGACCCAAACCAAAAAATCAGACCAAATCAGCTAGGTGAATTTCGGGTCAAATTTCCATCCACCCGAATCATTTGGGTCGAGTCTGGGTTGGGCACAAACCCGACCCGGCCTGACCCGTGGACAACCCTACTAGTGACAATCAAATCTACATCATCATCATCTTTTCATTCTTTCTTTTCTTTTTCTTTTTTTTTTTTTTTTTTTTTTTGCTGAATTACATCATCATCATCTAAATAGATTGCATATTATTTTAATTAACTAACATTTCAATTAGGGGTTAACATATTAAATGAGACAGATTTATAATTTTAAATATTTTTAAGGAAATATTTTATTTTTTACTATTGAACATATAAATATTTATATTTATTAATTTTTATATATAATTATATTAAATTAGCGGTAATCCTGAAATGGTACACCGGTATCAAGCGGTACCGAAATATTTCATTTTCCTAACCAAACTGAAACGGCTTCCGGTACGGTATTGACTCCCTTGGTAAGACCACATGTACATGTCAATATCATCATATCAAGGTCCATATTTTCCGTATTTCTAAAAGGAAAGTGCTAAATTTATTAATTTTACTTAAAAAAACAAAATAATTAAAACTTTATAATATAGAGAGATTATAAGACAATAAAAATAAAATTACTTACAAGTAAAAACAGGGGCAAAGGTATATACAAGCCTAGGGGCTATGACCCTCCCAAACTTTTCAAGAAATGTTAATAAGAAAACATTATATTTCTCTTTGTGGGTGCACAAAAAACTTTGCATGAGTAATTAAGAGATACAAGACTCATGAGAATCTTTACCATGCATCATCGTCCTTCTAGAGTATTCGTTAATACATTATTTGATTCTGGTTGATCAGAAGAAGTTGCCTTGGATTGGTCTCTCCCTATGAAAAGGGCTGGTCGTTTGGGAGTTGGAAGGTTCACAGTTTCAATATCAAACATCTTGATAACATTCATCATAGTAGGACGATCACCTGGATTCTCTTGTACACATAATAGGCCAATATTTACACACTTTACAAATTGATTTGCAATACAAGTATCTTGTCGGGTCTCGTCCATTAAATCCAAAACCATTTTGTCTGTCCACAGTCTCCATGCCTGTGACAATAAATTTGGTATGAATAAAAAAAATGACCAAAGCGTAGAATGATCCTATAATTAAGAAAATTATGCACACTTACATAACCTAGAAGGCTCATTGCTTGTTCTGACTGATAAAAACTTGTGTTCTTTTTTCCACTTATAATCTCAAGTAGAACAACTCCAAAACTGAAAACATCAAATTTGACTGAAAAAATTCCTTCTAATGCATACTCCGGGGAGATATAGCCACTGCATTGCAATGGTCATAATAAATTATAATATGAGCAAGGAAATTATGTGCATATTCTCTAAATAATGTTTTAGGATTTAAGATTTTTCAATATGTTTTTTTTTTTTTGATAGATAAGATATGCCATAATATGTAATAATATAAACAACTGACTACAATAATCATGTTGTTTGTAAGAAACATACTATGTTCCAACTATTTTAGTTGTGTTTGCCTCAGTTTGTGTGCCACCAACAATCCTCGCCAATCCAAAATCAGATATTTTGGGGTTCATCTCCTGATCTAGAAGAATGTTACTGGTTTTCAAATCTCTATGAATGATCCTTAATCTAGAGTCCTGGTGAAGATAAAGAAGTTCTCGAGCAATTCCCCAAATGATGTTGAAACGCATCTCCCAATCCAAAAATACGCTTTGCTTTTGATCTTGCAAGTTTTCATTTCCATTTCAGAGAACGGTTTTAGTAACTATAATAAGCAATCATTTACTAAAATAAGAAAAAATGTGAACATAACATGGATAGTAAAATATTAGGGAGTAGGTTTAAAAACTAACCGAATATAAAGAAGTCTAAACTTTTATTCGGCATGTACTCATAAAGTAAAAATTTTTCAGTCCCTTCTATGCAATATCCATATAGTTTGACAAGGTTTCGATGTTGAAGTCAGTCTTGCAATCAATACCACTTTGTTCTTAAATTCTTGTAAACCTTGACTCGAGACACTTGAAAGCGTCTTTACTGCAATTTCTTGACCATTTGGAAGTTTACCCTGTGACCGAAATTCCAATAAACAATATTACCATTAACCAAAAACTATTTGCATGGTATGAACAATAATGACCAATAAATGTTGCTGAAATTACCTTGTAAACAGGCCCATAGCCTCCTTCTCCAAGCTTGTTTTCATTTGAGAAGTTATTTGTAGCAATTAGTATGCTTTCCAAATCAAAAAAAGGAACATCTCTTTCACTTAAGTCTTCTTTTTTGAACTCACTTAAGTCTATCAAAGCTTGGACATCTCTTTCACTGTTTAACATCCTTTGTGCTCGATTTCTTTGATCAATTTTTCTATTTTCTAAATTCAAAAGATACTTCTGTCTTAGTCACATCTTAATCACATGGAAGAACTTATAAATATTTGTATTCATATTCGAATTGACAAAACTATAAATTGTGCATAGCATGCGTTTTGTAAGGTAGTTAACTTGTCTCTTGGCTATGTTTCTATGCCATATGTAAACAGTACTAATGGCACAGAGAATAATCACACTAGTTATTCCAATAATCAGAAGCAATGTCACCCACTTTTCTGATGGCAAAGAATAGACAGGAAAGAAAAAATACTTGTCATACTTTAATAAATGAATGTGAACAAAAGCATCTTAAATCATATTTTGTTATCATGAACATGCGCAAATGATTGGTTTAAACGATGATAATTAGCAGGATTCAATTGATGTTGTTTTCATCAATTGTGTAATTATAATGTTATTGTTGTGCAAAATAAAAACTTTGCAGTGACGTAGTCAGAACTCTTTTTTAGGGGGTGACCTTTAGCACCAAAATGAAATTGTGTATATGAAACTCAAATCAGACATATATGTGTGCACAAGCAAGTGCGCACACATACACACAATATATACTATCTTTCATATAAAATTGAATAAGTCATATATTATTGAGTAATGGCAAAATCTGTGAGTTTTATTTTAAAAAATTGATTTTAAATCGAACATTTATACAATATTCGTAATGTTAAGATCAATTAGTTTAAATTAATAATGTGTTACGAGATGATTTTTTCTTTATTGAAACTTTTAATTTCTTGAACATTTAAATTATTATTTTTGAAAAATAACGAACATATATTTATCATTCATAATACTTACAAACTTATGGAATACACTAGTTGCCTTGCATATATAAAAGTATTTGACCCACAAATAACAAAGAATATATCAATTAAAAATCATTTTAGGAAATACTATCATTCCAATATATTTCTCGAAAAACTTAATTTTCTTTTAAATTGACATGTCAGGTAAGATTGCACTCTAACTCTTTACTATCCGAAATCTCAACAAACTATATACTAGAAAATAAGGAAAAAAAAATAACAATAAATAAATTGAACAAAAAAATTATTTTATTCAAGAAAATTCTAATAACTAAGTGTGTTAAACACACAAACCAAAAAGTGCATTGTTTGAATTTGGTTACAAAACCTAAAACTCAGACAATATTTTTATCACTCAGATCAAATAGGAACTTTATTTTAGAATTGGCATTGAAATTTCTTTGGCTAGTGCCTTAAGGAAAATTATATTAAAACCACTGAAGATTTGTTGTGCATATTTTCATAAAAACAATGAATTTAAGGACTTTTATAAAAATTTTATAATTTACTTGCATGTAATCTTATTATCTTGTATGTGATATTACAATTTCTTAACATTTTTCAATTTCCTTAAAAGACTTTTTTGTTTTTATTAGGTGGGGTTCATATCTTTTTAGAGGCCAAACTCTGATAAATAGCATGACACTGTAAATTATTAAAAATAATTTATAAATAACATGATATATATATATATATATTATTGGGACTATGGGGCCATTGCCCCCCTTAGTACCAATATAGCTCCATCCCTTTCAAAACTATTATATATAACATTTAACATTTATTACTTGGTATGAGCAATTTTTTGAATTTTAGGAAAGACCTCCCAACTTCTTTCTCTCTTTTTTATTTTTTAAATTTTTTATGAGAGAACTCCTAACTTCAAAGTTAGAATAAAAAGTGATTATTGGTAAGTAAATGAAAACTTTGGCAAAGCAGGATTTATTCTTACATAAAATATTATAATCTATACAGACAAAGTGAAATGAAGAGGGTCTATTTAAGGGGTAGGATTTAAATGAAATATATCAAGAATTTAAAGGGTAGGGTCTATTTTATGGTTCGTTTGATACCCGTGGATTTTTTGTGATTACTATGGTTAGGTTTTGTGGGAATGATGTAGATTAAATGACTTTTGTATCGGGTCTTAAAGATTCCATGGTCAATTGAGTTCACAATATAATACTGTAGGATATAAAATAGGGAGTTATGCCACATATTTTATAGAATTTAATATCTAATTTAAATAGGCAAAGTCCTAACATTGTGGTAAAGAAGCAAAGCATCCATTAACACAATTTAGAAAGAAATGCAAAGTAAAAAAGTCACTGCTTCGGCAACAAGGCAAACGACATATTCTAACCTTTTCTACGTTTTAACATTCCGCCATCCCATCGATAGCTAAAGGTGCAAAGACACCTCCTTTTTCCATCTCTTGCGGATTTGCAAGTCGAATGTGACCAATCATTGCAATTTGCAGATGAATTACAAATAGGCTCCAGTGGTGGCTCCCAAACAATCTCAACCTCATCTGTAACTTCAGTTGAAATTTCAGAACTAAAGTTTCTTGGACTAGTTAAATCAAATGGCAACGAATGGTTGAGCCGCAGATTTCCTTTGTCATTAACTTGGATTAAAAGGTTGCGTGTATCTGGATCAATACTAGCGATTCGATATGTGCCACTTGGTGCAATGAAACTAACCTGGCCTGAGGTAGTATTGCAATTGAAACTGAAGTAATTAGGATCACCACAACTTGGTCCAGTGCTCAATGGATAGGGGATCATCTTTATGCCGCAAGGCTCACAACTTTGTACAGCCGATTCTACACATGTATCAAGTGTCAATAGCCATTAAATACATGAGTTATAATTAGCGCTAGTTAACATGAACTTCAAAGTTCAAGCTTGTGACTTGTCTAGCTTTGTAGTACTGCTTTGAGCTTCCTGCATGTCAAATCCATAAATGTATTTTATGTGATATGTCAAATCCATCTGTTGACACCTTGACAACCTATTAGCGGATGGGTGAGAGATTATCATATAAAGACAAGATTATTGTATTCAATTGTCGACTCATCTTGACAAAATTTAGGTAGAAACATGCTCTTGTCAAATTCATTATAAGGAATATTTTTCAGTTAGTACTACCATCATTATTTCTTTAGTCCACGTAGTGTGGATGTCTTTTTAACATTTTGTCATTAGGCAAGGCCGAAAAATAGGTTTCTAAGGGTCAATTTATGATTGCAAAAATTGTGGTTTAAAAAGTACTTGGGCTAGTTTATTTCCTCCTCTAAACTTTAAAATCAAACAATTTTTCCATAAATTTTTAGGAATTACCAAATATCCTTTATTGTTACTATTTCACTTAAACCAAAAGAAAGTCCTATGATTGCTAAAAGGAAAATGTTTGGCTATAATTTCATTCAATATGTTTTTAATGAATGCTGATTTCACAAATACACCATTGGATTACATTTATTTTTATATCCTCTATGCTTACAAAATTTCCTAAAATGCTATGTTATTAATCAAATGTTTAAATTTTTAGTTGTACTTGTGTTGAATATATAAAGAACATGCAATTACAATCCAATTGTTAGATTTTCAAAAAAACAAAGTTTGGCTATAAACTTAGTTTTAGCCTAAATCTACAACTTCACTTAATATCTTTTTTGGATGTGGATTTTGACAGCACTACCATTGGATTATATTTTCTTCTAATATCCTCCATACTTGCAAATTTTTTTTTTAGAAGATTAAAGATCAATAGATATGTCATCAATTAATTTTTTAAATTGCAAATTTTTTTATTCATGTGTTAAGAGCATAAAGAACATGCAATTCAAACTTTGTTATTTTCAAAATATGTAGCCATGTTAATTTTGATTTTGAGAGGTGTAGACAAACTTTGTCCTTCCTAAAATATTCCATTATGTAATGTCTAAATGACAAAATTTGACCACAAACTTGGTTGTAGCCAATAACTATAACTCTATTTAGTATATTTTTATTGGATGTGAATTTTGAAAAATCTATTGTTGGTTAACATTTTTTTTTTATCCTTCATACTTGCAAAATTTCTATAAAATCAAAGATCAATAGTTATGCCATAAATTAAATGTTTAAATTTCATGTTTTTTAGTCTATAATTATGCATAAAAAAATAAGTTTATGGATTGAATGGTAAATAACATCTAATTGGCATAAAATTTGACATGCATACGTATAATCAAGAAAATAAAGAGCATGCAATTCAATAATTAAGATTTTCAAAATATGTAATCATGTTAATTAGTTTAGTAAGAGTTGTAGTCATTGGTTTATAGGTACAATCAAGTTTGTAGTTAAACTTTGTCCATGTCTAAAATACACCAATTTATACTACATCTATATAAAATATAAAAGTCAAAGTGTAGCATTAAATGTTGCTAAACTCTTATTACGCCAATTCATTTGCCACATAATCATCTTTTTCTTATTTATTTTTTACTCTTAACATTTTTTTACAATGATATATATATATATATATATATATATATGAATAGATTGATTTACACATTCATCTTGGGGTGATTTTATATTTATATATAATTTTGCTTTTATATACATACTTTAATTTAGATGTTCATAACTTTCTTTAAAAAAATAATTGTCATAACTAAACAATGAAATTAATAAAGAATCAAGATTCAAAACATTATCTAAACTATATTAAATAATGGAAGCCTTGCAATAAATTTTACATAACGCCTTTGTTGCACCATGTCATTAATATTTTTTCCTATTTTTTTTATAATATTTTTTGCAATTTTCACTTTGTTCAACCTTTAATCTTTTCCAACCATTGTCTTCTTTGTTCAATCTCTAATCTCCTCCAACCATTGCCTTCTTAAATTTTTCATCCAATTATCTTTATGGATTTTTAAATTTTCTCCATTGTATCTTCTTAAATTCTAATGTTTCACTTTGTTTAAACTTTCATCTACTTCAACCTTTCCTCTTCTATCTTAATTTTCATATAAATTTCTTTTTACTTCTTTCGACTTCTCTTCCATATTCCTTCCAAGTTGTCCATGACAAAAAAGTCAATGCTCTTTTTCTCTTTCTTCAATTTGTTTCTTTTGGTGGAATCTTTATTGTTTCAATAATTTTTTTTTACCACTAATGGTGCTTTTTGTTATTCTTGATTTAATTTTCAAATCACATTTAGGTGCATAGGCTTTTATGCATATTTAGATGTTTTGGTATTCCAATTTCTAATCACAGGTTCTTTCTCTTCATCCCATTGGTTTGATTTGATTTAAATTAATAATTACTTGTTTTGCAAGTTAGAATTTGAGTTTTTATATTGATCCATTTAGATATTAAACTATGAGACTTTACTTAGTTTACTATGTGTTGTTGTATTAGAAGTATTCTATAAGGCCACTGAATTAGACAAAAGCAAAGTCTAGTCAAACTAAAATAATTAGATAAGTGATATATTTTAGCTTTTGCAATTGTATTTTCATTATTATTTTTATTATTTTCACAATGATGTATATATAAACTTAATTATGAGATTTTGCTAATAATTGTTTATTTGATAATATTTTTGGGTGGACGATGTAGCTTTTGCCAAGAAAATAATCTTAATAGATTATCAATAACAAATTGTTTTCCTAATTGGTCCAGTTAATCATTGTTGGACAACAATTGATATGTCATTTTGTTTGTTTGCAAAGCATCTTCATATGGGTATGTTTTGATTTTGTGTGTGTGTGTATATATATATATATCAAGAAAATTCGCTAATAAAATAAGTAGATGAAAATTTTAATATAAAAAGAAAGATATATATATATATATATTTACAGAGAACACAAAGTTTCATTAGTTTTTTTTTAAAAAGCAATATGAAATTATTAATTTAGTTATTTCGGTTAAAAAAAAATCCTTGCCCTTGGTGTAGACAAGATTATCACCAATTGGTTATGATAGCAATTGGTTATAATGATTATCACCAAAATAGCAATTAGTTTTTGGTGTAGACAAAAAAATTTTAACCCCAAATCTCTTGCTTGATGATAAGAAACTTTACGAATCGAATTAAATAGAACTAACATATTTTTAGGATTTTACTTATTTAGTTAGGGTATTTTAGATATTACATAATAGAATATTCCACAAATTAAAAGATTCCGTTGGAGTTCAAGTGAGAGAGTTGTAGGGGTAGTTATTGCTTACTTCCAAAACTTAAGGGGGAAATAGTCTGGTTTTAATGTTTAGGGGAGGAATTGTGAACTACCCCAAACATAAAGGGGAAAATGTGATGTAGGAGCACAATCATAAATTATTTAAAAATTTTTATTTTGGATTTTCTTTGGATTATTCCACATTTTAAGTTTTTATTTATTTAGTTTGAGTTATGATAGGGATTAGTTTAGTATTTGGATTACTAAAGATTAGTATTTAGTTCATTTAAGATTGGTTTCATAGATGCTATCTTTATCTCTTGATTTATTGGAAACTCTACAAAACCTTGGATGATTGAACTCAGACTATTTTTTTAATTAATAAAATTCATTTTGAACAATTGTTTGTGTTTGGTGGTGATTTCAAACAATTTTGGCACTGTTCTAGTACTAGTCCTCCATCCAAATGCTTTTTTCCCTTTTTATATTGAGGTCATCTTATATATTTCTAATGTCATTTCTACATCTACTTTAGTGAAAAATGGCTAATTATTATTTCGCACTTCTAGATAATTATAAACTACTTCACAGATTATCAAGACTAGTAAATATTCATATTTTTCAAGAAAGTTAAATATTTTTTTACAATAATTCAATGCGGGAATATCGATATTTTAAAATTTTCTATATTTTATGGGTCATGCTAACGAGTGCCTTTAGGGCACTCGTTAATAATCCATTTTAGGAAAGTTTTGATAACACTTTTATGGAAAATGAAAAAAATTGTTAAAATATTAATTACTTTTTTTCATTTTCCATAAAAATTTTCTTTAAATAGATTATTAACGAGTGCCGTTAGGGAACTCGTTAGCATTTCCCTTTTTATACATAAACATGTACGTGAAAAAAGAGATAGTGTAAGAAAATCTAAACCTACTAAAGAATATCCATACTTTAACTATGATGTAAAAGAAGGTGGAAAGTATTGGACGTGAAACAATCAAAACCCTGCTGAAAAACAGGTGGTTGCAATTTTAAAAACTCAGTAAAAGCAAGCAAAGCCATGTGAAAAGGATTAGTACCTATATCTGCAGACCAATATTCCTTTCCAGTCGTATCTAATACCTTGAGCCCCAGCTCTTCTGTAACGTTGAAAACTCCAATGGCATTGATAATTGGGAAGTTTCGGTTGGCAACCCAAACAACTGTTCGGTTATCATCCCACTCGTGGTACCATATTCCAACATATCTTTTGTTGCCAGAGCTTCCAGTAGGACTAAAGAATCCAAATTCAAACTTCCCTCCAGCCGAAATCAGAGTTTCTCCATTGTCGATAATCCACTCTCCTGGCCTCATTGGTTTCATTCTCAATTTCCCTCTTGCTTACCATAATTAATGATTAAGAATATACAATATAAATAGAATTGTTTCTCTGTTGTCTGAATATAACGTAACAAGAGTGATAGATGAAGGTGCACATTGGATTCTCAGCCAAAAAAAAGAGAAAAAGGTACACACTGGATTATAACGCCTCCTATGTTCATTAGCATTTTAGAACTTTGTGCGGACTTCGGTATATTCAGCCCATTTCATGTAGTTTGGGATGTAAACATTGTGCGAGACTGCAATTTTCAGTTTCTAATCCTACACTATACTAAGGGTCCATTTGGGAACAACTTATTTAGTTGAAATTGAAAATGTGTTACTGAAAGTGTAAAAAAAAAAAAAAAATTAAAAGCTAATTAAATAATACAATAGGATCAATGAATAGTACCAAAAAACAAAATTCATAAAAAATACAAGAAAGAAACTAAAAACCAAAATAAATTGAAACTTTTATTAGCTTCCAAACGGATTCTAATACAAAACTATAATATCGCCAATAAGCTATAGTACAAATGACCCTTTTTCCGATTGAAAGATCACAATTTAAAGGTATGAATGGAACTTAAAGTTCATTGAATACCTGTAAGTTCTTTATCTTCACCTATATTAAAAAGAGAGAATTAACTCTATTTTGTTGAGCACTTTGTTGAATACCTTGTGCTCACCACCCACCAGGAGTAAGCCAAACGCAAGTAAAAATGCCTTGATGACAAAATGCCGAACAACGGATCTTCAACGATTGTACATTTTTGTCCCCTTAAAATTTTGTTTTGAGAAAACTATTTTTTAAGTTTCATTAAATTTATCTTAATCCACTAATTTTGCTTTTATTCAATTGAATCATTTGAACTTCAAAATTGATCAATTAAGGCTTTAAATTAGCATCTGTTGCATTCCTCAGTTTAAAACAACCAAAACAGCAATGTTTTGGTTTTTCACTTTATTACTTAATAAAAGAAATTATATTTTATTATTTTTTCAAAATAATAAAGCAGTTAGTAAAAGGGGAAAAAAAAAACCCAGAAAATAGAAATTAATGCCGTAGTATGCTTGAGTGCCTGACCCACCAAATCCCTAACCCAACGGCACCAACACCGATTTAGATTTTTTGAGAATGATTTCCGCTGTGCGGTATTAGAGCATCTCCAGCAAATTCATCAAATTTTTGCACTGTTTGGAGAATGAACAGTGACTTTTACCTTTATCTACCCACTTTTTCAAATACACTTTCCAACAGATTCTCTATCCCATTCTCTATCTCATTTAAATATTATTTCTTCATTCATTATTTATTTTTTTTTAACAACTACACATCTTCCAACATTTTTTTATTCAACACCTAATTATTATAATAGAATTTTTTTTTTTTTGAAGAATGAACAGTAGCCCATCAGACTTGATGAGCTACTGTTCATAAGCCAAAAAATTTTTTGGGTATAGAAAATCCATTGGAGTGGATTTTTTTGGTCTCATTTTCTATTATAGAGAATATTTTGCTTTACATAGACCATTAGAGATGCTCTTAGCAATGGGCTGAAGTGTCAGGTGGCTTTTCTTATATATAAAGGCTTTAGATTAGTTTGTTAATAGGAAGAGAGAGAGAGAGAGAGAGAGAGAGAGAGAGAGAGAGAGAGAGAGAGAGAGAGAGAGAGAGAGAGAGAGAGAGAGAGAGAGAGAGAGAGAAGCCAATGGCAGCTGCATCTGTGCTTCCATTAAATCACAGTGACTATTATTTTTTTTTTCTCTATTTTATTATATTCGTTTAATATTTTATTTGAATGAAATTGAATAGCTAAATTTCTAATTAAGGTGAGGACGAAATCGTGTTGAGAATTACCAATATTTATTTATGAGATTTAATTTTTTCCATAATAATTGTTCATTGGTAGTTTTAATTGTTCTTGCTTTATATCAGTTGATAAGGATAGTATTCTGAATATGAGTTCAATAATGTTTTTCTTATTATTTCGTGTGATCATAATCAATTGAATGTTTGGTTTATTATTTCTTAATTTAAAAATTAGACACCTCTTATGATTTGTTTGTCAACGGGGAAACAATTGATGATTTGATTTTAAAATTGGATATATCTTTTGATTTATTTGTCAATTGATACAATTGATGGCTTGATTTTATATTTAGGAAGCGAAGAAGAGCATACTTTAAATTTTAAAACAGAGATTTTAATGAGAATATTGATGACAAGATTGATGTTTAGATAATCATGCAATAGTTTGGGAAAGTTCAATGATAATAAACATATGCTGATGTGAATTACAAGGCGGACTTCAAAACCTTAATCATTTTCTCTTAGCTGTTTACATCTTTTTACTGCCTTTAATAATCTCTTTGCTTAATTTAATCGTCTGCTAGTTTTATTTAATTTTTAAAATAATTAATTTTTAATAAACTAGATTAGGATTTATTTGGTTAAGGTTTGATTAATTTTCTTACGTTCATATAAGTCTCTCTAGGTTTGACCTTGTGCTTGCCAAACTATATTTTGGTACGGTTCGTGTGCTTACAAGTAGGGACGGATTTAGGATTTCAAGCTAAGGATTTGGATTATAAGCAAAAAAAAAAAACAAAACAAAAAAACAAAAAAAAAAACAAAACAAAACTCCAAATAAGCATTTGTATGGCCCCGTGATGCCCAGGCCCGTTTGGGCCTTTAGTTCGGACGCAACGGTGTGGCCGATGGCCCCAAACTCTTCCTACCCAGGATTCCAGTCTAGGCCCACACGGACTGCAGGCCTGGGCTTCATCAATTGATCCTTGCCCGGGACCATTGCCGGACGATAAAGGAATGATAACATCCGAACATACCATCATTAGCATACTCAGCAATGCCCAGAAACACCACAGCCGGGCATGACTGCTGGAGTGGGAAACAAGTTCCAAGGCCACTCCAACCTCATCCCACTCCACCTAACCACCCACTTATGGCTGATGATATTGGACCTCACATTACACTAACCATGGAGGTAATCATAGCCTCTCCACTAACTTAGAGCTATAAATATGAGAGGTTGAAGGAAGATAAGGGGGTTGGAAGGTTGAGAAAGAAAAGAGAAAGAAACTGAGAGTAGAGGGAGGGTGAAGAAAGATGGTAGCAACGTAGAGAGAGAAAAGTGATCTCATTGAGTCTCTGTGTCAAGAACGACCCAAAGTAAGAAATTCAAACCTAACATACAAAAAAGTTGTAAGTCCGAGCGAGGCCCAACCCATTAGCCTCATTTTCGGTGCGCACAGCATCCATATCAAATTTTTGGATACTAGAACCGAATATTTTGCTACTAGTGTGTACTACTATACCGTTTTAGAATAATGCATCGGATTTATATTATTATTATTATTTTTTTTTTGGTGGGACTTATTATTATTGTTAAACTAAAATTTTAAAATTGATTATCAAATGAAATATTTCAAAGAACTAATGAATTGAAGTAATGGTATTTTTGTAAATAGAGAAAAACGTAGAGAGAGAAAAGTGATCTCATTGAGTCTCTGTGTCAAGAACAACCCAAAGTAAGAAATTCAAACCTACCATACAAATAAGTTGTAAGTCCGAGTAAGGCCTAGCCCATTAGCCTCATTTTCGGCGCGCACAGCATCCATATCAAATTTTTGGATACTAGAACCGAATATTTTGCTACTAGTGTGTACTACTATACCGTTTTAGAATAATGCATCGGATTTATATTATTATTATTATTATTATTATTATTATTATTATTTTTTGTGGGACTTATTATTATTGCTAAACTAAAATTTTAAAATTGATTATCAAATGAAATATTTAAAAGAACTAATGAATTAAAATAATGGTATCTTTGTAAATAGAAAAGAATGTAATGGCAATTGTAAAGGAAGCACCTTCCTAGAAGCTTCCCATCTACCCTCCCACATTTTATTATCACCACCTATTTAGGTTAAGTTAATATAAGTGGGTGGAAAACAGTATTTTGAGTATAAAATTAGCATTTGTAAAAAAATTATGAAGAGTTGTGGTTGCAAAACAGAGTTTTGAGTTTTGAAAACGCTCTTTTAAGCTCTCAAAACGCCTAACCAAATGGACCCTTAATCTCTCTTATTTTTATTTCTCTCTCACCATTCCTATTCTCAAAGTCCTCCCATCCCTCATCTTCTTCTCCAAGTTTGTAACTCCCTCATTCTGACCTCTCATCCTTTTCTTTTATTTTTATTTTTATTTTTATTTTTTACTGTCATTCTTGATCGGTTCAACTTCTTTCTACATCTTGGATTTTTTTTTTTCCTCTTGTCATTTTCTAAGTTAGGTAGTCTCTTCCATGGCTTTCCCCCCACCATCATATCTAAAAGTTTCTCTTTCTTTTTTTAGTTTGGTTTTTATTTTTGGTTATAAAAAATAAAATTGTGTAAATTGAAAATTGCACCCTTAAAATTTAGGAGTATTAGTATTTTACACCCTGAAGTTTAGTGGTGTTTGGATTTACACCTTGACGTTTCAGAATTTAGATTTTACCCCTAAAGTTTTGGGATGTTTGGATTTTACATTCCCAGATTCTGAAACTTCAAGAGTAAAATTTGTGTGGTCTCTATCTATGTTTTTTGGCACGCAGGAAATACTGTTAACTTTTCATGTTGAAAATCTAGCAGGGCTTTACCTTCTTGATTTTCACAGTGAAAATTTGGCAAAATTTCGCATGTGCTGTGCATTTGGCATGCCAGCAGGGTCTTGCTCTCAAAGTCGAGAAATTATAGAGTTCTCTGATGGACAAGTGATATAGTCCACCATTCTACTAAAAAACTTCTATTTGTTTAAAATTGCTGAGTCAGTAATTAATTTCCGTTTAAAAAAATTTTCTAACTAACAATTTTAAACATGTGGAAGTTTTTTAGTAGAATGGTGAACTACATCACTTGTCCACCATGTAGATCTTATAATTACTCCTCAAAGTCAAAGAGATAAAATAGTTTTGATATAGATAGAGACACTCACACATACAAGCTAAATACAGCGCTTGCTCAAAAAAGAAAAAAAAAAAAAAAAAAGAAGCTAAATACAGCGGGCATGCACCTAGTGCGAACATATGGACCGTTAGGCTTTTTCCATGCCCCATGTACGTGCACAGATAACTCTACCCAATAGGATTTCTTCTGTCTTGGATGATCTCTCATCCCAAATCATACTTGACATGACTCAGATATGATGCATCGGAAATTTAATATAGGCATAAGCCTGAATTTAAATACAGAAACCAAACACTTAAATTTAACAAGGTTATTGAGGCTAACCTGGACCAGGGTTCCGAAGTGAAATCATTAGTGACAAATATCCATGTAGTTTATTTCTTAGCAATCATGCAAAATAAACACAGAGAGATGGGTTAAATCCAAGCATTTTAATTCAGCACATTCTTGGTCCGTGAGCGGTGAGCCCAATAGACATGGGTCATGGCCTAAGAAAATAAACTTGATGGATGAGGTACCCAAGGTAGGCTCTCATTTCCATGTAACAAAATGGGTCGTAACCCTCACAAAAACCCTAAAATAAGTCCGAAAAGAGTTTGTTTATTTTTTTGGGTTTAACACAAGTAAATATTCTAGAAATGCTACGATCCACAATATTTTTCTGAAAAATCATAAGTGATTAGTTGCTATAGATTTTAATTTGAACCTATAACTAAAATTATTTATTTTTCCACTAATAATAACTCATAACAACCTACCATATGGAAATTATTATAAAAGTGAAGTGAAAATATTGTGTACATAACATTTCTAAAAAATATATATATTACACTATGCATTTGTGTGTGTCACGACATGTTATTTAAATGACTGAATGTAGAGAAAGATCCTGTCGGGTCCATGAAAATTGGCCTAAACCTACATGGAAAAACTCTCCATAGGGTTAAAAAGAAAAATGACTTTTTAAAATGACAAAATGTAAATAACAATCCTATCTTCTTCCTTTTTTTTTTCGGCTGAATAAATAATAATCCTATCGGGTCCACAGAAAAATGGCCTGAGCCCATATGGAATATCCTTGCTCAAGATTAAAGGAAAAATAACACTATTTAAATGACAATGTAAACAATAATCTTGTCGGGCCCATGGAAAAATGGCCTAAGCCCAAATGAAAAAACCTTCATCAGGATTTAAAGAAAATTAACGTTATTAAATGACAGAATGTAAATAATAATCTTGTCGGGCCCATTAAAAAACCATCACCAGGATTAAAAGAGAAACAAACGCACAAATAAAAGATGAGCAAACAAGCCCAACGATCACAAGAAAAATCATGCCAATATATATAGATCCACAACTCCACATTAACAGAAATATAGTGATACTATTTAAAATATGCCAACTCACCCTTAAATGTAGTGGATAACAGCGGGGTTCGACAACTAATGTGTATTCAAATAATAGGAGCTAGTAATTGAAGGTATGCTCATATTGGTGACGTTATTGTTGTTGTAATCAAGGAAGCAATACCTAATACACCGCAAGAAATATCCGAAGTGATCATAACTGTAATTGTACATACTTGTAAAGAACTCAAACGAGATAATATATATATATATATATATTTTATTATCAAACATAGCTTGGGCATATGCTGCATATTTGTTGGTATTTCAAGTTGTCTGTCGGACATATTTCTAACATAAGTTGTCTCCATGCTTTAAGACTGGTTTCTGATACCACCCCTTTTCTTTTGTACACAGTGCTGCCACCTCCATTATCACTGAGATCAACTCACATATTGGCACTGCTGCATAACTGCATCTACTCAATTGTCATCACCATTGTCTGTATAAGTATTCATGTGAAGACAACTGTTTTATTGAAGAACACCAACAAGCTGGTAATTTGAACCCGGTTTTGAAGAAGAAGGGACAGAGAGGACAACAAATTCTACATGGCGCACAGCAGGAAGCAATCTCAATTAATATTTAAGCCCTCCATTTTTTATGTATTTGTATATAGGGTCCTTTTAACGGTGCCATTAATTCGGGTATTTCTCAATGAGCTATTTTAGGAAAGTTTTTATACTATTTTTATGAAAAATAGAAAAAATTATCAAAAGGTCAATTATTTATTTTCTTTTCTTATAAAAACTTTTCTAAAATGATTTACTAACAAATATACTTAAGGAATTTTTTAACAAAATCCGTAGATATATATATATATATATATATATATATTGGTCTTCCTTACTCCACGCCCCTTTAAGGTATTTTGGTTTACAAATAGTGTCCGGATAAATCATATAGCAGCTTTCTAACAGTAGATTTTGTCCCCACCAAAATTGACACATAATAGAATCAATTTTTATTTATTTTTTATTTTTGCAAGGGTTAATGTCTATTACATATTGGTACACAGCTTTGGAAATTGTGGGTTTAAAACACGATTTCAGTTATAATTTTGAAATGATGATATTGTGTCTCGAAAACACAATTTTATAATCTAATTAAAATCATGTTTTAGACCGACAATTTCAACTGATATGGCCCACACATACCTTACACACCAGTGTGTAAATAACAGCCCTCGCAAATGGCAGCTGGAGCTTGGAGGGGATAGGGCCACTTGCTCACTTATAATCTATGCACGTTCCCATTAACAACCAATGTTTAGTTTAAGTAGTTGTTCTTCTCAAGGATAGGGCCACTTGCTTACTTATAATCTATGCACGTTCCCATTAACAACCAATGTTTAGTTTAAGTAGTTGTTCTTCTCAACAAAAAAAAAAAGTATTAAGTAGTTGTTGGACCAGGAAGGTACCTGGAAGAAGAGGAACGCTACTTGCACACCAACTCTAATAAAAAATGAATTGTTTATTTGTGAAGGTTGGAGCCTCTGTCTAATAGTGCCCATTAGCAATATACCTGCAATTTTCCTAAATCTGCAATTTCAACAATAGAAACTAGAAGTCTCTTTTTGTTGTTCCTAATCCTAGATTTCTACAAGTCTGCAACTGCAACACTCTCTGGTATATTGTTTTACAAGCTAGTATATTTCCGATTGCTTCCATGACCACGCCAACAGCCTCTTCGTCTTCTTGGAAATATGATGTGTTCCTTAGTTTTTGCGGTGATGACACCCGCAAAAATTTTAGAGACCATCTCTACACTTCTTTGAAACAAAAAGGCATTATCACCTTCATGGATGATGAGAAACTTGAGCGAGGAAAGTATATTTCTCAAGAGCTCTTGAAAGCAATAGAAGAGTCCAAATATGCAATAGTTGTTCTCTCAAAAAATTATGCTTCTTCAAGGTGGTGCTTGATTGAACTAGCAAAGATTGTTGAATGCATGACAAAGACCGGGTTAACAATTTTGCCTGTCTTTTATCATGTGGATCCCTCTGATGTACGGAACCAGATGGAGATTCTTGTTGAAGCCTTTGCTAAACATGAAAAAGATCCCAAGATTAACATAGAGGATGTGCAAGCATGGAAAACTGCTTTGAAAGAAGTTGGCAATATTTCTGGATGGCACGTAAATGATAGGTATCATTTGTTTTTGCAGAGTATTTTTGTTCAAATTAATAATTTTATCCTTTTTTTCCAGTTGTTTGCTATTGTTTTCTTAGAGAGAGAGAGAGGAGGGGGGGGGGGGGGGGGGGGGGGGGTTGTTAAATATATCTTCATGAGAAATCAATTATTGCATCCTTCTCCTGAAAGATTAGATTTTGTAGAAAAAAACTACCTTAAAAAATGAAGATCTGAAGTGTTAAAATAAAATATAAAGACATATGGTAAAGCTAGAAATAACAAAACTATATTCAAATCTGATTTTATCTATTTTTCGTTTTTCTTTAAAAGAAACATAACAAGGTAGCGTTAGAAGTTAGAGCCCAGAATTTAGTAAGTATGTATAAGAAATCAAGAATCATGTAAAAATTAGCAGTGGTCAAATTTCATCATAAAAATAAATAATTGGTAAGCATTTTAAAGCGGTAAAATTGCTTTGATGAGCAAGTTTGTTTGTAATGTCTTGGTCACGTGGTTAGGCTAGAAGCAGAAGTATATTGTAAGTGGTTCAAATTTTCTTTCGTTATTTTATTTTATTTTGTGGATGACAGAAAATGAAAAGGAGTTTGAAAATTGAAATCCAAGAAACGTACAACAAAGGACTTAATTAATTAAATTAGGCACTCTCCCAACTCATTGAACTGTTATAGTCATAACAGTGCTATTTTATATACTTTCAAATTCCCCTTTTGCTACTGAATGAAGCTAAGATTGTGTTTATTCTGAATGTTTTGTCTCCTTAACGTGTTAGCTCTATCTCATCAAAATAATTTTTATGCTATCTTCTTTGCAGCCACGAATCATTAGATATCCAACAAATACTTAAGAAGATATTTAGCGAATTGAATTGTAAATTCTCAAATATTGTTTCCAAGGACCTCGTTGGAATAGACTCTTGTGTGAAAGAAGTGTTGGATTTATATTTGGATGAAAGATTGGGTGGCATACGCTTTGTAGGGATCTGTGGGATGGGTGGAATGGGCAAAACAACTCTTGCACAAGAAATTTTCAAAAGAATATCTAATAACTTTGAAGCTAGCAGCTTTATTGATAATGTAAGAGAAGAAACTAGAAATCAAGGTCTAGTTTCTTTACAAAAACAACTTCTTTCCAAGATCCTTACGGAAAGTGAAATAAAGATATGGAACTTTTTGGAGGGAATCAATGTTATAGGAAATAGACTACGTAATATAAAGGTTCTTATTGTTCTTGATGATGTGGATGGAGAAGAACAACTAGAAGCATTAGCAGGGAACCATGATTGGTTTGGTCCAGGGAGTAGAATCATCGTAACAAGCAGAGATAGCCATGTATTGAGAAGACGTGGCATGAATTTTATATATACAGTCAATGGATTGAATGACAATGATGCTTTGGAACTTTTTAGTTGGAGTGCTTTCAAGAAACTCCATCCTGAAGAAAATTATGTGGATTTGTCTAAGGACTTTGTAAATTATGCTAATGGTCTTCCTTTGGCTCTTAAAGTTTTAGGTTCTTTGTTGTTTGATAAAGAAATCGATGAATGGAAAAGTGCTCGTGATAAACTAAAAGTAGAGCCAGATAGAAAAATTTTAGATATTCTTAAAATAAGTTATGATGGGCTAATGAATACGCAGAGAGACTTATTTTTGGATATTGCATGTTTTTTCAAAGGAAAGAACAAAGATTGCATAAGAGATATAATAACAAGTTGTGGTTACTATCCAGAATACAATATTGGTGTTCTTATAGACAAATCTCTCATAACCATTAATGAAGAGGGAACCATATGGATGCATGATTTGCTACAAGAAATGGGTCAAGAAATTGTTCGTCAAGAATCCCCTAAAGAGCCTGGTGGACGTAGTAGGTTGTGGCTTTATAAAGACGTGCTTTATGTATTAAAGAATAATACTGTAAGTTGACTAGTCTATACCTAAACTTACATAACTATATATATTCTTACAAGTTCTTCTAAAGATTTGCCAATTACTCTAATTTTGTTATTCTTCATTATTAGGGAACAGAGGTGGTTAAAGGCATAATGCTGAACACGCCTATTGAAATAGAAGAACACTTGAGTGTTGAAGCCTTCTTAAAGATGAAAAAATTGAGATTGCTTAAAATTGGCATTGTGCAACCTCCACAAGACCTCATTAGAGGTCCAATCCAACTTCCACAAGGCCTCAATTATCTTTCTAATGAGTTATGCACAATAGATTGGCATGGATATCCTTTAAAATCCATGCCGACTAGTTTCCAACCAAACAAACTTGTTGAACTGAGAATGCATTGCAGTGGCATCAAACAACTATGGAAAGGAATTATGGTAAGATTTTCACTTATACAAATGTGTATTTCCTTCATTTTCATTAAGGCTTGAGTTTATCTAATTATTTATTGGGTTTATCACAGATTTTAAACGAGTTAAAACTCATTAACTTAAGTGGCTCTCAAAACTTAATTGACATCCCAGATCTTAGTGGAGCCTTAAATCTAAAGCAATTAATTCTTAAATCTTGTACAAGACTATATAAGATTCATGCATCTCTTGGAGATCTCAAACGACTTATTCGATTGGATCTAAATGGTTGCAAATGTCTTGAAAGCCTTCCTTACAAGATAAGCTTTGAAGCTCTTGAAACTTTCGATCTTGGGGGTTGTTCAAGTTTAAAGAAGTTTCCAGAGATTGTGGAAAATATGTCACATTTGTCAGTACTTTGTTTGAGTGAGACTGCTATAAAAGATTTATCATTATTAGTGGAACATTCAACTAGCCTTATAAATTTGGATCTAAGACATTGCAAAAATATTTCAAGTCTTCCTAAAGCCATTTGTAGTTTGTTGTCTCTAAAAACTCTCATTTTATCTGGTTGCTCAAGACTTGACAGATTACCAGAGAACTTAGGAAATATTGAAGGTCTAGAGGTGCTAGATCTAAGTGGAACAGCTTTAAAAGGACTACCTTCATCCATGGTTCTCTTAAAAAATCTCAAAGTACTCTCTCTCCGTGGATGTGATTTTCTATCATCTAAGCCATCGAATAAACTCCTCAATTTTCCTTTATTGCAAAGAAGAAGTCCGGATCCCTTGGGCATGTTAGAGTGGTCTTTATCAGGCTTATGTTCCTTGACAGATCTAGATCTAAGTTATTGCAATATTCGGGCAATCCCTAATGCTATTGGCTGTTTATCCTCTTTAAAAAATTTAAATCTAAGGGGAAATAATGTTGTTTGCCTCCCTAAAGATATCATTAGACTATCTAAATTGGGCTATCTTTATTTGGGTGGTTGCACTGATCTTCGACTATTGCCCGAGCTCCCATTAAATATTACATGGATTGATGCACAAGGCTGTACCTCACTAGAAACGTTTCCAATAAGACAAGAAGATAATTTTCTCCCTAGTCTCCATCTTCTTAACTGTGTCAATTGAACGACAATCAAGGATACAGTGACATGTTCTTAACAATGCTAAGTCATCACATTCAATTTCAGGTCTCTCTCTCTCTCTCTTTCTCTCTCTCAGTTCTAAACATCTTGATTTATATGTTTCAGGGATCATACTCATGGCAATTTCATTTTCTTATTCCTGGAAGTGAAATTCCGAAATGGTTTAGCCATCAAAGCGAGGGGACATCACTGAATCTGCAAGGGCCTTCAGACTTTATGGGAATGGCTATGTGTGCAGTTTTTGTACTTCGCCAGCATCGTTCACCTCAATACCATCGCATTTATTTTTACTGTGACGTCATCGGAACTAAAATTTCAGAAAACTTAAACATTGGTTTTTCCGAAGAATTTGGTAAGATTGATTCATATCACCTTTGGATAAAATATTTTCCTTTCAAAGGGAAATGGGAAAAGGAATTGAGTGAAATCGATGCTAATGGATTGAGTCAGATTATTGTTAAATTTGAAACCTTCGGTCCAGGCTTGGAGGTGATGAAATGCGGGGCCCGTTTAGTATACAAGCAAGACATTGAAGATCTCAAACAAACTATGGCTTGGAGCAGCAAGTGCAGCATCACTCCTTATGAGGATGATTTAGACAATTCAGCAAAAGATACCGAAATTAAGCGAAGTCGTGATGATTCAAATGGGGACGGGGCGGGACCTAGTGGAGAAGGTACCTTTGATGAAGTAGACAAACCACACCCAAAGTGGATACAACACCCTAATCTAATTGAAAATTGGATTGGGAATTTATGCACACAAGGACAAGGTAACACTAATTGTGAGGAAGAGGAATCCCGGTGACAATGGTAGCATTGATAACTCTTCAAGGCTGATAAACCTTCTGTCTTTGATTTTTTGTAAGTCACCATCTTTCTCTCTTGTACGGATCTTGTTTGTTTGTAGTTGTATATTTATTCATTTATTTATTAATTTTTAGATTCATTGGCATATGCTTACATTTCTTTTTCATTTTAATCTGTTACAACACCATATGAGTTTAAGTAATTTGTGATTCCTATTTCTATTAGTTGCCTCATACTGGCTACGAAGAAGTTATTGGACTTTGTTGGAAAGGAAAAACTGTCACATTGCTAGCTGATGAGAAAACTTGTGCAACTGATTGTATGGTAGTCATTTTTGTTCATTTGTGGTATTAAATTCGGCACTCTTGTTGCTCTCTTTTTTATAGTATTTACTAACAACTTTCCACATGAGAATGCAATAGATGCATGCCACTCCACTGTCGTAAAATCAAATGGAAAGAAAAAAAAATTTGGGCCCTGTTTCGAAATTAGTCTCAAGAGAGTATTCCTTTTGCTTCTTTTAATTAATTTTATACCACTAGGTGGGGGCTTTGGGGGTTTACAAGTGAAGTTAAATTTCAACGAAGGTGATCACATTATTTGCCAACTTTTCTTGTTGAGTAAAATAGAACTAATGCAACTTGGTCGCTTATGTTTAGAGATCTAAACTCTTTATATCATTTCAAAGTAGGACAACTATTTTAAAATATAAAGGACCCTTCTTTTTCTCCTTTATTTTATTTTATTTTTATAAAATTTTGACCACACACCACCCATTGTTTGGTTCATTAGAAACCTGTGGAAATTTTGACTTCTTGGTATTTGGATTTTGTGCTGAGTTTGCCATGGAATTAGACCTGAAACAGTTGAATTAGGTTCCATCTGAGTCCTGACTTGTTTTTCTGGGTCCCAATATTTATAAGAAACTCACAAAAAAATGTCATTATTCTGTGTTTTCATTGGAACAATTTATTTAAGGACGAAATTTTGTCTAGAACTCCTGATGTGTGTGCATGTCTGAAAAGTTAGCTTGGTTGGTTTAAAGAGTAAAGCTATAATATTGATTCCTTTCTTTAGAACTATAATATTGATTTTTTTGCAAGCACCATCTTTTTCCCTCTAAAGGATTTTGTTTGTTTGTAGCTGCATATTTATTTATTTTTTTTTAAATTCATTGGCATATGCTTGCATTTGTTCCTCTTGTTAATCTGTGACAAGGGCTATTTCAGTTCAGTGATTTGTGTTTCTTATTTCTCCTAGTTGCCCCATGCTGAGTGTGTAGACGTTTTGAACGTTGTTGGCGAAGACAATTTTTTGCACTGTTAGCAGACAAGAAGAGAGGTGGAACTGATTGTGTGCTCATCATTTTTGTTCAATTATGTTGGAGGGTAAAATCCGCACTCTCGTTGCTCTCTCTCTCTCTATACATACATATATATATATATATAGTATTTAGTACAATTTTCCATTGGAGAATGCAATAGGAGCATGCAATCTTAGTGTTATAAAATCAAATGAAAAGAAGGAATTTGCAATAATCTGCACTTTTATTGCTCTCGTTGTGTATTATTAATTTCTTTCTGTAAAATATTTGTAGTTGATGGATTATCTGCTATCAATTAAAGATCTGTAATCGTGTTATAGCTGATCAGAATCATCTTTATTGAGGGTTCATTCAACTGCTAGAAATTGGCCAAGCTCGACAGTGCAGAAGTGTGGATTAGTCTTGTAATTTCCAACATGCTGATATGTAGAGACAGTAGAGTAACGCAAACAATTAAGAATCGTGTGGCCTCTTTTATTTTATAATTGGGACCCATTTATCAATTGATGATTGATAATAGCCAAAGAAATTTGCAAAACTGAAATTATGAGGCAATAACTAGTAGAACTAGAAGCTCTGAGGAGGAATTTCACCTTGAGAGATTGAGACAACCCCTTGATGCCATTCTCAAAGGCAAGGGAAAGCAAGTTATAGAATAACCTATCGTACAGCTGCTTTCTTTAGTCTTCTCTGCTGTCGTATAATAATATAAAAGACCTCATTTATTTCTTCTTTTCTTCGTGATCTGGTGAGATATATATTTTCCATGGATAACTTTGAATCACATCGTTTTTAATATTTATGAAATTTAAGCATTTGCACTTTTTAATTGTCCTGTAAATCAATCTTTCCAAAGTTGAATACTGTCCTACTTGATATGTCAACTTACTGATTGATATCCTATGGCGATCAATTTATTTAACATTTCTGTCTGAATCCATATGTACTTGAATTCTAGATCAATCTATAAACATGAGGTTTATTTAGATGAAATCCATTCCTAGAATCTGTTTTGTTTGTTAAATTATGTTATTTCTCTCCACTCGAACTCTGCATCTCTGGTGAAGAATATCCCGAATCCACTATTGCGCTACCGACCCACCACCTCTGCGGCTTCTCCCCATAACGATCCTATGTGCTCTTTCTCAACCTCGATTTAGCTGTTGTTGGCTGCACTTCCCAGTAAGTTCTTTCTCTCTTTTTTTTTTAATGATCTCTGTTTGGTAGCTGGGAAAACGAAGGAAATTAAACTCTGTTTTGTGGGATTTACAGGTTGTTTTGATCTGGGCCTTGTATTGTTGTAAAGTTATGTGTGTGGTTTTTTTTTCATGATATGTGATTTGTTACCTTATACTATAAATATTTGTTGCCATAAAACCGCATGCAGTGCAATTGTAACTCGGTAGTCATAACATTTGAAAGTTTGGTAAACATGGGACGTGTGTCATGACAAAAAGTCATTTGCTGTCAAGAATTTGAACACTTGTGAAGAAAATGACAGATTTAAAGGCACTTAACCACCTCCATCCTTGCTTTGTGGGATAGTTATGGGCTAGGAATAACAACCAAGCACATCAAAGAGAACTTCTTCAAGGCAACATGCATTAGACATAAGGTAGTTCTTTTACTAGGATTGGTTTAAGAGAATTCTTCTTGTATGCAATTTAGTGGTCTTCAACATTTTATATTCAAAGCGGTTTTCAATTTGCTTAACAAAGATTTTATAAGAATTGTGTTCTTCCATTTAGTTCAAGTAAATTTAATCAAGCCTTAGTTGTTAGCAGCATAACTTAGGCCATAGTCTAAGGCCCCCTACTAAAGAAAAGCTCTCAAATGTTGGGGTAATAAGGAGCAATGCTACATACAAAAAGTAGTATACAAAACATTTCATAATAATTGAGTTGGCAAGTTTTTATGAATTCTCTGATATCATTTTTTAAAATTTTTTGTCAATTTTTTTGTCTATAAACTTTCTTAGGTAATAAGTGATCTTTTTTTTATATTTTAAAAAATATATATATAATTTGTATATATTTTCTTTTACTCTTAAGAAGGCCCAAAATTTTTTTTTTTTTTTTTGAGTAATACTAGAAATATTACAAATTTTACTACATAGATCTTACAAATTGATGTATCACCAATCACAAGATATAATCCAAATATCCATTTATTATCTTGTTGAAATGCCACCAATCACATTCATTGCCAAGAGCCAACAATCATATTTATTATCACATCAATTTGTAAATATTTTGTAGTAAATTTTTGTAGTAGCTTTAGCAATCTATTTTGGTTATGTTATCTCACTCTGTTTCATGCTTCTCAAATTGGTAGAATATGCACACTTCATCAACTTTTTTTTTTTTTTTTATAGGTAACACTTCATCAACTTCTTTATTTGTCTCCAGCACCATTGCCTTCTGTTATATATTTTTGGTCATTAATGACTCTGTCCCTAAAACTGTGTCAACAACAGCATATAGGGGACCTTGTGGAAGCATGTGCTCCAATTAAACCAATGTACCGTGTGATAATACAAAGAAAACAGTTCGAAGATTTTGAGACTAAAAAGTAAAAACTCGAGTGAATTACCTTGGCTTGTCAGTACAAACTCAAGGAGAGACTGATGCAGAGGAAATCATGAAAAGAGCACTTAACTAATGCGCCTATTCAGTTCAGATCTCATCTATATGTTGGATTGGGCCAGAGCAACTTTATTTGATGGGACGGATCATTGGATTTTTTAGTATGCGATGCGTATCAAAATTTTACAATATACCTAATGATCATTATGATGATTTAGGGTAACTTAATATAGCTCTTAAAATCCTATTGATTGATTTTGAAAAGGATACTGTCACATCATCAACAATTTAATTAAAATACCATAAAATGATCCTAGGTAAATATTTAAATTTTGACAAGTCATAAATCCAATGATGTGTCCAACAAAATAAAGTTGCTTAGGCCTGCTCTAATATATTCTTTCTATTTTTGTTTCTTTAATTATTATTCTAAACTTTTAGAGACATGAAATCTTCAGAAAGAGACTGAGCTATTGAAAAAGGGAAAAGTAAATCCCTTTTACCAAAAATATTTTTCTACTTTATTCAGGCTATTAATTTAATTAAATGCTCTTCAAAAAGTAAAAACTTCAAAAAGTTAATTAAGTTGCAACAACTCCTACAGAAATAGTGAGCCCCATAAAAATACTTTCTCAAATTTTCTCCAATTTTCCCTCAATCCTCATTTTCATTCTCAAAAAAAGGAAAATATATCACTCTAAATAACTATGCCACATTAGATGTTAAAATAATAATAATAATAATAATTAATTGACATATATGTGAGGTTTTTGAGTTTTTTTTTTTTTTTATTATATTTATTTTAGTTTTCAAACAAGAATTGAAACCAAGGCTCCGAGCTGATCTCTAGAGCATCTTTTAATTGTTTCTTGATGAAAGATATCTATTAAACAAAGGTGAAATCATTTCATCAAAATAATAATAATAATAATAATAATAATAATAATAATAATAATAATAATAATAATAATAATAATAAGTCCAAGTGTTAAAGCCATGCAAATTTGTCCAAGAATTAAGTGAGGAAATGCTGGATTTTAAAGCTCGACAAATAGCATCTATCGAGGTTTAAAAGGCAGTTTAGCCCAATACTCGATAGCTACTCGATAGATAACCTATCTATCGAGATTTATGAAAATCAGTTTTTCAAATCTAATTTCACACCAATCCGTGTATATTTGTTTAGACTTTCTTTTCTCATAACCCTAAACATATATAAGAATTATTTTAAGGACTGTCACAAATGATGCAACTTAATGCAAAAGTTTTTCTCAAGCATATTCTGACCGGAGACATATGCCTTAGTTCATTTTCCTTTTCAAGAAGTTGCTGCGTTTGTACGCAGTAGGGTTTTGTAACCAAGGCGCTTCGTGATCTTCATCGTGTTGATGAACTGAATAACTTTGCAGCCAACATCCTTCTCAAGTTGGTGGTTAGTCACGTACTTGGATCCGTGCATCAATTGGTTAGACATATACTAGGAGTCGTGCATTGAAAAAGATAGATTGTCACTACAGAACAAGTCCAATTGGGTATTGGGGTAAAGATTCAACTATAGGTTGGTATAAGATACTGGGATTCCTTACTTGTAACTACTTGTTGTGATAATAGTAGATTCTCGAGAGTGATAACCTTAAAATCATCCGGTGGGGTTTTTGCCTTGGAGGTTTTCCCTATTCGTAAACAAATCACCATGTCAACTTTATTTTCCGTTGCATATTAACTTAGTTGGTGATTTCGTTTGTGCTACGACACGTATTGCATGTTAATTGGATTAATTAATTAACTTGGCTAAATTAATTGGTTAGTTCATCACAAGGAGTCAATACATTGTTAGCTTATCATGATGGTCGGCTAGAGTTCGTCCAAGTATAAGTAAAGAAAAGAATTCAATTTAATTCATAGAAAGGTAATAAAATAAAATAAAAAGTTACAATGGTGGGGGTTTAGGAGGGGGGGGGGGGGGGGGGGGGGGGGGGGGGTGGGGGCATCTATGGAGATGCATCGGCCTCATTAATATTACTAATTGGATGGCCCCTAAGAGCCATTACCCTCCTCTCGGTAGCCTTCATATTGAAGAAATCGCATAAGGTGAAGTAGACAGATGCCAAGTTGTTTCATAAGTTCCTATTCATTTTGGCAACTCTTACTATAATTTTATCTTTGAAATTAAAACATCATTTAAAGTAGTCACAATTGTGGCCTCCATGAAGGAGAAGGATAATATTGTGGCGGATGTGAGAACGTGGTTTTTTTTTTTTTTTTTAGAACGAACGTGGTTTTAATAGGTTGTAGCAATCCGATTTATACAACTACCTTCAGTTATCTTTTTTTTTTTGAAACGTAAGATATATTTGAAAGTAGGGTTTTTTTTTTTTTTTGGATAAATTTGAAAGCGGGTTATTATTTTTTAGGGAATTTTTTTTTTTTTTTTGAGAATTTTTTAGGGAAAAGTTGAACGTGGGTTTTTTTTTTTTTTTTTTAAATAGAAGTTGAACGTAGGTTTGAAAGTGGTATTTGAAATTTTTTGGATTTCTTTTGGATATGATTGATTTCTACTTTTTAGTATTTTTTTTTTCTTCAAAAAAAAAATCTATTGAAAAAAATTGAAAACATTTTACCAAGAGAGTGGTCCTATTTATCACCAAAAAAAAAGTGATCCTATTTTGTTGGCAATGTTTTAGTGAGAGTTAAAAGACGTCGTTTTACCAAATTATCCTTTAGTTTTGTCTCTACTTAAACCTAGGGAAATAGGGGTATTTTGGGAAAAAATTCCTAAATTTGAATAAAAATTTGAAACGTAAGATATATTTGAAAGTAAGATATATTTGAATTTAGGGTTTTTTTTTTTGGATAAATTTGAAAGCGGGTTATTACTTTTTAGGGATTTTTTTTTTTTGAGAATTTTTTAGGGAAAAGTTGAAGGTGGGTTTTTTTTTTTTTTTTTTTTTTTTTTTTTTTTTTTTTAAATAGAAGTTGAACGTAGGTTTGAAAGTGGTATTTGAAATTTTTTGGATTTCTTTTGGATATGATTGATTTCTACTTTTTAGTATATTTTTAATGGAAAAACCCACAGTGATAAATCTTGATGGCATGATCAAGAGGATAGACTCACCCTTCACTGCTAGCGTTTTGGAGTGCCCTTTGCCTCCCAAATTTCGTCTCCCACAGCTGGAGGTTTACAATGACACTAAGGATCCCCTAGATCACATAGGGTCATTCAAGGCAATATTAAACCTCTAGCAGACCCTAGACAAGGTAATTTGTAGATCATTGGGTGTGGTTTAGCAAGTTGCCTGCAGTATCTATCGCGAACTTTAAGCAGCTGAACAACTCTTTTGTCCACCATTTCATTGGAGGCCTTGAGAAAGTATGTAAACAACAAAGCAGTGTTAAAAATTGATGAGGTAGACGATCAGGTGATAATGACGACCTTCCAAGCAGGGTTGAACAATCCTGACCTCGTCTTCTCTCTAGGGAAGACTTCGCCAACTACGATGACAGACCTCTTGTTCAAAGCCCAGAAGTACATGAATAGAAAGGATGCATTAACGGCAAATGGAATAGATGGCAAGCAAAAGATGGAAGAAATCGACAAGCTCCAACACAAAAAGAAGAAGAAGAAGGATCATTCCCTTAGTCGAAAGAATGACAACAAAAGCATGCAGGCCCATACAAGATCGTTAAGTATTCCAAAAGAGGAACTTCTTACCTCGAATCACTCAACGGCAAACAGTTATCGCGTCCATGGAATGTAGAGCACCTCAAGAGGTATTATTGCTAGTTAGATGATGTTTTCAATTTTCTTTCATTAAACTGTTTTGTAAGCAGGAATGAATAAGGGTTTTCCCTATATGAATAAATTTCGTTCTCTTGAAAAATCTAAAAGTCTTATTTACTAAACAAAAGATAAAAAAATTTCAAGAAGAAAGGCTGTCATTGAAGTCCAATGAGTAAAACCAAGTAAACAATAAAAATCTAGACAACAGTAAAATCGTCACATAAGGTTCAATTCGAACTAGTAAAATCATATTGACGACCAAATTCTTAAAACGAGAGTAAGTCATATGATTAAATTTGCAATGTCAAAGCGAGAGTAAGTCATATGATTAAATTTGCATCGTTTAAAACCGACGAGTACAATCATAATGACGATCAAATTCTCAAAGCGATAAAAAGTTGAATGATTAAAGTCACAACTATAAAAACTGAAGGGCATAACTGCTTCAGCGAAATTTTCAGAGAAGCAAGCAAGATCAACAAAACAAAAGCTCTACCTAATTATCAAGATTAGCAAGAAGCATGTGCTATAAATGGCATCCAAAGATGGAAGTCTTCGTCAAAACAGATGTAAACCATCAATATTCCTACACCCGTCCAAAAGGTCGATGCAGGAATAAGGGGGCAACTGATGAGTAGTGTAAAATGGTCATCTATAAAGTGACCGTTATTACTAAGGACGATTGTCATTAGTAAGGATGATCGTAAGCACACATTCATACCCAGATATAAATTTCTCACTTAAATGTCACAAGTGTAATGGACGTACAGCCTTTCCAGCCACCAACTCACACTATTACAGCCACCTTAAGTGACCATTACGCAGCCATTACAAGTCATTGAATGGAGAGTTAAATGGCTATTAAATGAGCCATTTAACCCTCCAGCTCAACCATAACGCCTGAGAAGATAAATGCACAAAGCATTTGACAGATAGTGATAAAATGCTCGTCCATATTGCAAACCGTCCAAGTTAATGACGAGTAAAAGTACAGGACGAGCGTAAGCGCATTTATTCTAGACAGCATTTAATGACCAAGTGATGAATGAGCGTAGAGCTGTTACCATTGTCTAATGATGTGCATTTAATGGCCATTACGAACGTTAAAGGGCTACGATTAAGTGGTCATTATTGAGCCATAAATCCTCCAACTTAGGTACAACGTAAGAGAGGCTGACAGATTGGACATTTACTCACACAAAGGCTATATAAAGTCATGAGAGACAAGTAAGTGATTGATGTTGAACACACATAAATTGCTCTACAGATTATAGATTTCTAAAGAGTTTAAGCTAATTTAAGTATCAGAGGGTCATTGGCAAGCCCCAAACCAGTGTCATTATCTACTTAGTGTTTTCTCTCATACAAGATATAAATGTCATCCATCACACTAACGAGGAACATATTGACGAGGCGAAATCACGTTTTATCAATTGCCATGCCAGCATCTGCACCTTCAATACTATCAAATCAACACAAGCACGTTGTTGACATATAATTGCCATGCGCATGATCGGACTCCTCTAATTTTGAGCTTATATGTGATCTGCGTTTCTTTCCTCAAACCATGCGTTAACTTTTTTCAAGTAAAGATGGTTAATAACAAAGAAAAAAAAATTAAAAGATGCAGAAAAGAATTTCACCAATAAGATTAATAAAATTCAAATAAATGAATAAAATACTAAGAAAATAAATGTAAATCATTTGTTTGTTGTAAACAATTTTTGCTATGAGCAATATGAAATAAAAGAAAAAAAAAGAGGGGGGGGGGGGGGGGGAAGCACCATAAGATACAAAATTTAATATGGTATGATAAATTTTATGGCTATACATTCTTTTTGAAAATTCGATAATTGAAAGTGGCAAATTTGAACCTAGGAGATCTCTGTTGAGAACACCAAGAGGTGTCAGTTGAGTTACAAAACTCTTGGTTTCTATGACTATATTAACTAGCAACACAAATCAAAATCTACCATTAATAATATTGATTACAATACAAACTCTCACAAATATAACTAAACCCTAATTCTGACATACACCAAAAGTGCTCCACACTAACACATTAGACAAAGTCTTGTCTTCTAATACTTCCACATGAATATATTTAGCCTTAAAAGAACTAGCAAACTACTATATATTCAAAAAAAAAATTCATTTTGTTTTTTTCTAAGAGTTTTCTTCTCTTTAAAATCAAGAATACCTCGTGGGTCAAAAAAATCAAATCATTCATAGGACATTCCAACTCCTACTTCTTAATGGACAATGAACATTATACTACCTCCTTGATAAGAGATAGACTTTCTTTCCACATTAGAAATACTTAAATTGCTAACTATGCCCAATTATGAATATGAGTTGATTTCCAACAAATCTCCACAATGAATCAACTAAACAAAACTTCGTATTCTACCTCTCACACACAATATATTTCAACCCAAAGCAAACTACTAAACTCTTATAAGAGTCTTCTCGTCACCCCATGTAGGTCACAACCAATATATTTAATTTCAAACCCTATTTAACTTATACTTCAATTCCTCTTAGACAAGGAATATTAAAGTATTTATTTGATAAACAACAATTTTTCCTTCTACACAAAATTTGAATCAACTTCAAAAAATTTTATTATTGATATATGGTCAAGGTTCTTATTATAAATTGATCAACCATGCTATTTATTTATTCACTTATTGTTGAAAAGCTAATTTTTATTTATTTATTTTAGTTGGCATGTTTAAAAAACAATTTTGAAAGCAAGACTTAGTGAGCATTTAGATTCAAATTATTCTCCTACGTTTGCCTCTTTTTTTTTTTTTTTTTTTGAACCAAAGCCTCTTGCATTATTCATGGGACATGAACAGTGCATTTAGGCCAATGAAAAGTAACACGCGCCTCTACAGTAACTTTTTTATTTTTTTTATTTTTTCAGTTTTCAGTTTTTAGTTTTCAGCAAAATAAGCGATATCCAAATGCACCCTTACACTCAACTCATCAGTTCAATAAAAATAATGAATTGAGTTTTTTTTTTTTTTTTTGAGAAACAAATACACATACAAGAGAGAAGGAAATGGGTTCTAACACAAAGGCACATCACAACTCCACTTAAAAGTTATGGTAACTTTTAAGGGAGGGTGGGGCCATTTATACTACACACAACATACTCTCTTAAGCAATGTGGGGCAGTTGCCCTTTTCTTTTTTTTTTTAGAAACAAACACACACATACACAAGGGAGAGGAAAATGGATTTTAACACAAATGCACACTACAATTCTACTCAAAAGCCATGGTAACTTTTAAGGAATGGTCGGTAAGTTATACTACACACAACACACTCTCTTAAGCAATGTGAGACAATTATCAATTCTTTTTTTTTTTTGAGAAACAAACACACACGCACATACAGGAGAGAGGGAAAGAGATTTTAATACAAAGACATACCACAACTCTACTCAAAAGCCATGGTAACTAACCCAAGCAACTTGATTTGTTTATAGCTAAATAATATGAAGAAAAGGCATCTATGAGTTAAGAGTCTTAAAATTTCAATAGCATTTTGAGCATCTCCCCATGAATGTGTAGGGCCCAAGGAAGTCAATTTCGTACTGTACCGACTAGAATGGTCGGTATTTACCATTCCGGCATGTACACTGTTACAAGAATACTGGTGTTTCGTTCCGGTTCAAATATCGGTCATATTAGACTCGTTTTGGCCGTACCAGGTTGTATACTGGATTTCGGCCGAAAAATGAAAGTCGGCCAGTAACTAAAATTCAAACAAATAAAAAAATATATAAACAGAAAAGAAAATAAAAATAACCCACATATTGTCGTCGCCACTGATTTTCTAGCATTGGTCCCATCTTGTCGTCGTCCTTGTCTACTCTTCTTCTTCTTCATCTTCTTCTTGCACTTCTCTTCGACTCTTGTGCTTCTTTTAAATGCATTTTGAGACTTTCTTTTGTTTTTATAAAAAGCAAAGTATCTTTATTTCGTGTGGTGGTGTGGCAAGTGTGCCTTGACACTTACCCACGTGAACAAAGTACTGACATTTCAAAGTTACAACTTCCAGAGAGTTTTTTTTTTTTAGAACTCAAGTTTCAAAAAAATATAGTGCAAAACTAATCAACTTTTTTATATACATGTGATCTGCCAGTGACTAGGGCTGTCCACACAGCCTGCCAACCTGCTCAACTCGGTCAACCCGCTCGCGTTTGACCCGCCGTCATCTAATTTGACGACTTCGGTGGTCAGATGTAGGTTCCGAACTCTCTAACCCGACCCCACGTGGGTCGGTTGTCGGTTTTTGGTTTCAAAATCTGACACCCAACCCGAACCGAAACCTTTATTCTTTCTAGCGAATTATTACAAATTTCAGACCAAATTCGACGAGATCTCATCAAGATCCATCGAGATCTGGTCCAGATTTAATGAGATCTTGCCGTTATCCGACAAAATCTAGGCCAAATCTATTATTTCTGTCCGATCTCGACAGAGCCAGCCAGATTTCGACCTCGGTGATAAAACCCGAATCATCTAAGTAGATTGCATATTATTTTAATTAACTAACATTTCAATTAGGAGTTTACATATTAAATGAGACAGATTTATAATGAGGCCAGATTTTTAAGGAAATATATATTTTTACTACTGAGCATATAAATATTTATATTTATTAATTTTTATATATAATTATATTAAATTAACGGTAATCCCGAAACGGTACACTGGTATCAAGCGGTACCGAAATATTTCATTTTATTGACCAGACTGAAACAGCTTCCAGTATAGTATTGACTCCCTTGGTAAGACCACATGTACATGTCAATATCATCATATCAAGGTCCATATTTTCCGTATTTCTAAAAGGAAAGTGCTAAATTTATTAATTCTACTTAAAATAACAAAATAATTAAAACTTTATAATATAGAGAGATTATAAGACAATAAAAATAAAATTACTCACAAGTAAAACAGGGGCAAAGGTACATACAAGCCTGGGGGCTATGACACCCCCCCCCCCCCCCCCCACCAAAACTTTCCAAGAAATGTTAATAAGAAAACATTATATTTCTCTTTGTGGGTGCACAAAAAACTTTGCATGAGTAATTAAGAGATACAAGACTCATGAGAATCTTTACCATGCATCATCGTCCTTCTAGAGTATTCGTTAATACATTATTTGATTCTGGTTGATCAGAAGAAGTTGCCTTGGATTGGTCTCTCCCTATGAAAAAGGCTGCTCGTTTGGGAGTTGGAAGGTTCACAGTTTCAATATCAAGCATCTTGATAACATTCATCATAGTAGGGCGGTCACCTGGATTCTCTTGCACACATAATAGGCCAATATTTACACACTTTACAAATTGATTTGCAATACAAGTATCTTGTAGGGTCTCGTCCATTAAATCCAAAACCTTTTTGTCTGTCCACAGTCCCCATGCCTGTGACAATAAAATTGGTATGAATAAAAAAAATGACCAAAGCGTAGAATGATCCTATAATTAAGAAAATTATGCACACTTACATAACCTAGAAGGCTCATTGCTTGTTCTGACTGATAAAAACTTGTGTTCTTTTTTCCACTTATAATCTCAAGTAGAACAACTCCAAAACTGAAAACATCAGATTTGACTGAAAAAATTCCTTCTAATGCATACTCTGGGGAGATATAACCACTGCATTGCAATGGTCATAATAAATTATAATATTAGCAAGGAAATTATGGGCATATTCTCTAAATAATGTTTTTTTGATAGATAAGATATGCCATAATATGTAATAACATAAACTGACTACAATAATCATGTTGCTTGTAAGAAACATACTGTGTTCCAACTATTTTAGTTGTGTTTGCCTCCGTTTGCGTGCCACCAACAATCCTCGCCAATCCAAAATCAGATATTTTGGGGTTCATTTTCTGATCTAGAAGAATGTTACTGGTTTTCAAATCTCTATGAATGACCCTTAATCTAGAGTCGTGGTGAAGATAAAGAAGTCCTCGAGCGATTCCCCAAATGATGTTGAAACGCATCTCCCAATCCAAAAGTACACTTTGCTTTTGATCTTGCAAGTTTTCATTTCCATTTCAAAGAACGGTTTTAGTAACTATAATAAGCAATCAATTACTAAAATAAGAAACAATGTGAACATAACATGGATAGTAAAATATAAGGAAATAGGTTTAAAAACTAACCAAATATAAAGAAGTCTAAACTTTTATTCGGCATGTACTCATAAAGTAAAATTTTTTCAGTCCCTTTTATGCAATATCCATAGAGTTTGACAAGGTTTCGATGTTGAAGTCTTGCAATCAATACCACTTCGTTCTTAAATTCTTGTAAACCTTGACTCGAGACCCTTGAAAGCCTCTTTACTGCAATTTCTTGACCATTTGGAAGTTTACCCTGAAACCGAAATTCCAATAAACAATATTACCATTAACCAAAAACTATTTGCATGGTATGAACATTAATGACCAATAAATGTTGCGGAAATTACCTTGTAAACAGGCCCATAGCCTCCTTCTCCAAGCTTGTTTTCATTTGAGAAGTTATTTGTAGCAATTAGTATGCTTTCCAAATCAAAAAAAGGAACATCTATGCCTTTTTCATCTTCTTCTTTGAACTCACATAAGTCTATCAAAGCTTGGACATGTCTTTCACTGTTTAACATCCTTTGTGCTCGATTTCTATGATCAATTTTTCTATTTTCTAAATTCAAAAGATACTTCTATGTCTTAGTTCACATCTTAATCACATGGAAGAACTTATAAATATTTGTATTCATATTCAAATTGACAAAAACTATAAATTGTGCATAGCATGCGTTTTGTAAGGTAGTTACCTTGTCTCTTGGCTATGTTTCTATGCCATATGTAAACAGAACTAATGGCACAGAGAATACTCACACTAGTTATTCCAATAATCAGAAGCAATGTCACCCACTTTTCTGATGGCAAAGAATAGACAGGAAAGAAAAAATACTTGTCATACTTTAATAAAATGAATGTGAACAAAAGCAGCTTAAATCATATTTTGTTATCATGAACATGCGCAAATGATTGGTTTGAACGATGATAATTAGCAGGATTCAATTGATGTTGTTTTCATCAATTGTGTAATTATAAAGTTATTGTTGTGCAAAATACAAACTTTGCAGTGACGTAGTCAGAACTCTTTTTTAGGGGGCGACCTTTAGGACAAAAATGAAATTGTATATATGAAACTCAAATCAGACATAAATGTGTGCGCAAGCAATTGCGCACACGTACACACAATATATACCATCTTTCATATAAAATTGAATAAGTCATATATTATTGAGTAATGGCAAAATCTGTGAGTTTTATTTTAAAAAATTGATTTTAAATTGAACATTTATATGATATTCGTAATGTTAAGATCAATGAGTTTAATTTAATAATGTGTTATGAGATGATTTTTGCTTTATTGAAACTTTTAATTACTTGAACATTTAAATTGTTATTTTTGAAAAATAACGAACATTTATCATTCATAATACTAACAAACTTATGGAATACACTAGTTGCCTTGCATATATAAAAGTATTTGACCCACAAATAACAAAGAATACATCAATTAAAAATCATTTTAGGAAATACTATCATTCCAATCTATTTCTCGAAAAACTTAATTTTCTTTTAAATTGACATGTCATGTAAGATTGCACCCTAACTCTTTACTATCCCAAATCTCAACAAACTATATACTAGAAAATAAGAAGAAAAAAAATAACAATAAATAAATTGAACAAAAAAATTATTTTATTCAAGAAAATTATGATAACTAAATATGTTAAACATGTTGGGAAATTTAGACCCCGGTTGATAGAATTAACAAGTTTTAAACCCAAGTTGTTAATTAGATTTATTATGAATAAACTTGTTAAAACAAACAAACATCAATATCATGTCAATAATGAAAGCAGCGGAAAAGTAAATAAGACAAGATATGATGACCCAGGAAAACCAATGAAACCAACCAGTTTCACAGTAAAAACCTGGGGGGAAACCTTCCCGAAAAGCAATTCACTATAGTAAAGAGAAGTTTCAGATCTAGTACAAAACCTTTGTCCCTAGACTCTACAATCCCCGTAGATGAACTCACAGCAGAAACCTTCTACTGCTTCAGAACCTCTGAAGTCTTCAATATATGAACGCCACCCTTTTGATGCACGGATCTCAATACGTGACTAACTCCTTTGCACGAATCTCAATACGTGACTCACTCACCAACTTAAGGAAGAAGAATGTTGGCTGCAAAGTTCTTCACTTCATCAACAATGAAGATCAAGAAGCACTTGGTTACAAAACCCTAAGGCGTAAAGACGCAGTAGCTTCTTTCAGAGAGAATAACCTTTTGAATATGTTCTCCTTGTATTCTCTTATTCTCTTGTGTGACGGCCTTTAAAATAAGCCTTATAGAAACCCTACTCAAATACATAAGCCTGGCCCAAAAATCAAAAAGCTGAAAATTCTGATTTCCCGTAACCTCGATCGATCGAGAGGTGTCGAGGAGGTGTCGAGATTTAATGAATCTCAATAGATAGCAGCTATCGAGGAGGTGTCGAGAAGGTGTCGAGGGGACAGAAACTTTCTCGATCGATCGACCAGCTATCGAGAAGCTATCGAGATTGCGATAAGAATCAGCTGAAGATCTCGACAGATAGCCAGGTGTCGAGGTAGCTATCGAGAGGTGTCGAGATTTAATGAACTTGCACTTCAGCTTGCTTTTTCTTGGACGGACTTGATGACTTCAACACTTGATCTTGAAACAAGGTTTCTTGAAGTATTAAAAACACCTAGAACTACCCAATTACAAGTAGAGTGCGTTTTGTCAAAAAGGATTTGCCAATTTACATAAAATATGTCCTTAACAAAACACACAAACCATCCAATCAAAAAAAAAAAAAAAAAAACACACAAACCAAAAAGTGCATTGTTGGAATTTGGTTACAAAACCTAAAACTCAGACAATATTTTTATCACTCAAATCAAATAGGAACTTTATTTTAGAATTGGCATTGAAATTTCTTTAAGGAAAATTACATTAAAACCAGTGAAGATTTGTTATGCATATTTTCATAAAAACAATGAATTTAAGGACTTTTATAAAAACTTTATAATTTACTTGTAATCTTATTATTTTGTATGTGATATTACAATTTCTTAACATTTTTCAATTTCCTTAAAAGACTTTTTTGTTTTTATTAGGTGGGGTTCATATCTTTTTAGAGGCCAAACAACTCTGATAAATAGCATGACACTGTAAATTATTAAAAATAATTTATAAATAACATGAAATATATATATATATATATATATATATTATTGGGACTGTGGGGCCATTGCCCCCCTTAGTACCAATATAGCTCCATCCCTTACAAAACTATTATATATAACATATAACATTTATTGCTTTGTATAAGCAATCTTTTGAATTTTAGGAAGGACCTCCACCAACTTCTTCTTCTTCTTCTTCTTCTTCTTTTTTTTCTTTTTTTTTCTTTTTCTTTTTATGAGAGAACTCCTAACTTCTAAGTTAGAATAAAAAGTGATTATTGGTAAGTAAATGAAAACTTTGGCAAAGCAGGATTTATTCTTACATAAAAGATATTATAATCTATATAGACAAAGTGAAATGGAGAGGGTCTATTTAAAGGGTAGGATTTAAATGAAATATATCAAGAATTTAAGGGGTAGGGTCTATTTTATGGTTCGTTTGATACCCGTGGATTTTTTGTGATTATTATGGTTAGGCTTTGTTGGAATGATGTAGATTAAATGACTTTTGTATTGGGTCTTAAAGATTCCATGGTCAATTGAGTTCACAATATAATACCGTAGGATATAAAATAGGGACTTATACCACATATTTTATAGAATTTAATATCTAAGTTAAATAGGCAAAGTCCTAACATTGTGGTAAAGAAGCAAAGCATCCATTAACACAATTTAGAAAGAAGAAATGCAAAGTAAAAAAATCACTGCTTCGGAAACAAGGCAAACAACATATTCTAACCTTTTCTACATTTTAACATTGCGCCATCCCATCGATAGCTAAAGGTGCAAAGACACCTCCTCTTTCCATCTCTTGCGGATTTGCAAGTCGAATGCGACCAATCATTGCATTTTGCAGATGAATTACAAATGGGCTCCAGTGGTGGCTTCCAAACAATCTCAACCTCATCTGTAACTTCAGTACTAAAGTTTCTTGGACTAGTTAAATTAAATGGCAACGAATGGTTGAGCCGCGGATTTCCTCTGTCATTAACTTGGATTAAAAAGCATCGTGTATCTGGATCAATACTAGCGACTCGATATGTGCCACTTGGCGCAATGAAACTAACCTGGCCTGAGGTAGTATTGCAATTGAAACTGAAGTAATTAGGATCACCACAACTTGGTCCAGTGCTCAATGGATAGGGGATCATATTTATGCCGCAAGGCTTACAACTTTGTCTAACTTTGTAGTACTGTTTTGAGCTTCCTGCATGTCAAATCCATAAATGTTTTTTTTTTTTTATGTGATATGTCAAATCTATCTGTTGACACCTTGACAACTATCAGCAGATGGGTGAGAGATTATCTACTAACTATATAAAAAAATAAAAATAAAAATAAAAATAAAAATAAACTATATAAAAAGCGTGAGAAGGCCTAGAAGTAGTGTTTTGGTTTATTCAAGTGGGAGCCAAAAACGATACCGTTTCAATGATAAAACTGTTTGGTCAAACGTTTGTGTTGTCTTTTATGTTTTATACGTGAATAAATGAAGAAAAACTCAAAAGCTTTCAAAATTATCTCCACCAACCACGTGGCATACGCAATTTAAATTTTTGTTTTTCTCTAGGCTTTCTTTTATTTCGTTACCTAGGCACCAGCCACATACACGTCCCAGCATTAATTAGAAGATATATATAAGCAAAAAAGGATCAATTCTAACTCCCAAAATTACTCACATCAGCCAAGTTAAAAATGTAAAAATTTGCAAAATTGTTACTTTACTTACATAAATTTACACTAACAGTACTATTCACTTTGCATATAATTTTTTATTATTACTTTACATATCCTGAAGCAGAAGGAAGATAGTTAATGGTGGTTATTGTGTGTGAAGAAAGAGAAATAATTAAAAAATTAAGAAAAATTGATATTTTAATGTAATGCAGTGTAAAAAAGATAATCTGATGTACATTATTTTGAAAAGTGAGTATGTAAAATAAATAAATATAAAGTAGGTTCTTATACTAAAATAGATGACATTTTTTTGCACGAGCTGATGTGAATGCTCCTACTATCTATTAACTATATAAAAAGAGCCAAAGGATAACATCTTTATTTACGGTAAACATTTCGTTTGGTCTATATAGGTCTGTTTAGGATCTGCTTATTTTGCTGAAACTGAAATTTTTTTGTGCTAAAAGTACTGTAAATGAAAGTAAAAGTTAGCTAAAATAGTACAGTAAGACCCATGAATAGTATCAAAAAGTGGCAGGGACAAAAGGCAGGGTAAATAACATCTAATTGGCACAAAATTTAACATGCATGTGTGTTAAGAATATAAAGAGCATGCAATTCAATGATTAAGATTTTCAAAATATATAATCATATTAATTATTTTAGTAAAAGTCGTAGTCATTGGCTTATGGGTACAATCAAGTTTGTAACTAAATTTTGTCCATATCTAAAATACATCAATCTATACAATATTTATATAATATAAAAGTTGAAGTATAACATTTAATGTTGCTAAGCTCCTGTTATGCAAATTCATTTGCCACATAATCATCTTTTTCTTATTTATTTTTTAATCCTATTTTTCTGACAATAATATATATATATATATATATATTGATTTTACACATTCACATTGGGGTGATTTTAAATTTATATAAAACTTTGCTTTTATATATTCACCTACTTTAATTTAGATGTTCATAACTTTCTAAAAAAAAAAAAAAAAAAAAAAAAAGATGGTCATAACTAAACAATGAAATTAATAAAAAATCAAGATTAAAAAAAAAAAAAAAACATTATCTATACTATATAAAATATTGCACCACGTCATTAATATCCTTCCTCTTTTTTTTTTTTTTTTTTTTTTTTTGTGGCAATTTTCACTTGGTCCAACCTCTAATCTTTTCCAACTATTGTCTTCTTTGTTCAATCTCTAATCTTCTCCAATCATTGCCTTCTTAAATTTTCATCTTTTTAAATTTTCTCCATTTAATCTTTCTTAGGTTCTAATGTTTCTCTTTGTTTAAACTCTCATCTACTTCAACCTTTTCTATTCTATCTTCATTTTCATATAAATTTCTTTTTACTTCCTTTCGACCTCTCTTCTATAATCCTTCCAAGTTGTCCATGAAAAAAGAGTCAAAACTCTCTTTCTTCGATTTGTTTCTTTTGGTGGATTCTTTATTGTTTCAATAACTTTTTTTTTTACACTAATGGTTCTTTTTGTTTTTATTGATTTAATTTTCAAATCACATTTGGTAGTAGGCTTTTATGCATATTTAGGTGTGTTGGTATTTCTATTTCTAACCACGGGTTCTTTCTTCTCATCCCATTGATATGATTTGATTTAAATTAATAATTACTTGTTTTGCAAGTTAGAATTTGAGTTTTTTTAGTGATCCATTTAGATATTAAACTATGAGACTTTACTATGTGTTGTTTATTTTTTAATCTTTTTGGGTGAACAAAATTATAGTTTTTGTAAATAAAAGTACTTTCAGTAGTTGTATTAGAAGTATTTTATAAGGACACTTATTTAGACAAAGCAAAGTCTAGTCAAACTAAAATAATTAGATAAGTGATATATTTTAGCTTTTGCAATTGTATTTTCAATATTATTTTTATTATATTCAAAATGATGCATATATAAACTTTTTTTTTGAGAATGATGCATATATAAACTTAGTTATGAGATTTTGCTAATAACTGTTTATTTGATAATATTTTTGGGTGGACGACGTAGCTTTTGTCGAAAAAATAATCTTAATAGATTATCAACAACAAATTATTTTCATAATTGGTCCAGTTAATCATTGTTGGACAACAATTGATATCATTTTGTTTGTTTGCAAAGCATCTTTATATGAGTATGTTTTGATTATATATATATATATATATAAAGAAAATTCGCTCATAAAATAAGTAGATGAAAATTTTAATATAAAAAGAAAGTAAAAAATGTATATTATTTTTCTTATTTGCAAAGTACACAAAGTTTCATTAGTTAAAAAATAAAAGCAATATGACATTATTAATTTATTTATTTCAGTTAAAAAATATCCTTGCCCTTGGTGTAAACAAGATTATCACCAATAGGTTATGATAACAGTTGGTTATAATGATTATCACCAAAACAACAATTGATTTTTGGTTTAGATAAGATTTTAACCCAAATCTCTTACTTAATGACAAAAGACTTAACCAGTCAAGTTAAATAAAACTAATGTATTTTTAGGATTTTAGGGTATTTTAAACATTACATAATAGAATATTTCACAAATTAAAAGATTCTGTTAGGGTTCAAGTGAGAGGGTAATTTTTTTTTTTTTTTTTGATAAGTAATAAAGATGCATATTCAATAAAACTACCTCATGCAAAAAACATAAGGTAGAGGTAAAAGTTACAGAAAAATATGATAAAAAGAAGAAAGAAAAGATACTAGTTACAAAGAAGGAGTTAAGGAACATAGGGAGAGAATCACTAGAGGTGAGTCCCCAAGCCCTAGACCAATCAAAAAGGAGCCACTGAAAGAAGCCAAAAGCTGATCAATGGAACTATCATGTCCTCAAACGTCCTCTATTTCGCTCCCTCCACAAACACCACATTAAGCATAGGGGCTAAATTCCAAATATTAGACGAATGCTTCCCAAACCAATTCCACCAACCAAAGGGATATCCGCTACAGATCTTGGCAAGACCCAAGAAATTCCAAAAGATCTAAACACCAAACTCCACAACCGGTAAGCATTACCACATGCAATAGCAAATGATCCACCGTTTCACCATTACAACGACACATAATGCACCAATCAACAAAGTCCAGCCCTCTACCCCTCAGATTGTCACCTGTAAGGATTTTATCCCATACGCAGTCCACACAAAGAAGGAAACACGCCGAGGGGCCTTAACCTTCCAAACACTTTTCCAAGGAATATAATGGGCACGGGACCTCTTAACTTATTATAAAATGAGCGGATATCAAAATTCCATTATTCGTCAACTTCCATCGCATACGGTCTCCATTTCAGTTGGAGGTAAATTAGAGCCCAAAGTACGAAGAAATGCATCACATCCCCATTTCCCCAATCATTTGGTCTCCGAATGAAACGAACATCCCAGCTTCTCCGATCCTCACTCCCTAATCGTTCCAAAGAAGAGGCCACTGATGCCCCTTTATTGGAGGCAATCCATACACAGCCGGATAGGTCAATTTAAAGAGAGTCCCCACACCATTGATCTGTCCAAAGCTTCACTCTATCCCCCACCCCTACCTCAAACTGAATATTTTTACTAAAAGTTTCCCACCCATTCGGATACTTCTCCACAAACCACACCCATGTACCCCTCTATCTAGCTTGGAAGTCCAACCCCCCCATTCTTCCCCAAACTTTAGAGCTACTACCCTTCTCCAAAGTTTGTTTCCTCAACCCCAAACCGCCATAACCATTTTCCTAGTAAAGCTTTATTGAGAGTAGTTAATTTCCTTACTCCTAACCCACCATTTTCCAAAGGTGCACACACCTTATTCCAGCCCACCATGATGTGTTTGGAATCCCTCCACAAAAAATCCCTTTGCAACCTCTCAATCTTATTGGCGACATGCGTAGGGATTGTAAAAAGAGATAAAAAGTAAGTCGGAAGACTAGATAATGTACTCTTAAGCAATGTCAGTCTTCCACCTTTTGACAAATACATCTTCCAACCAGCCAACTTACGCTCAATTTTCTCCAATATAGGATTCCAAATAGTAGGGGACTTGTGGGACCCCCAGTGGCATACCGAGATAGGTCATAGGCAAAGACCCAATACGGCAACCCAAGATCTCTGCCAAGACATGAATATTAGGAACCTCCCAATGGGAACCATCTCACTCTTCAAAGCATTAACCTTTAAACCTGTCACAGCCTGGAAACAAAGAAGGAGCATCCGAACATGCAGAATCTGCTCCTCATCTGCATCACAAAATAGAATTGTGTCATCCGCAAACAAAGATGTGAGACACAAACCCCTTCACCCCTTCTACCATCTGCCCTGAAACCTCGAAGTAAACCAGCAACTTCAACTCTTTTCATCATCTTACTAAAAACCTCCATCATAACCAGAAACAACAAAAGGGATAGCGGGTCCCCTTGTCTCAATCCCCTTGAGCTCCCAAAAAAGTCAGCTGGAGCTCCGTTGACCAAAACAGAGAACTGGACTGTGGATATACATGTACGGATCTACCTACACCACCTCACCCCAAATCCCATTCTTTTCAGCAAATCTAGAAGAGCCTCCCAATTCACATGATCATAGGCTTTCTCAATGTCCAGCTTACAAATGACCCCCGGAATCTTACTCTTCACCCTACTATCCACACACTCATTCGCAATAAGAACAGAATCAAGTATCTGTCTGCCACCCACAAAACTGTTCTGAGATTCAGATATCAACTGATCCAAAACCTCTTTCAAGCGGTTTGCCAAAACCTTAGCCAAGATCTTGTATACACTCCCCACCAAGTGATCGGGTCTAAATCACGGATATTGAGGCACCATTCTTCTTAGGGATTAGGGCTATGAACGTTGCATTAATAGATTTTTCAAACTTGCTATGTTGATAAAACTCTTCAAACACAGCTAAAACATCTCTTTCCACAACTCCCCAACAATGGTGAAAGAAGGCCATAGAAAAACCATCAGGACCTGGAGCTTTATCTCCATCCAATTCTTTAACAACACGAAGGATCTCCTCCTTCTCAAACCTCCTTTCAAGCCAATCCTTCTCCAACCCTTCAATCTGGTCAAACTCCAAACCTTCTACAAAAGGCCTCCACTCCTCTATCTCCTTGTACAAGTTTTTATAAAACTGTACTACTTGGTCCGTCATCTCCGATTCGTCCTCATAAATAACCCCATCCACCTCCAGCATACTAATATGATTATACCTTCTCCGGGAGTTAGCCACCTTATGGAAAAATTTGGTATTATTATCTCCTTCCTTGATGCAAAGCATCCTCGATTTCTGTCTCCACGAAACTTCTTCCAAAGAAAGAAGGTTCTGTATTTGAGATCTCAGCACAGCCCTCTCATCTATCTCTACTTCAGAAAGGCCAAACTCCCCTTCCTTAGCATCCAATAATTTCAAGGCCTCCAACAACTCTTTCTTCTGACAACCTACATTTCTGAACTCACTATGGTTCCACTGAATAATGTCTCCTTTCAGAGCCTTCAACTTCTTGGCAAGCACAAAACTGGGAGTACCTGAGAAAGAGTATTGATTCCACCACGAATGAACCCTATCTGTGAACCCCTCTGTCTTTAACCACATGTTCTCAAACCTAAAAGGTCTCTTCCCCCTCAATATCCTCCCTGCCTCCACTAATATGGGGAAGTGGTCTGAGATAGGACGAGGTAAGACCCACTGGATCACATCCGGATAGTGGTCCTCCCAAACGTTAGAAACCAGAACCCTATCTATCCTAGACATCGAAGGCTGATCCGAGCCACTAGACCAAGTATAACTCTCTCCTTCTAATGGCAAGTCAATCAAATTGAGCTCCTCAATGAATTCAGAAAAATTCTCCATAGCCAGAGTGAGGCGCAATCCCCCTAATCGTTCACTTAGGAAACGAACAACATTGAAGTCCCCTATGTAACACCATGGAACATCCCAAAGTTGTTGAATTCCAATCAGCTCATCCCACATCTGCCCCCTTAAGTTATTGTCATTTGGGCCATAAACCCCAACACAAGCCCAAATAAAACCATCCCCCACACCCTGCCATCGAACCGAAACGGAGAAGTAACCCACCATTACCTCCAACTTTTCTAAAACCCTCCTATCCTACATCATCAAAACCCCACCAGCTGTCTAATCCGCATCCAAAGCCACCCAGTCAACATAGGGACAACTCCACAAGCTGCATACCAACTGTCTATCCATACTAGCAAGCTTAGTTTCTTGAAGGCAAACTACATCACAATTCCACTCTCGAAGTAAATTTCTAACCACCAAACGTTTCCGTGAATCATTCAATCCTCTGACATTCCAAGACACCATTTTCAACTTCATTACAACTGATAACTCCCTACTCCAAACTCAGTAACGCAGTCAAAGAAGACTATCCGTCATAATTAACCGAGGAAATCAAATTCCTCAACTCCCTCTTCCCTTTGTCTTTGGACACGGCTTTCCGATGGGCTACCTCTTTTCTGTTTAGCAGATTGGCAGCCTCAATCTCCTTCTCAAGCCCTTGTAAAAGCTTAATACACTTCTCCTCATGTCGACCCAAAGAAAGCCCCATCATTTTACTAAAACCAGGGAGTCTATGTTTCACCCAATCAGAAATTTTCAAAGTATTTTCAAGCTCCAAAACCTCATTACCACTGTTCAACTCCGTCGACACAGCCAACCCCATAGGAGTGATAGTCATCAAAGGGGAGGGACTATCCACATCACCCAAACCCATGTCTGCATTAACCACTTCTCTCTCCGTCGAAACTCTCACCTCAGGATAACCACAATCTGTTGATACCACTAATTGGTCAGCCTGATGGGAAGTCTCTATCCCCTGAGCAACCCTTGCAAAATCAACCCAACCCCCTTCATCTCCACCCTGGACACCCAATTATGCTATCCCAGCTCTCGATAAACTCAGAAACAGATTGGACAGAAAAAGACCCATAGACACCCTATCACTCTCTGTTTTTGCCTTACCCATTGACACCCTATCACTCAGCACTGTCACCAATGAGTGAGTTTGCACTGTATCGGCCTTACCCGATGTCATCGGTAGCTCCTCAGCGTGAGACCCACCAAAAACAAAGCCATCGACCTCCCTCGCAGGCTCGTGGGCTTCATGAGTAAGGCTAACCTTAAGCGCCGGTGAGTTCCCGGCATGAGACCCATCAGAAAAAGGGCCACAGTTCACCTCCGCTGCCTTCGCAGGACAAAAGTCCATCACGGATTGACCTACCGGGCTCGACGCCGACTTCGAGGCATGTTGTCTCGCAGTGCCGGCCATTACCGGTGCCGCCGGTGACTCCTCGGCGAGAAAACCATCAGCGCCTTTGACGTCCTGAGCATCCGATGCTGTGTGAGGTGCTTTGGATATCACCGGTGCATGGGCTTTCTTATTTAAAGATTTCAGGTTACCCACAGATGGGCTTACACCGTCTTCCATCCTATATGGGCCAATGGGCTCTGGAAAAGGGATCATAGGAAGGCCCACTTGAAAACCATCTTGGTCTAAGCCCACCGCAGGTTTGTAAACCCATGGAGCACTAGAAGATCCCATCGCGTGATCCCTCTGACCCCTTGAAACCCAAATGGAACTCCTCTGATCACCTTTTTTCCATGCCACGCTCCTTTTTCCTTCCCCATTCACTTCTACGGTCAAGCTCTTTCCTGTCCAGTCTGACTTCCTCAGTTCCCGTTTTTTTCCATAAACATGATCAGTCCAATTTGATTTGAAATTTAACTGAGATATCCTTTTATTTCCTACCGGATATATCTTTCCAATGTTAAAGTCCTCTGTACTGCACCGAGAACCCACTTTTGAACCTCCTAGAGTCACCGGACCTAGTAAGATCACCGCCGTTTCGCTTAGCAGGTTTTGCTTCTCTCCTTTATTATCCCCTAACAGCCATTTCCCTTTATCATGAGCGCTTAATCGATCAGGCTGATTTTTGCCCCTTACCTGCACCTGATGCCCACGCACCGTGTCGGCAAAAGATTTAGAAGGTTGAACCCCTGAGCTTTCCTTATGAAGCTGAGCCACAAAATGCCTAGTCCCACTATTCACATAGTTTTCAGGTTCCAACATCTTCCTTAACTCTAACCCAAAAACTCTCCATCCATTCTTTGCTCTGCCTACTGAAATAATAATGGACCTCCTAGACCCGCCAACTTTAACTTCAGTCAACAGTAGGAACAAACCAAAAGAATTGGAGCTCCGTTGGAGGGTATAGGCAGAAACACCTTCCCTGAACGTATAAAAATACTTTGGACTGACCCCAACAACAATCTGTTCTAAACTCTTCATCAACCATTGAGCCACATTCTTACCCATGAAGACCGACTTCATGAAGTACCTGCTCCGCTCAAAAATCCTTAAAGAAAAATACCGTCCCCCTTCCTCTACCACCCGTTGAAAAAGTTTGGATTCAATAAAAAACCTACGAACACCACCCATGTGTTTTGATATAAATACTATTTGATTGAAGTCAATAGCCTTACAATGAAAACATAATAAATAGCATAATCACTACACTAAGCATATATGATTTGCATCAATTAGAGTTGATCTCAAGTTTCAACAAGCAAGCAAAAACGTTTGACTTACACAGCTACTGAAGGTAGCCAAAATAGCCAACTACTCAGGATTTTTCAAACTTACAATGTTGAAAAAACTCTTCAAAGACCGCTAAGACATCTTTCTCCACTACTCTCCAACAATGCTGATAAAACGCCATAGTAAACCCATCCAGACCAGGAGCCTTGTCCCCCCTCCAAGTCACTTACGACTTGAAGTATCTCCTCTCTCTCAAACTTCCGTTCAAGCCAAACCCTCTCCATATCTCCAATACGATCAAACTCCAAACCCTCCACAAAAGGCCTCCACCCCTCAGACTCCTTGTACAAATTTTTATAAAACTGGACTACCTGATTAGATACCTCGGATTCCTCCTCAAAAACCACCCCATCCACCTCCAAGGCCCTCAGATGATTAAACCTTCTATGGGAGTTAGCCATATTGTGGAAGAACCTGGTGTTATTATCCCCTTCCTTGATACATAACATCCTAGATTTTTGTCTCCAAGAAATTTCCTCCAAGGAGAGGAGATGCTCCACCTAGGACCTCAAATCTGCCCTATGACATTTCTCCCCATCAGTGAGACCTAACTCCCCTTCCTTAGCGTCTAAAATTTTCAACTCCTCCATTAATTGTTTCTTTTGACGCTCTACATTACCAAACTCTCGGCAATTCCATTGTACAATGTCCTCTTTCAGAGCCTTTAATTTTTTGGCAAGCACGAAACTAGGAGAACCTACAAAAGAATGCCGATTCCACCAGGATTGAACTTTATCCACAAACCCCTCCGTCTTCGACCACATATTTTCAAATCTGAACGGACTTTTTCTCCTTGCCATTCCCCCTACCTCCAAAAGAATAGGACTGTGGTCAGAGATAGGACGGGATAAAATCCTTTGAATAACATCTGGGAAGTGATCCTCCCAATCTGGAGAGACCAAAGCTCTATCAATTCTAGACATCGCTGGTTGATCAATACCACTTGACCAAGTATAGCTACCTCCTTCCAAAGGCAAATCAATCAAGTTAAGATCCTCAATAAATTCAGAGAATTTTTCCATAGCTAGGGTTAAACGAGTCTCACCCCTACACTCACTAGGAAAGCGAACAATATTAAAATCCCCAAAACAGCACCATGGTATCCTCCAATACTGCTGAATACCCACCAACTCATCCCACATGTGACCCCTTTCGTTGTTCTCATTTGGGCCATAAACCCCTGAACATGCCCATATAAAACCGTCATCCACCCCTTGCCACTTTACCGAAACTGAGAATGTACCGACCATAACCTCCACCTTATCCAAAACCCTTTTATCCCACATAATCAAAATACCACCAGCAGTCCGATCAGCCTCCAAAACAGCCCAATCCACATATGGACAGCCCCACAAACTACAAACCAGTTGTCTATTCATGCTAGCAATTTTCGTCTCTTGTAAACAAACATCACACTTCCACTCCCGCAACAAATTCTTTACCACAAGACGTTTCTGAGGATCATTTAAACCTCTAACATTCCACGAAATCATTTTTATCTTCATTACCACAAAAATATCCCACCTACTGACACCAGCACAGAACCAATCCTCTATCTCCCATCATAATTCACCGAAGAGATCAAGTTTCGCAGCTCTCTACGTCCCTTGTTTTTGGACTTAGCCACTTTTGTGCTACCTGTTGCTTTCCAGTGTAGCACATTGGCTGCCTCCATCACAGTTTCTAGCCTTTGTAAGAGAGCAATGCACAACTTCTCATGCCGAGTCATTGACAACCCAACCAATTTACTGAAACCAGGAATTCTGTGTTTCACCCACCCAGAAATATCCAACTTAGCCTCCATACTCAGTACCTCAGTGACCTCCTCCAACTCTGCCGAAGTTGTCGATGCACTCGAAGTAACCATCCTCAAAGGTAAACAATCTGTCAATTCTATTTCACCAAAACCCACAGAAAAATCAGCTACATCCTGTACAAGCATAACCTCCCCAGAAAGGCTCAAGAATTCCTTACTAGAAAAGGAGTTTGCCTACTGACCCGAAGCTCCAAAACCCACTGACCCAGCTCGCAAAAACTCCAAAAAATGCTCGGGAAAAGATGGTCCAATCAATCTCGGCACAAATTCGAGAGTGTCCGCCCTCGTATCTACAGAGACCAACCTACCCGACACCATATTTGAGGCCACAAAACTTTTCCGGTCAGAACTGAACCTGAAATCCATTTTCTGAAGATGCTCGGTGCAGCCCGACACTCCTACCAGCGAAGCACTTCAAGGATGAGAAACCAAACCTCCAACCTGTGAAGCCACTTGTGACTGAGAGACCGAGAAGCTCCCTTCAAAATCACTCCTCGATGTAGAAAAAAATGGGTCTGAATAGTTACATGGGCTTGTGTTCATCAGGCTTAAGTTATAAACTAAATGGGCTTCAAATTGTTTCGGGCCCAAACTGATACCCACCTTCTCCATCGATATCTCCACAAGGCAACCCACTCTCTCAAATTGAGAAGCAGACTTCTTGTAAACACCATCAGGGTTCATCATCGTCTCCTCGACACTAAATCCATCCGAGACAGTACACCTAGCTACCGCCAAGGGCTTCGCGATACTACCCAGTGTCTCGGTTTGACCAACCACGATCTCACCGTCATCTACACCCATCGCCGCTGCCAATGAATGATTCTCGGCGTGAAGGGCAGTGGACATCACCGCTGCCGCCGGCAAGAGGGCTTCTAGCTTTGGTGGGCTCGGGTCAGCTAACAATGAGCTCGTCAGAATCACCAAAAGGCTCTCCCTAACCCTCTCGTGAATATCGGCAAAGAAAGAAGGCCCTACAAAGATATTGGAACATTCCCCAGATTCATAGGTATTTGGGCTTAAAAAACTTGGGCCTAAACTAGACAAACAAATTGGCTGTTGGGCTGCCAACTCGTTAGAGCCCAAACCCAACTTACCCTTGCCCAATTCCTTTCAAGCCCGTGTTACCCATTTAAAGCTTGCCCACCGGAATCTCCCCCACCTTAGCACCTGTAAGTTTCGGATTCATTGCCAACAACCCCCTTGCCTGATTCTGCCTCTCCACAAGCTCCCCCTGAGTCAAATTTTTATCCTTATCCTTGGTTGTAATAAGTTGTAGCTGAGTCACATCCCTTGGCTGCACCTGACCCTTCAATATCTCAGCAAAAGACTGGGAGGGATGCAACCCCAACCTTCCCCTCTGTGGCTGAGACACAAATTTGGCCTGGCCTGAACCACCTAAAATAGATAGATTTCTTGTCTAATTTAATTGGGAAAAGCACATTTCATATGCAATTCAGATAACGAATCACCTAGAGACTTTGGCGAGAAAGAACTGCTAGAAATTTTGAGGAATTTGAACTGACTATTTCAGACCTGAAATTGCAGTTCCTCATAACTTTGTTTGAATGGACGAAAGTACAAGAATCTTTTCTTTCTTCAACTTATTAAAATTTATGGATCATTGTAATTTTAGAGCCTAGTTGAGATGTATATCTAGCATACATCATATGTACTTGGTGCATTCCATTTCTCTTAATAAACCTTATTATTTATCCAAAAAAAAAAAGGATTCTTCCTAAATAAGTTTCTAATCATATGCCAATGGGTTGTGGCCTGGATTCCACCCTTGGTGATAAAGTAAGGTCATGGGTTTGATCTCGCTTGGGTGCATGAGTTACTATACTTAACAGAAAAAAAGGGGGAAAATTTTTATTCTTGATTGCACAAACTTAAATCCTCAAAAGTTTTAGTGTGAAATCATCAAGGTGAAAACTTTTGAGGATTTAAGCTTGTGCAATCAAGAAAATTTTTTATGTGAGATCATCAAAAGTTTTAGTGTGAGATCATCAAGGTGAAAACTTTTGATGCCAACTATTCTTGATAAAAGCCATAAATCGTAAAAGGTACAAAATTGGATTAAAAAAAGTTGAATACCTCACCACCATTGGTACCTCCCTCATAGCACGGTTTCAAGTTAATAGCACGTTCAAGGTAGGGTATCCAACATCCACTGAGCATATCTCTTCTGGCCATCTCCACACCACCTTGGTAATTCTGTTTACACAAAACATATGGAGGTAACTTCCCAACTGATTACTAGATGTAACGTGAAAAGAATGAATAATAAATTTTTTGATAAATTTGATAAGCATCCAATTGTACCTCAAGCATTTCTCTCAAATACGGTTCTTCATTAAAATAATCTCGGCGTATGAAGATAAATGGCACCTTGTATGCCATGGCTTCACTGACTGTGCCATATCCAATCTTTCCTGGAGTAGGAAAAAAAAGCCCAAGTACCAAAAGTTCAGTACTAAAAGCTCTAGACAAAATCTCAATCATTGGACCAAGCAACAGCTCTAAATAAATTAAATGTTATTATACCGAGCATGCAATCTGAAGCTGCTATTAGGTCAGGCGTATAAACATCTTTTGCAAGCTTTATGAAATTAGGGGGAAGCTCCTGATTGTTTGAAGCCCCACAAACCTAAATCAGAATGCAATAGGAACAATATTATCAAAATGAAATGAAGAAATAACTATGATCGATGTATATGTCCAACAAAACTTACCAGGCACAACCAACCAGCAGGTAAGTACTCCTCCTTCAACTTCCAACCAGCTGGCTGGACGTGATGGACAACAGCACATAACAGTCAGAATTTGTCTTAATGCCTAAAGCATAATAAGCATATCACAATACCTAAGGACAAAAATATTGGTTTTTAAAACAAGCAAGTTACATCAAAAAGAGGGTCTCTTAACAGATAGCATCCTAAGCATCTGGTATAAAAATAAAGTTCAACATAAAGTCTGTAATAGAACATTCAAGCTAGTAAAAGTAGATTACAGAAAAAACAAATAATAATGATCTGTGAATTGATATGGGAAATTGCTTCTCAATATCTCCCTTTTTTTTTTGGTTGGATGAAGTTGCTCAAACTAACTAGCATTTTTTCACAGATTGGCAAATACATTAAGGCACCATCACATCAGGGAAGTGAAATGCAATAGTAATCAGTTTAGTAGGGAGGATGAAGTGGGTGTGACAATTGTATGTTTATGTAATATAATAAAAATACACATCCATAATATTACTAATTAATTTGTTACAATTATTTACAGAGGAAAATTTTTTTAAAGATAAAATGATCAAAGGCGGCAAGTGGAATTTGGACAAAGATGCTGATAAGATGTGGAATGATTGTATCAAAAGAGTGGCTAAAGATGTAGGCAATTGACTAAAAAGGCTTGGTGGTGGAAAAGGAGGTTCATATAGCAATTAGATTAGAGAGAGAGCTATAGAAGCTCACCTAGATGTAGAGACAATGCTGTTTATAGAAATTATAAAGTGGTGAAGAGGGAACAATGAAGGTTGCCGAAGAGACTAAATTTAAGGCCTGTGATGAGTTAAATAGCAAGTAGGGGACAAAGGATGGAGAAAATAATATTTATAAGACAATGGAAATGAAAACAAGAGACTTGAATGGTGTCAAGTGCAAATGGTGTCAAGTGCATTAAAGATGAAGATCAAAGAGTGTTAGTAAAAGAAGAGGCATAGTAAAGAAAGATGTAAAAGTTATTTTGATAAACTTTTATTGCAAGTGATACACAAAATTGGAGCGAATTGAGTAACCCATTGAGAATAGAAATTGGAGGTTTGCTTGAAGAATTAAGATGACTAAGGTAAAGACACACTGAGGAAGATGAAAATTGGAAAAGCCATATGGGACCGGATAAAATCCCCATTGAGGTTTGGAACCGCCTGGGTGAGGTGGGTGTATGCTAGTTGAACAAAATTTTTCAATAAGACCTTAAGTGTTAACAAAATGCCTAGTGAGTAGAGAAGAAGTACTCTAATACCTATTTATAAGAAAAATGGATATATTTAAATGGTAAAAATTACCGTGGAATTAAACTTATGAGTCAAACTATGATACTTTTCAATGAAATTATTTACTTATCAAAAAAATTATTGCTTGTTATTTATTTTTTAATGTAACTTTCATAATTTTTGGATTTAAGATTTTGTTTCCTTGGTTTTAGGCGTTTTAATTCTTTTCTATTCAGAGTCTTATTATGATATTATATCAATCAGAATCTTTTAGAGTGTTTTTGCTTGGAAAATGAAATTTATAAAGCCTTTCAATTGACCGGAAATATTTAAAACTAAAAGAAAATTCTATTATCAATACAATTTTAGTCAATTTATTTTCTCAAAAGATTCTAGAGTTCTTTTTTGAGGATTCAAGGAGCTCTTATGGATTTAAGGGTTTTCGTCTGGTTTGAACAATATCTAATCTTATCACACTTTTCATTCTACGAAAATCTGGAAAGTCTAGATTATATGCTCTTTCAATATATGAAGAATCGAATGATAATTGGCAATGAGGGAGGGTATGAAATTGGCTTTTTGCAAGGGGCCCATTCCAAGAGTCTAATAAATTTTCATGCCGTTCACCCTAAAACTTGCCTTAGGGTCTTAAATTTAAGGTCCCGTTTAACCAATACCCCAAAACAACAAACCCCCACCCCCCCCCCCCCCCAAAAACACCCCACCCACTCCCAACCCCAAAAGGAAAAGATCCCAACTTATCTTGTTGGTGGCTAAAAGCATAATGAGAAGCCAAGGAGGTAACACTACCCCAAATAGGTTAGGAAACCCACCAGCCCATTGAGTCCCTCATATCCAGCCACCAACTCAAGATGCTTGGAAATTTCCAATGAGCTAATGCTTACCAAGCTAGAAGGGCACCAATTTGGCCAATTGGCCCCTTATAGCACAATGACTTGATAGAGAAGAATAGAGAACAGCTTGCAACATTCTTTCTCAAGAAACTGTTATCTCTATGTCTAATAAAATTTCAGGCAAGTTGCACTTGTCTGTGATGATATGATGACCAACTTTAGAATGTTGTAAGGTATTAGCATTTTGAGAACAATTGTTCTCTCTTCCCATTTGGACAGTCCTCATATTCAAACAAGCTATTGAACCCAAGAAGTGGGATATAATTAATCTTCTATGTTTCATTACTTTATGATATTTGTTTACCAACAAAATAAGTTATTTTCTTCTAACAATTTGGAGAAGGGATTCATTCTAATACATATATTATTTTTCAAAAGGCTAAAGAAAAACAAATATCAAGAAAAAGGAAAACAAGAAAAATCTTATAACCCATTACCAAATAAACACCAGAATTTCAACCCAGAGAATCAATTTTGAAAACTTGAAAGAAAGTAACCTGGAAATTCTCCAAACCATTTAAAGTCAAGGTACTTTCACCAATCTTGGTCATTCTAAGATGTTGAGGGATTCAAAAATTTTGGAATGTAAGCAAGAAAAATTGAAAGAAATATACCAATATATAATGACAGCCTAAATTATACCTCACCTGCCCACCAAAATTAAAAATTACTAGCTTCACATCATCCGGAACTCCAAGATCTTTCCTCACCTGCATTGCAAGGAAATTTTTGATATCAAGCATAATACATTAATTCATACACATTAAATTTTTGAGAGTTCTAAATCACACCTCTTCTCTAGATTTGTGTAATCTCCTCACGACAAGGGGTACATCAATAACACCACGAAATGCAGGCACTAAAAAATGAAAAGGAATATTCAAATACCAACTAGAATAAATACCCTACAACTTATTCATTGCCAAAAGAGCAAAGGCAGAATATGTATAGAGCCACAGACAAACACAAAGACAGAAATACAACCTCAAGATCATAATCCCTATAATCAGGTTAGCAAACAAGAGTAAATAAAAAAATATTACTTAAATATTAACTTTAAAGAAAACAACCACAAATGTGCTTCAACAGACATACTTGGGCTGTACCCAGGTAGACGGATTACAAACTCGCTATGGGAATAATCTTCAGCAATCTGCATGAATTTTCATAAGACCATTTAGGTTTGGCTCAGCAATATCAGTTATTTCATCTGCAATATTAAATTAAGAGAAGAAAAAAGTGCAAGTATAAGATTGAGGGCATGCATACACACATTGACCTGTATATGAGTTAGGTTAAAGTTACACCACTTAACAACCTTACATGAGATTGATGCTTTGTCAATCCACCATGAGATCATATGTTCTATCCATGCTTATCATGCATGCCACATTTTACATCGATTAGATCTAATGTGCTGCCATGTTTTCAATATGTTTGGTAATGTGCTGCCATTGAATTATTGGAGAAATTATGTGTTAGGTGTAAAAAAAAAAAAAAAAATCCAAAGAACTCAGTTTTGCTATAATTAATCAAATATGAAAATGCATATTATAAGTACGCCCTCACAAGTGGCAACAATCACAAAATTAGATAAAATATTGTATTGCAACACTCCCCCTCAAGTGACAAAGATATTGTACATGCTCAACTTGATTAAAATAGCATGAAAATGGATTACATATAATACCAACATCTAGCTTCTCCTTGATGAAATGTTTGCCAATCTCAACAGGTTTAGTCCTATCATGTTGGACAGGATTGTGAGCAATATTAATAGTTGCCTTGTTGTCACAATACAATCACATGGGTGACAAAAGTAGATTTAAGGCGATGTAATGGTACCAAAATCAGATAAGGAAGCTTATCTAAGTCTACAAAAAAATTCACTCAAAGAATAGAGGTCTTTGCTATCCAAAATTTGTGATTTCACCAAATCAAAGTTGGAAGGCAAGTCAAGAGAAATAGGGCAACATACATATAGGTCTCTCTGTTTTTGCATAATGCAAACATCAGAGGAGATGGGCAGGTAAAGTTGAGTTCTTCATATATACAACTAAATTTTGCATAATAATCTCCTAAAGGAAAAATATTTAGACCAAGGGAGAAATAATTTCAATGGAGATCATATATATGTCTAAGATTATTGTAAGCCCATTCCCACTCAAGTTTGGTAGTTGGCCAAGAAAAACCATACTACAATTTAAATTAGACTCCATATTGTTCCCCAAGAACTCCCAATCTATGCATCTTCTACTCCCCAATCATCATATTTAGTATCCACAAAAGGGAATATCATCAATAAGAAAGTGAAAAAATTTTCTTCTGACCTCAACAACTTGAGCCATTGAGCATAATTACTCCCAATAAGGTGAATGGAGTTAATACAGAGCATATCAGGAGACAAAATATAATTAGGATGGATATTATCTTTTGACTCCATAGTAACTCTTGTCAAATCAAACATATAAACTAAACTAAAAAAGTGTAGGCTCCCTAATCAACTACAAAAAAAACTTGACCAACCAGAACAATAAACTAAAAGAGGGCATGCTAATTGACAAAAATAATAGTAAATAAACTTTGCAATTTTACATTGGCAGATTTTGGAACCCACGTGAACTGTACCACCAGTCCAATACTAGGAACAATGTTTTTTTTTTTTTTTTTTTTTTTAGGTAATAGAATTTTTATTGAAAAAATGAACATCGTGTTCATGATGTTGAACACTTTGGACATGAAGAAAATACAAAAAGCTCAAGAGCTAACAGCTAACAGCTAACAAATTGTAGAAGGCAAGAATCGAAATACATTGTGCAAGACCCCAAATACGAGCCCACTGAAATAAAGTACCAAAAAGAAGTTTTAGAAGATCTAAATATCTCTCTCATTATCTTCAAAGATATGGTCATTTCGTTCCTGCCAAACTAACCACAATAGACAACCTGGTATCATATTCCAGATAGTTGACTAATGCTTACCAAACCAATTCTCCCAAACAAAAAGAAGAGAATTAACCGTCTTCGGCATTACCCAATGGACTCCAAACACATGAAAAACTTCACACCACAAAGCATAAGCCAACTTATAGTGAAGTAAGAGGTGGTCCACAAATTTCCCATCACACCGACACATGCAACACCAATTAACAAGGAATTGACCTCTCTTAACAAGATTATCAATGGTAAGTATACCAGCCCTGGCAGCTGTCCAATGTTATAAGAGGAAAGCTGGAAAGGAGAAACACTCAACAATTCTACACAGGCAAATTTCAGCCTTGGGTAAAACTCTATCACCAGTCTAACACTAGGAACAGTTATTAGCATAGAACATATACCAAAGACTGGCCAAGTAATATATTCTCACTTCAAAATTAATATTCCTTCCCTTGACAAACCATGACAATCACATTCCCTAGACACTAGTCATAGATAGTCAAGTGCCAAACTCCCACTCCCTTTGATTGGCTAGGGAATTATATGACCTCCCAATAAACAAGTGCCACCTAAAATCATCTAAGAACCTACCCAAAAGGAAGTCTATGTGTTTTATTTTATATGTACGAAACGACATAGGCATAGTAAAGATAGACATAAAGTTGGTGAACTTGATTGAGAACTCTTACTTCAGTTACAAACGAAACGACATAGGCATGGTAAAGATAGACATAAAGTTGGTGAACTTGATTGAGAACTATTACTTCAGTTACAAACTGAATGCTTGGTGCCTTTCATTTTATTAGTTAGCACGCTAAAATGGGTGTATAGTTTCTCCTTCAATCAACTTCAAAAAAAAATTGTTGCTTAAAGGAAATATATAATTCAATGAAAAACACAAAGGTGGGAAGCAAGATAACAAAATATCTACAATCAAAAGATCTTCTGATTCATCAAGAAAAATCCCTTGTCTACAATATATGGTTCTTAACACCACTTAAATGGAAATTACTTGTGCTTTGAACAACTCAGATGCATATTACTTTTAGATGCAAAAAATATTGAAGGTTACCTGCTGAAGGACTGAGCGATAGTGAGATCCAGCCACCATCACATATTCCGCATAGATAAAATCCCAACTGCCCAGGTTTCAAAAGGAGTAAAAAAAGGTGGAAATTGGGGTTTAAAACATACTGCAAGAATTCTATAGACTTAAGAAATCAAAATTAAGAGAGGAGAAGAGCTGTAAATATAAGAATATATAAACAGAGCCTTGGTCAAACAAGAAACGGTAAAAAAAAATTATTACTAGTAAAAATCAAGCATCATCATTCCAAAATAATAATAATCATTACTAAAATCAGTCATTTGGTTCTTCCCCTTGCGCAACTGCATCTTATTCCAACATTAACCTATAGTCTTTCATAAATAATACTAGGGTTTTGTAAAATGTCCTTCATTTGAGAAAGTATGCATCCAAAGCTACAACTTTCATATCACTTTTCTTGACAAGTCCATTATTGTTTTATGGTTTAAACATGTATGTTCAATCAGTTTCCTCCCAAGAAAGTAGAAATATTATCTTATAATTAACACCTTATCTCTAATTCTCAGAACAGATGAGAAATCTCTAGGGTCCACAAAAACCTGATTACACAAAATATGTAACATTATTTGATAAAGCATAATTTTGTACTTAAAAATATTAGGGAAATTTTTTGAACAAAAAAATCTTGGCCATAATACTGGGAAATACAGATATTATCGCAGAAGAACAATGTTAAAATTGTTATAAAATTTCAATGCAATTACCAAATACACTATTATAACATAATTTTTGGTGAAATAACGCCCAGATATATCGCCAGTATTTAACTATTACCAACATGCCACAATACATCACCAGTACATAAATTTTAAAAAATTGGGTCAGATTTCAAAGCTGCATTTGAAGATTACAAGCATCTTCTACATAAGTCTTGAATTTTGTTTTTGTAGCAAAGATCATATAAATAGAAGAATTTACAGCTTCAGATTAAAAGTTTCAGTCATAAGAACAACAGTGCAAACAAGTTACCTGAAGTTGGTGACGCAAACAGAACGAATTCCAGCATCCGCAGCTGCTCGGCATGCAATAGGAACAACATCTGAAATCTGCTTTATAAAAATGTTAGCATGACTGAAGGCCATTCATAATGATGGAAAGATCAAGAAAATATTTGTATAGACACAACCCAAAAAAAAAAAAAAAAAAAAAGAAGAAGAAGAAGATATGGTCTCATTTTGATTCCTTATTTCACATTTCAGAAAATCCAACCTCATAAATAAAAATCCAAAAAAGAAACAGTTCAAGTACCACTAAGTCAGCCTTGATAGAGTTCAGCCACTGAACTTCGGTTGCTAAAACTGATGCCCGGGGTAATACTGACATTTGGGAATACTTGATCACATCGAATGAGCCAATAAAAAAAAGTCAACCAACAAAAGAAAAGTTATGGTAACAGACCCAGCAAATCAAGTGATAAAAAAATTAATATAAAAGGAAACAATACCAATGCCAAGTATGGACATGGAAAAGATCATTGGTGTTCCATTAACATGAAATCAACAGTAATTTTAAAAGAAAAGTTTAGCAATTGCTAACCAACTCTGAAGTTTACATCATACCTTTTCCAAGGAGGCAACTGGATCAACTGTCAAAGCATCTGCTTGAACTGCTCCACAGTCTAACACAACCTGCTATCACTCAAAATGCCTTATTATTACTATTGCAAGAACACAATTCGGAAACAATTTCACACAGCTAACGCAACATAAATTGCCTACTCATTTAAAGGTTATAATGATTATGGTTAAATCCATTCATATAATTCTTTTAGGTCTACAATTATATTAAAGATAATAGTCTAAACTAAGAGATAAGAATTTTTCTTTTATTTTTATTAAATAGAGAGTACTCACTTGTTTCTTGTGGAAGTCACAGCATTAAATAATTTAAAACTCTTTTCACTACTAAATAAGAGTGTGTTTAAATGTGTTGTGTACATGAAATCATAATTTTTTGATTTTGTAGCATCAAGAGGCCATGAATGACATGGAAAAGATGAATAAACAGATAAATTTTGAAAATATCATCATATCAAGAGGTTCTAGTAAAAAAACAATCGTTCAATACAATATACAAACCACAATAATTTTTAATCTATTTCCTTGGGTACCATCTAGATGCCATCATCTGTTTATGTGAACTACTACATCAAGGGAGAATAGTGGAAGCTAGAACAAAATGAAATTTACATTTTTAACACCTAAGCGATAGCATAGACAAGGGATAAACACATTTGCCCATAAACCTATCCAATTTAACCAACCTTGCGAAATAAGAGTCTTGGTGATTGTATTTCAGAAGTGAACACAAAGTCAGGAGCACCTGTAACCATGTGAACATCATGGCCGGCTCGAATGAGATGACGGGCAACCTGTAGATCGCAACATCAGAATCATGAAACTACTCACAAAGCACTTGGTTGAACAAGAAGAAATAAAAAGATAATTTGGGTTAGTAATTTATAAATCCATGCTAAGCATGGAAGCACCACAAGTCCACTTCAACAAAAACAACAAATTTTAATCCCATAACATTGTGATCGGCCATGAATCCTCAACAGAGTAATTGTAATTGGCCACATGTATACTTCTGAGCCATTCTGTCTTGTCCAAAATCATACTCTCAAATCTCAATTACTTCATTATCCTTTTCACTACTCCTGCTAATGTTATTTTAGATTTTTTTTTCTACCTCTTTTTGTTCCCTTGATTTAAATTTGATGATATTACCAATTGTCTCAAAAGCTTAAACTATTAAGAAATTATGAATTTAGCCGTTTAACCTAACACTCCCCTTTCACATATCAACCTAAACTCTCCTCATTAAGTGGAACCCAAAAGGTGGGAATTTCTTACTTGATGGGGTAAGGTGGAGATAGGTTTTTGAGCCCGGATAAAATAAGTCATTCGCAGTGCACAAATCTCCCACTTAGGAGAGGTCATGGTCATAGTAAGCAGCCTTACACCAATTTTTTTTGAAAAGGGTATTTTTGGACTTGAACCCACAATCTGTCGCTTTCTTTTGGTAAAAGACACTTGTCATCCCACCAAGCTCTAATACCGAGATAAATTACCAAACCATCTTGAGCAACTCTCAGTCTCTCACTCATCCCTATGACTTTAAAAAAATTTCTTCATTTTCTTATCCTATGTTTGCTTGCATTTTCCACTTATAACTAACAAAATATCCAAATTTACAATCAAATCCTTATAGACTAGATTAACATGGAGCCTTACTTACAATCAATGAAAAAAATATGGGTTTAAAGATTTTTAAGTAAAAGAGTGAAAAAGATATAAAACAGAAGAAAAAGTTCACCTCGACGGCACGAGTGGCGTGGCCGAAGCCGTGACCAGTGACGTAGTAGGCGAAGACAAGATGCCGTTTTGGTGCGATCACCTCGACCCCTTGAGTAATGCTTTGATCCATTTGCATCCTCAACTAAACATGAAAAAAGAAAAGAAAAGAAAAGGGTACAACACTTAGAACATTGGAGCTTTCAGTTATGTGAGTCCCAACCCAAAGTTTACGTTTTCCCCACCTGTTTCATTTGTTGAAGTTGAAGTAAAGGTCTCCGTCTCACACTTTTTTTTTTTTCTTTCCTTTTTTTTTAAATATTTTTAGTAAAATATTTAAGATAAAATACTATTTTTGTCCCTGAATTTTGTTAAACGTTTGTTTTTCATCCCTAAATTTTTATTAAAAAAAAAAATTCATCCTTAAATTTTGTAAAAAAAGTTTCAATAGTTTAGAGACAAAAATAAGGATGAGAAAAGAACCTTTTTTTCAATAGTTCTGTTTAGGGATGAAAAACAAACTTTTGGTAAAATTTAAGAACATAAGTAAAAAAATTTCAATAGTTTAGAGACAAAATATTAACTTTTTAATAGTTTTGAGACAAAAAATGAACTTCTTAAAGTTTAGGGATGAAAAACAAACTTTTGGCAAAATTTAGGAACAAAAATAGCATTTTACCCAAAAATCTGAGACTACATCCTTTTCACCGCAATTTCGTCACAAAAATGCTTTGAAAATTGCTGATGTGATTAGTACTTGATTGAAAAAAAAAAAATTTAAAATGATATCAGTGGCCCACATAAGAGTTTGTAAAAAAGTTTGTCTATCACATTACTCTTTTGCTACTATGATGTGAAAAAAAAAAATGTGGGAGTGATAAATAGCTAATCATAGTCTGCCACATAGGATAGTTATGAAAATATGTATGATAAAGGGTGTGGTCCTAGAATTATATGCTCCTTATTACACACTCACTGTACACACACAAAAAAAATGTGTAATAAATTATGTTAGTTTTATGTTACAAATTTTTTTTTTTTTTTTAATTTAAAAGTAAGACATGTAATTTTTCTTTCATATCAAATTTGAGAATTTATTGAGCTAATTACACAATATCACTTCACTTGTCCATGGAGGTTCCGAGTTCTATCCACCCTACCATTGGTCTATAGGGCATTTAAAAGAGGGGTCTATCGTTTTGGTCCTACAGACAACTAATTTTTATAAAGGATCAGTGGTTACTTAACACAAGCAAAGAGACTTGGACAAGCCAGTGAACAGTCAATTTATATTGAGGGAGAGAGATGAAAAATAAATTAGAGTTGGCCAAAAATTGCACTATTCTCCCTCAATCCAAACTAGCCCAAAAGGCCAATTCTTTTGTCATAACTTAATTATAAGAAATTGATAATAACTCAATGCTTTCCATTTTTCTTTTGTTATAACTTTTTCTTCCTATTTCGTATAGTAGGTTTCCTGATATTAAAAAAAAAATAGTAGAAAATAATTTTTCTAAATTAAAATTTATCATCTCTGAAAATGGTTTCCAATGGAGGAACCCTAGATAATAAATTCATTTGATCGATTTTGACCAACTTCAACTAACTTTAATTAATGATTCTGGCACTCTGCCATTTCCACAAGAGTGAACGAGGCATTTTAAAAGATTCATGAATTCCATTAGAGTTGATTGGTCAATATTCAAATTTTAATTTGGAATAGAGAAGATATGGAAGAAGAGTAAGAAGACTATGCAAATTGAGTTTTTGAAAATTTTGGACTAGGAATTCCCTCTCGATGAACCCTTTATTCTAACTCAATTAAGAATAAATGGGAAGTTTGAAGTTTGAGAGAGAGAGAGAGGATTGAATTTCTAACTTATGAATATAATTGAAGTTTAAACAGGAGATGCCAACTTAATCCTTGAAGTTTAAAAAATTATAAAATACTTGTATTATTTTTCCCCACTTTCTTTTTAAAATTCAAACAATTTATGTGAAATGTCTTTATAAGTTGAGTAATTCGACAAATAATTTACTTTGATCTTTACTTATACAATTATACTAGACCAAAGAGTTCAAAGAAAACACAATTTGTTTTGATTTCAACAATTACTTTCGACAACAAGTAGAGACAAGAATAAGATTGAACTATTTTTACAACTTAGATAAATTGCATTTTTATCCTTGAAATTTTATATAAGTTGAAAATTTTGGTCCTTCAAAATTAAATAGGTTAGATTTGATCCTGAATTTAAGAATATATATATATTCATCCTATTATTTTTGGTAAATTAAATTTTGGTTTATTTAAATATTATAGGATTTGTTTGATTTTGGTCACTTGAATGGTTGGTTTGATTCAGTCCCTTAAAGTTAAAGATGTGGTGCCTCCTCAACAATTAGTAATGTAGAAAAAAAAAATTCTCAAAAATAAAAATAATTAGAGGAATCTAATTTTTCCTTTTAAAATTGTATTAGTCAAAATGGGATGTTCTAAAATTGAGGAACCAAAATTGAACACTCATATTTGAAAAAATACAATTTACCTTCAAACTTCAAAGATAAACAAACATTTCCACGATAAGAAACTTGTAATACACAATTAACACATTTTGGTGTTTCAAACCTAAACGGGAGGTCTGAATTGAATAAACTTGAAAATTCTAGACTTGATTGAATGGAATTGTAGTTAGAGGACTAAATTGAATTTTGGTCAAAGTTAGAGGGTGCAATTTGAAATTTAGCCAAGATTATATTTCTTGAATTTAGAATCACCATATCAAGACATAAAATTGTTTACCTGTATCGCTGCAACAGCTTCAACCGCACCAGCTGCTCCTAATAGGTGACCAATCACAGATTTTGTAGAATTCACTCTGAACTGTAGAAAGCAGAGATATTATCAGGTATCAGAATACGGTAATCTCATCAAGTATTTGAAATAAGGTATCATCAGAAGCAAATGGCATAAAGAACAAACATTATGAATACAAGTTACCTCAGGATTCTGGCCAAAACATTGAAGAAGTGCTTGATACTCTTTTAGGTCTCCAGCTGGTGTTGATGTAGCATGTGCATTTATGTAATTCACATCTTCCCTAGATACCCCAGACTGAGCTAATGCCTTTTCTACGCAAAGGATAACACCAGCCCCTATTTTTGGAGGGATATTAGTTAAGAATTTTAGCACCTAATTTTATGGAAGGATACAAGGTACAAAAGTGTTGATGAAGTCAGGATTTGCGTATGGTTCCTTGCCCAAAATATTTAACAAAATGGTAACCAATTAAGAAGGTATTCTACTTAGATAAAAGCAAATATCACTGTTAAATTGAGGGATGGAAATATGCATGAGTAAAAGAAGAATTCAGTGCAATCCTGGATGTATTAACAGGGGATATGGTGCCAGTCTACCAGAGAGTATAGCTTAGTGGAGTTTTGACAATTATGTAACTGATTTTCAGGTTTTATAGTCTTTCTGTGCCACAACCTTTGCTATCAAGATTGTGGACATAAAGCAGCAATTCAGGTGGTCAATTTGGTGAACTACAACTCACTTTATGAGGTAGTTAGTAGCAACACAGTATAGGTACAGTATCATATAAATTAGTTTAAAAATTATTATGACAGAAAAGAACTCAGGAAGAGTAGAATAGATGCAGGAAATAAGTCCACTGTACATGCTC